>JAOANR010000009.1:15549214-15872247 GCA_030278955.1 Hygrophila difformis
CAATACATAAAAATTTTACAGTTTACCATTATTGAGACGAGGGGAGAGGGATAAGAGGCAATATCACATGCTGAATTTAGCATTGGTTAAAGTTGTGCTTTGGCACAAATACAGAGAAAGAATATTACAATACAACTCTAAATATAGAAAAAAAATTTACAAAATTTACTGCAAAAAAAGGTAAATGCTAAAATCCAAAGAGAGCCTTATCCATTTCATGTATTAAACTTATCTAGTTTTGAGTTACATCAACATCTTATAGTGTAGTACCTGGCCATGGGCAGGTATATGCCAGAACTTGCATACCTTCTCGCCACCTGCAAAAATATGGGCTGATTTTATACTGAAGCAGCCACTTAAAATGCTGATCCAGTGATTCATACCATTCACTAGATCCATGTTTGACACCAAATCGATCCTCAATGACTGTATCGAATATCTATTTATGGTAAAGTTTGCACTGATCTGAATTTGCTTCCATTCACAACAAGGATAAAGCAGTTATCAATGGCCAAAAATAAAAGGAGGACAATAAATGTTAATTGGAATTGATATACTTTTCATCAATCTTAAGAAATCAACAAAGCTTATCGGTTGTTGAGAAAGGCAGTTCAAATTATTAGCATTGAATCTTCTACTTCATGAGTGCTGTTTAAAAGAACACAGAACCAGGGAGAACCAGGAAAACAGAAGGGAGTTGGCCCCTGTTTGGATGGACTTCTTTTTTATTGCTTTTTTATTTATGCTTAAAGTTGCTTTTAAAAATAGTTGAGTCGTACACATAAGTCAAAAGTTTGTTTTCAAATTCGCGAAAATGTTATCACTGGTTTAAATAAACTTAAAATTATGTTAAAAACATGTTTGTGTTTAAAAACAAAAGCCAAAAGTAGATTAAAAAAGCCCATTCAAGCAGGGGCTTAGACAGATATTCAAATAGTGATCCTCATGACCCTAAGACAGAATGACCACCAGCATAAGCATGAACTCATGCAAAGAATCCAATTCAAGGATACACCAATAACAGCTGGAAGAGAAGACGTGATTGGGAGAATGAAATCCCAAACTGTTAGAGTTAGCTTCACCCGGACTGAAAAATCTGAAATGGCATCCTCCTCCATCATGTCTGCACATCCATTATCTAAATAGAAATCTGAAAATGATTGGGAAAGAAGCACCCTTCTCAATGAGGTCGATGCAGACTTCAATCTCTCTACCTAAGATGAAAAAGAATTGGGGAAAAAAGGAAAGAAAATATATGAATTAAATTCAGCATAAGCATGTGGTAAACATTAAGATTAAATAAGAAGAATGGAAAATATTGTCAAAATGACAAATAACCCACCATCTCATCAGACGATTTCCCATCAATTGGCTCCATTATATCAAGACAACTATTCAATTCTTGGCACAGTTTGTACCTCTCAGTTTTACCCAGGTATTCTGCAGTAGATCTGTGATAATTCAGAATGAATGCGCAGATGATAATACACAAACCTAAACCAAATTACACTAATATGTGCAAATGATGCAAAAATTATTTGATAATATTGTTGAATCCAACTCAAACAGAGTAAACATATAGCACAAAAAGAGGGGATAGACAATCACTTTATGTCACAACTGGTAGCCGTAATAATGAATTCTCCCACATATTGACCAGGCGACTGTGTTTCCGGGACATCAACAGAAACCCATATTACTGTTGTTTCTCTGCAATAGAATAAGTGCATGGTTCAGGCTTCAAGCTTGAATAACTCTTATGTGATTATCTAGAGTTATGATATTTTTACCCAGGAAAAAGAGTCAATTGAAAAACAGGTATTTCAAGGGGCACAAGAGCATCAGGAACACCTAAAATAGGAACAACCTGCCTCACCCTCAGGGATTCACCGACCACCAATCTGCATTCCTCAAAAATAGTCAACCTTGTGCATTCTTTAGTTGCTTAATAAGAGGAATGCATAAAGTCGAAGAGAAGAACCTATCACCAGAAGTGGAGCACAGATCAGTGCATTGCACCTGCACCGTGCCAGCAATCCTAGATCCAGACCAAGATATTTTTGGACGTAGAGCTATCTGAACACTTTCCCTTTCATTTCTCGCTGATAAAAGAGATACCTTCAATGAAAATTGAAAATGATGTCAGAAAAAAGACATTAAATGATTACAGGAAGGAAAAAGTAATATAAAAACAATGTTGATTCAAAATTCAGGATACAATTTCATTAGAAATGTATTACCAACACATAAACTCAGAAAAAGGAAACATGTATAAAAAAAATCAGGAAAAATGAATAAAATCCAGAGTGTAAGAAATATGAACTTTGATACAACACATTATGATTCACATTCATATATGTAAACAAAAGCGTACCTACGATCCAAACCACACACTTAAATGTGAAGTAATAATCCTATCTAGTACAAGCTTGGCACTGGAAAGAAAAGTTTGTCCAAACTTACAGGCTCCAGTTTACGAGGCATGTCCTGAGGCCCAACATTTGTTGTGCTTGGCATGCACCATACATGCATAAATTCTGAAGAATGAACTTTCATGGGATCAATCAAACCCCGAAGTAGATTTTCATCGTGTATGTCAGTTTCACTCCATCCATATGTTGTACCCCCTCCTGCTAAACCCTCAATAGGCGGCACTGTTGCCTCCAGACTGTTCCCTGTACGGGCATAGACAAATGAACAAGTCTAGTCTCAGTTGAGCCTATCCAATATACTAAACCAACTAATTTTATTGAGGAACAATAAGCATCATTTAACGAAGAAACAGTTTCTGTCATTTCACAGCTCAACACATCAAACCCCCTAGTATCTAAGGATGGGTTTAAATCATCCAATATAAAGATAATCCACAGGCATACATATTTCAAAAACAATGCTAAGAACAATCAAACTGAAAGACCTAATTCAGGAACCCGCATTCAATCATGACTGAAAACGAGAAATTTATAAATCACAAATACACAATTAACCGCGCCAATAACAAACAGTCAAACAGAAACAATCCAAAATGGCACTAACCAGGCGCCTCCATTGAAAAACTTTCCGGAAGAACTACGGCAAATAATGTATGATTCAATTATTTAATTTTGATTCAGCGAGTACGGACAGCAATTGCGGACAAAACATCAGGAATTTAAGGATGAGAGGCAGATCATCATGAACAGTGTGTGGGGTGATAAATTTAAGAAATAAAAGGGTTCGAAACGATGCTCCGGAATTTCCTAATACCACTGACGAAGTATAACGTCGTACAGCATTTCTTTTCAGACCAAGAAATGAATTTTGTGGATTTGTCGTTTCAATTGCCTTTTACTCATCCAATCAAAGCCATGGCTTGTAGTGGTTTGTGCGGAGAGGCCGAGGGCATATTTATGTCATCATCGTATCATATCATCATATCATCATAATGAAAAGGTAACAAGTAACAATTTTTTTAGTTAGACTATACTCTTTTGTTTGAGATTTTTGAGAATCCAGTTACTTACATATATTTCTTTCTTATATAACCGTGCTATTTGCACTTTTGGTTTTGGTTTTGGTTAGGGTAAGATAAGTCATTTGACTTGATGTGCTGCGGCAGATTCCCACCATTGATTAATTTTGTAAATCAACGGTTGAGATTAACTTGAAGGTTAAAATAGTAAATTTGCTATATTATTTGAGAATGAACGTTCTTCTTCCTTCTTCTTCTGTTCTTCTTCTCTTCTCCTCTGCATTTCAAAGATCGATATTACATTACCATCGAATTTACTTAATTATGCTGCTATACATAGATATACGTCGCTGAAATATTTTTAAATAAAATCATTGAATTGTTCATGAAAACGTACCCAAAATGTTCATAGTTGAGTCACTGAATTTGCTGATGAAAAGTTGTTGAATTGTTCTTGATAGCATCGCTGAATTGTTCTTGATAGCATCGCTGAATTGTTCTTGATAAAGTCGCAGAATTGTTCATGAAAACGTCGCTGAATTATTTTTGGTATTATCGCTGCATTGTATTTCGTAGTATCGCTGAATTCTTCTTTGCAAAGTCGCTGAATTCTTCTCGATAGTGTCGCTGAATTCTTCTAGGTATGGTCGCTGAATTCCTATACATATAGTCGGTGAAATATATTTGATAGCATCACTAAATTATTTTTGGTAGCACCGCAGAATTGTATTTTGGTAGCATCGCTGAATTCTTCTTGATTGTGTCGCTGAATTACGCTACGCACGGTCGTTGAATTCTTCATGCAATATTTTTGATAGCATCACAGAAATTTTTTTTTTAGCATCGCTGAAATGATCAATTAATAGATTTGTTACCATATATTAATAGATACGATTACCAAATCTTTAATATGATTTACCAAGTATTAGATATGATAACATACTAAATATAGGGTTATGATTTCATTATGACAATTATACCATTTTTCATTTACAACCCTTGGATTTTAAATGAACGGTTGAGATCTTCGCCTTGATGTGCTGCGGATTTTTCAATTGCACCATAACCGAACCCTTTGCTTTTACTATAATCACCCCATATCTAAATACAATCGTTCAAAATTTTAAATACATACTATACCAAAAGACTTACAATCTTACATACCCCATTCCCACATACCAATCCCTCACCTCTCTTCACGATCGAGCAAAACATAGAAGAACAAAGAAAACACTACCCACCCCTCTCAAATTATGTGCATTCTCCACACAACTAAGCAAAGATTCAACCCAAACAAGAAGCACAAACAAAGCTTTCATCCATAGATAGATTAAGAGGTTAGTATTAAAATTTTTAGGTTTGTAGATTTCAATTTTAGACGTTATAAAGCTTCCAATTAGGTCTATGAATGGTTTATTGATGTTTTGGGTGGTGTTTGGAATGCATTGGATCGAGTTGGCATGGGGTTGGGGGTGATGGATGTTCGACACTGGTGTGTCGAGCAGTGCATAAGGTGCATGACATGTTGTGTCGCACACTGCGGCAGCCATTCAGCCGATACGGTTGGTACATTATTTTTCTTTTTTGTGTTTTTTGTCTTGTGTCTTTTCTTTTTTAGTTTATGTTATTATTTTTATTATTCATGATGTTTATACTCATACGAATTTGTATTAATTTCATATTTGATAGTTGACTGCCATCGTCAACCAACATATTTGAAATGGCTTACTGTATCACTTATATTTTTTTTTTTAAAATTATACTAGCAATTTTATATTCACTTTTGGATTTGATTCTCTTGTCGGTTTTTATTGTGTTAATACTGATTTTTAAATAGACGGTCAAGTTTATCATGGGCATCTTCTATATGTGCAGTTATAATTATGAGTTTTTGAATGTGTTTTTGACTACTATGATAATATTTACTTTTTAGGTGAATAAAATGCATTATGAGCTTGACATGAGAAAGTTGAGAGTAACGAACGATATTTCATCTGTTCTATTTATGGGGCTTTAAATGCTACTCCTAGTGATGACTACACTCCGGTGCCTGAGTTGAGTGTTGGATATGACGATGATGACATATTTCATTCTACTTGTATTTTTTTTTTTTTTGTGGTGGTAGCGGACACTGTATTTCTGAAAGATGAACTTGTTGTGTTGAATGTGACAAATTTTTGTATTTTATTTTTGACATATTTAGTAGATATAATTAAGCAACATTGTGTTGGACTGCAGCTTATGTAGAGAAATGATAATAAAGCATTATGATGAAGCAAGCACAAATTGCAAAAGTTTCCATCATCTATTGGTTTTTTTTTAAAAAAAAATATAAAAATGATTGGTCTCTATAGAAAATTATATGCTCAATCTAACATATCATTACAACATAAAAAGTATTTTATACTCGTTCGTCGTGACACGTCAGTATAATCGATATAAATGACATCATGCTCGACGCATTTCCAATGGAGTTCTATGTGAGTGTAGCTCTCTATTTCATCGAAAATGAAAGATGTGTCCGTTTAAAAATATTGAAATTGAAATTATTACAAAAAATGGAAATAGACCTGTTTGGCCAGCTCGGCCATGTACTATGAAGACTATTCGGCCGGCCCGGCCGCGCACTGTGAAGACCGTCCGGTCGCTCTGACCGTGCATCATTTTTGGCGTACAGCTGACTAGGGGCAAACAACAGTGCATGAAAATAAAATTTTCTCAATGTTAAAATGCTTACGTCTTCACTCAATAGTGCTTTTTACTCCTCTATTTGGTAGGTAATGATTCTACACCACTTATGCTTTGGTTTGTGCTAATCACATCAATTATTCATTCAATATTGATGGTGGTGGGGTTTAATAAAGGGATTGAAAGTGAATAGTGTAGAGAATCTTTCGTATTAGGGTTTTGAATAAGTTAGAGTTTTGGGATTTATGTAGTATATGAGAGGGCATGTGAGTTATTTTTTTATTTTTATTTTTATTTTGTTTCATTTAGGGGTATTTTGGGTAATGTAAAATTGAGGTGGGGTGATGTTAGCAAATGAAATTGTGCAAATAGCCCCGGTCCTTATATAATGCTTCTATTTTTAATAGATTTATTTGTATTTTTTTCCCTCTTATTTCGTTTTGTTTCTTATAAACCATTTGTTTGTTCTTTTATTAAAAAGAGAAATATTTATAAAAATTAAAAATTAACTCTAAATAGAAATGTATTTAATTATGAACAAATACTTAATTTATACTTTAAACTTTCCTAGTCTGTATAGGCTGGCTATCCAAAAAATTATACATTAAACAATTTATTATTCCAAAGGGAACGTCACACTTCTTCTCACACTTTGTTACGCAAAATCACTCATCTTCGGGATGAACTTGAGCGGACCGCTCTTCCATCTCACTGTTCCTCCAGCTCTCCTAGGTTGGTATGTTGGAACATGGGATCTTTGGCAGAGTGGTTCTTTCACACCGATGGTTCTCTTCTAGCTGCTACAGGGCGAGCTGGGTTTGGTGCTATCCTTCGATCGGCTAATGGGTCTTGGCAAGGTGGCGCCTCCGAATTTCTTGGGACTGTTACAATCCTTCATGCCGAACTTGCGGGTATTTTAAATGGTCTTCGTACGGCTCTGGATTTGGGTATTCATGATCTTTGCTGCCGTTGTGACTCTAAGATGCTCTAAGGCTGGTTACTTCCCCTTGTCGTGACACTCATCTCTTATATGCTGTGTTGGAGACTATACATGATTTAAAGTTGGAATTTCATTCATGCCGTTTTATCCATATTCTTAGATAAGGAAATGCGGTCGCGGATGGTTTGGCTAAACTTGGAGCTGATAGCGAATCTTTCTTCACAACTTGGGTCTTCCCCCCATATGCTTTGAAACCTCTCTTGGCGGCTGATGCGCCTGGCACTTGGTTTGCTCGTGCCTAGTTTTTTCTACTTTTTCATTTTTCTTTCCTAGCCTTTATTGTCTGTAAAGCAAAAAAAAATATATGCACTTTTCAGTAAAATTTTGGTGACACACTTTTCAGTAAATTTAGAGGGTGTTTGGATGTGCGTTTTGAAAGTTGCTTAGCGCTTTGAAAACGAATAATCAGATAATTGTTGTAACAAAACGTGCTGTAGAAAATTAAGTGTTTGGGTAAGTTTATGCTGTTCTGAATCACAATAATCTAATAATCAATTTTTAAGTGTTTGGCTTTGTGTTATGAGTTTGTAAAATTACCACAAAAGGTATGAGTAAAAATAATTCAAATATTTTTAATATCTTATTTATATTATAATATATTTTATTCATATCCTTTCGCCCATATACATTTTTAATCTTTTTGGATATATCTTATTTTTATTTTTAAAATATAATAACTTATATATTGCATTATAGTAATATTTTGAATACATTATATTAAATAATTATATACTATTACTTTGTAATACTAATAATCCATATCCCAAAAAAATTATAAACAAAAATTCAATGAGTTCTAATATGAAGTGCATGTCAATATAAGAATTTACGTAATGAACAATGCAAAATTAACAACACATGGCAATCAATCACACATTGCCCCAAAAATCTATAGAAAAAGTTTCCGACAGCTACAAGCTTAACAACACATGGCAATCAATCACACATAAGTAAACTGTCCGGTTGTAGTTGGCGATTGGAAATGTATAAGAGAAGCAGTAGCTCGTTGGTAGGAACTGCATGTCAAACTAAATGTCAGAAGCATTCAAGGGCATAAACTTACACCGCTCATTCATTGCCACAAAATAGGATAGAGCATTGAGCATCTCTTCTATTAGTTTCTGGATCTCATCTTCTTGCTACATCTTCTTATTCTTCAACTGAGATGTTTTTGAAACAATCCTAATTGCATCCAACAAATAAAAGTAAACTTTTCAATTTCCACAGATAAAAGATGAATGAAGTATCTATAAATGTTTAACTTCTTACAAGCCTGGAACCTACCTGACACAATGGAAGTGGATGAAACAAATTCAACAACAAATTACTGCAATGAACAATGCAAATTAAAGAAGACTACACTCTACAGTACAAAATCAGAAAACAATTTATCTTCATGCATCATCCCTTCTCTAAACACTTTACCAATTCACCGATGCTATAACAAAATTTCAAACTCCCCTACATCCCTAAATATCCCAAAGAATCTATTCCCAACTCTCCATATTACCTACCCAATCCCTCAATCAATTATAGATTCAAGCCTCATCCATGGCTAGTTAAGATCATCACACAACACTATCTCATTGCCCCCAAACCCTAACTTGATCTCTTCCCACGATGCTTTACCAAACTCCACCAATCCCCCTCCAATGAACGTCTACTGGAAACAATATCAGGATAAAATATTGTTTTCAAATAGTAGCTAACTTGTTTGCATCTAGGTAGAAGGCCTTTGTTGTGGGTAGAGGAGCTACTAATGACAACAGTCACAGTCACACGGATACTTTAAAATGATACTATATAAGAATTAACCAAAACAATAAACCAAATATTCATATATAAATCCTTAAACAAAGCAAACACTTTATGCAACCTGCAAACTAAAAATAACCAAAGCCACACCGAATATGTTAGTCATATCATTCGTAGTCCCTACAAACCACCAAACTAAGCACCAACAAAACCAAATCAGTATTGTAGAGTGCCAGTAGTTCGGTACAATATGACAGACGAGAATTAAATTTCTTGTCCTACTAGTACCAAAGTTACCATAACTATTTACTTGTCTGATTCCGGTTAAGGTTTCAAAAGTGTGATATGTTCGTTGATCTCTTTCCTATCCTTTCCCATCATCATTGCCTTTTCATATCATATTTATTTCTAAATACCTACCCTGACTTGTGCAGGACTTTGAAATTTGAACAGATCAAGATAACAAAAAATCAAATAAGCCGTAGAATAAAATTTTCACTTGGCCATTTTCTCAAACACTTGGTGAGCATATTTCCACTTCAAATCCAATGAAAAATCAAATAATCACCAACATCAAAATCATGTTCTTTATAATAAAAAATTAATATTTTTGAATCTCAAATCCCCAAATGCATTTCCAAAATCGTCCCTATGTTAATCTAAAAATAAGAATTACCTTCCATTGTCTGGCCTATTCAAATATAGAAATTGAAGTGTGTAGTGAATATGTTGGAACACATATTGAAAAACAACAACAGAGCACGGTGGCTCGCGATGAGCTGCGGCAGGAATTTCAGACGGACACAGGCTTCGGCTTCGAAGTGAACAAACTATCATGGCAGAAGGCGCAAGCGGTGTGACAGAGAGCAGAGATAGCGGCGGTGGCTTGGTGGATGGGCAGCGGACTGCAATGGTCACCAGCGAAGACCAGCAAAGAAGAAAGGAAGATAGGCGATGAGGAATTGCGTTATTTTAGGGATATTTTAGTAAAAGTGCATTTTTCTTACCGCTCCTTTTTGTTGCTGCAAAAAAATTGCGGTAAGTTGGTGTCATACCGCAGATAAGTGATTATCAATTTATTTCAACCAAACACTACAGTCTAATTATTTGCGTCTTTGAAACGCAATAAACTGATAATCTGATTGAAAACGTGGAAACAAACACCCTCTTAATATTTGAAAAGCAATCCTGCAAAAGTTAATTCAAAAATAAAAATAAAAAACAAGTCTTTTAATTTTGGGATTTTATTAAATTTTATACGTATAAGAATTTGTCGTATATTTTATTACACTTATATATTATTGTTTTTGTACACTTATAAATTTTCAGGAAAGACATACGAATGTGGGCCGGAGAACTGGGGCACCTCCTAAGGAACCTTCTAACTCCGTGGTTGAGTTTAGGGCTGGGCCAGCTATTACACCATCTGGTCCTCGTTCTAAGAATTCACGTAATGGCATTAAAGGCACACAACATGGCACGAAAGGTTCTCTACGGGGCGCCAAGGGTCTGCAACATGGCGCTAACGGTCCTCAACATGGAGCTAAATGGATTAGGGCTGACAATGATGATGCTGGTGCGAGTTTCAATTTTGATCCAGCTAAGATTTTCCCAACTAAATTTAGTCATTTGCCGAATGGAGGAACAGGGAGTGACGTTACCATTTCACCTGGCATTGGAGCTCTGATCGAAGCGGGACAATTGGATGCAAGGGACGTTGTCATGATCTCTGGAGAGGCGGCTGCTGTGGATTCCATGGAAACAGCATGCCCGGATGGCCGGAGGGTTAATCAGACAGTTTCCTAATGATAGAGTTCAATGAATTTTCGATCTTGGCATAGAATGTTCGTGGCGCCATGCACAAGAATACTCAACGCCATATTTCTGATGTTTTAGGAACCAATAAGCCCTCGGTTTTTGTTCTTATGGAACCAAGGGGGCTATTTGAACGTTTGAGGGTTTTCTTTTATCGTCTTAATTACGAGATGCTTTTTGTTTCGGACTCTATTGGGATGGCAGGGGGTATGTGGATTTTAACTCGTATTGGCACCCCTTATACCTTCACTAAACTTGTAAGTACCAGCCGGATGGCTACTTTTCAGGCTGTTGTTGGTGCGGCTCACTGGTTCTTCTCTGCAGTTTATGCTAATCCGTGCCCTAGGGAGCGGGCTAGGGACTGGGAGAGCCTACAGCAAGTATCTCAGATTATCCGAGGACCTTGGATGGCATTAGGGGATTGGAATGACATCCTCAATTTAGCCGAGGCGCACGGAGTTGGTTATGTACTTCGCAATAGTGAAGCTTTCAGGGACATGCTTGAGTCCTGCGGGCTACATACACTGCATACTATCGGAGAGGAGTTTACTTGGCAAAAGAACACCACTGGGGGCCCAGTGGCTCGAAAGCGCTTAGATCGAGCTGTGGCCAACCTGGAATGGTCTACAGCTTTCCCTGGCGGATTCGTGGAAGTCCTCCCTCGACGGGCATCCGACCACAATGGTATTCTTGTTTGGTGTTGTCCGAAGGCTGACCCTAATGTTGGCAGACCATTCAGGTGGGAGTTTGCTTGGTCTGCGCACCCCCAGTATGAATATATTGTTGACGCTGCTTGGCACTTGGGTGAGGCAGCTCTTGACCATAATCTGCATCAAGTAAGGGAGGCCTCTTTGCAATTCAACTCCCGCATCTTCGGTAAAATCCTTCGGAGGAAGAAGCGACTGATCCGAAGACTCACGGGCCTTCGTCAGCGTATGCTTCAGATCGATTCGGCATGGATGGTCAGATTGGAAAAGGATCTTATGGACCAGTTGGATGAAAGTTTGAAGCAAGAAGAGATGCTCTGGTTCCAGAAATCTCGTGACAAGTGGCTTACACATGGGGATCGTAATACCCGCTACTTTCATTCCCGCACACTCATCCACCGCCAACGCAGCCGTATTGTAGGGTTGGAGGTTCATGGCAGCTGGGAGACGGATCAAGATACACTCAAAGAGCATGCTCGAACGCACTTTAGCAACCTTATGGGGTTTACTCATCGTCCTGAAGGGCAGGTTGAACCGCTCGCTGAGCTTGAGCCTTTGGCGGACGTCGAGCATCTAGGTACGGATGTGAGCAAGCAAGAGGTTAAAGAAGTTCTCTCCCGGATGAAGGGTCTTGCCGCGCCTGGGCCCGATGGGTTTCCGGCCATTTTCTACAAACTCTATTGGAACTCAGTGGGGCACTCCCTTTGGAATTTTGTTAGTACTGCCATGCAGGTTGGCAGGTTTGACGAGCAGCATGCGGCTGCCCTTATTTGTCTGGTTCCGAAGGTCAACATCCCAAGGGAAATTCGTCAGTTTCGACCAATCAGTTTGTGCAATGTTAGTTATAAGGTGCTTACGAAAGTCATTGTGGCTCGTCTCTGCCCTGTCCTACAAAGCTACATTGGTCCTTATCAGACAGCCTTCCTTCCCGGACGCGGTACGTCGGGTAATGCGACTATCCTTCAGGAGGTGATACATTCATTTGCAATATCGCATCGCTCCTCTCCTGACTTCTTGCTTAAAATTGACCTTGAAAAAGCATTTGATAGCGTGGATTGGGACTTCCTTGAATCTTGCCTTACTGAGATGTGTCTGCCTGCTTCTTTGGTCCGTATAATTATGTTTTGTGTGCGTTCGCCATCCTTTTCAATCCTATGGAATGGAACGGCCCTGTCTCCCATCACTCCGGCTAAAGGAATTCGCCAAGGTGACCCTTTGTCTCCATACTTGTTCATTATAGTCATGGAAAAACTCTCTCGCACTATCTCGGCCAAGGTGCACGAAGGAAGTTGGGTTCCAGTGGTTATTGCTCGTGGTGCTTGGCCGCTGTCACACCTAATGTTTGCCGATGATCTCTTGCTCTTCTCCAAGGCTACCATCGATAGTGCACGGTGTGTGGATAGTGTGCTGTCTAGTTTCGCCAAGCTTGCAGGCCTCAAGATCAATACGCATAAATCGATTGCCTTTGCTTCTAAATCGGTCCCAACCTCCTTGCAACGGGACTTGGCTTCTACTCTTAACATTGAATTCACCTCCACTCCGGGAAAATATCTTGGCTTTCCATTATTTCCTGGGGCTGCTAAAAAGATTCACTTTGAATTTCTCATCGATAAACTTCAAAGCAAACTTGGTGGTTGGAAGAGGATGCTTTTGAATAAAGCAGGAAGGGTCACCTTAGCGCGATCGGTGTTGGCTGCACTCCCTACCTACTGTATGCAGCTTTCCTGGCTCCCGTCGTCTACGTGTGACGCAATCGATAAATGTATCAATCGGTTCATATGGAAAGATCACTCTAACAGAGGGCTTCATCTTGTTAAGTGGTCCAAGACTGCTATTCCAAAGCGCTTTGGTGGATTGGGGATTAGGTCATGCAGAGATATGAATATCTCCCTCTTGGGTAAAGGTTTCATGGACATAGTCACTCATTCGCGGAAGCCGTGGGTTGGTTTACTGTCGGCCAAATACAAATATACAGGGGGAACTCTTCCTTCGCGTGTCAGTGCTTCGGCTATGTATAAAGCATATGTGAAGGTGGCTACTCTTTTTGCTGATGGATATCGGTTGCGTCTTGGCAATGGTGGCTGCAATATGTGGTATGATGCCTGGCTGCCTAAGGGTGCCATTGCTCCCCGAATCCCTTACGTACACACAAATGATATCAACCTCAAGGTGCGGGAGGTATTTGTAAATGGGCGGTGGAATTTAACAGCATGCTATACGCCCCTTGGAGATGATATCAAAAGGGAAATTCAAGTTTTTGGTCTGCCTGTTCTGCACCATGCAATGCAAGATTGCCCAAGGTGGCTGGGAACGCCGGATGGCCATTACACGGCACGGTCAGGTTATGAATGGCTGTTGTCGCGCCGTGGTCTGTCTGTGGATTGGAATAAATCCTGGGTGTGGTCAATGAGAGTACCTGAGAAGGTCAAATTCTTTCTTTGGTTGGCGGTGCATAATTCCCTCCCTCTAAATGAGCTTTGTTTCCGGAGAGGCCTTGCAGCGTCCGATCTCTGTGGTGTTTGTGGTGGTACATCTGAGTCTGTTCGCCACCTCCTCTTTAGATTCTCTATGGCTGTAGCTCTTTGGGCCAAGATTGGAGTCGATGCTTTGGCTCTTTGGCTAGATAATAATGAACCTGTGGATGAAGCCCTTAAGCGTACTTGCATGGGTTGGTCAGGGAAGGCATGGGCGTGCATGTGGGTAATTTGGCGTAGACGCAATGCAGTCTGCATGAGGGGTGAAGGATACAATCTCGATGTTGCAACCCGCGAGGTAAGCTTTCTTGGGGAAGGTTATGATCGGGCCTTTAAAAAAATTCCCAAGCAGACAACTTCTCGGCTGATCTCTTGGAATTTGTTGGGTCTCCCCGGCCCCTTTCTTCATGTCGATGGCAGCTCTCTTGGCAACCCGGGTGTTGCTGGTTTCGGGGGGTTATTCGGGATACCAATGGACAGTGGATTGACGGATTCTCTGGCTCTATTGGTGTCGCGAGTAATCTGGTGGCCGAACTACATGGGATTTGGAATGGCCTTAAGAGACTAGCGGCTTTGGGTCTCTCGGAAGTTGCTTGCTATTCGGATTCGCTTGAAGCCCTTAGACTTACTCAAAAGGGTGTCCCTAACGATCATTGGCTTTCTCCCTTGATTATGAACATTCGAGAACTCCAAGCTTCCCAACCTGGAGTTACATGGCATCATGTTTTTCGGGAAGGTAATTTTGTGGCAGACGCTCTTGCCAAGAGAGGATCTCGCTCGGTTGAGTTTTTCACTACTTGGGCTTTCCCTCCAGATGATGTGAAGTCCATACTTGCTGCGGATTTGTCAGGAGTTTGCTATCTACGAGATTAGATAGACGCTTTTTCTTTCCTTCCCCCTATTTCTTTTTTCATTTTCCTCTTTGCCGACGTCCTTGTAACGTCCCCGGTTATCAAAAAAATATATATATAATTATTTATATTGAAGAATTTGTATATAAAATACCAGGATTATATCTTGTGAATGTAATATATTTTTTTTATTGTTTACATCACGGTAGCTAGTGAATTTTTAGTATTACTAAAACAATGTAAGCATAAAATTTAAATCGTTTAAAACTTTTTTTTTAAACATCAGGTTAATGATTTGAAGAATTCATTTGTAAATTATGTTATTATGCATGTTCTTCGAGAGGGGACAAGGTTGCAGATCGACTCGCTAAGCATGGTGCGATTATTGAGAATTTTTCACTTCATTGGCTTTTTCTCCGGACTTCGTGACCGGGACATGGTGGCGGATGCATCCAACGTGTGGTTCCTGCGGCTTTAATTTTAGTTCGCTATATAGCTCTTTAATTTATTTTTTCTTTTGTTTATTTTCTGGCTTCGGCTGTGCTAAAAAATATCAATTAGATAAAAATATTAGAGACAATCATATATATTTTTAAAAAAGGACAATCACACATATTATATGTTTTTTTTTTTTTTTTTGTAAATGTTCATTGAACCCACTATATATTAACGTAATTCACTACACATTTTTAATATGTTTTAGTACATTATGTATAAAAATCAAATATATAAGATTTTATCTCACAATTTATTTATTTATTTTTTGAAATAAATATTTGTTGAAAACAAAAACAAAAATTTATATGGTTAGAAATTATTTTGTTCCCGTTGAATATTGTGTATTAAAAAAAGAAAAATTCACCAATATTTAAAGATTGTTTTTATCTCTTTTTGACATGTACAAGAAAATGAGTTAAATTTAAAAATTATACATATAGATATAAAGAACAATTCATATTTGTATTTATCATATCTTACAAGAACATGAAGAAATAAACTCCGGATTTGGTGTTATAATTCAATGCTACAATAGGAGTTGGATTCATGGTTATTTTGGACAAATGGATAAAATGAAGATATCAAAGACATTCTTGAGGTGGAACTCTACATTTTGTACTGGGGGAGATGAACTATGGGCACGTTTGGTAGGGTAAATCTAAATATTATTAAATGTAACAAGATTTGGTGATGTGTAATTGATTAAGTGCCCAAGTCACTTCTTACCTTCTCTGCAATTTGTGTGTGGTAAAAACTATTACTAGGGTGGCAATAGGCTAGGTCGGGTTAGGCTTAGAATTGAACGGTGCAGGCATGCGTCGATTTTTCAAGACCCGAACCTGGCCTATTATATTTGATAGGCCTAGGTCTAAGCCTGACCTTATTTAAATAGATCCATTTTTAAGCATTTTAAATGTCTGATTAAGTCTATTTTAAAATTAAGTTAAAATTCTTTTATATATATATATGTCTGGATGTAATCATAAGGTTGGAAAATATGAATTTGTGTACTTTGACGGATCGTCATCCACAACTATCTATATACGGAAAAACTTATAAATATTTTAAAAACCTATAAGATCAAATTAATTATTACTTCTAAATAAAATAATAATAATACCACATATTTCTATACAATAAACATAAACAAATAATAACAATAATAAATAAGTCGGCTTGGTACAAAGCTTGGCACGAGCTAAATAGACCGGCCTGGTTTGGTCTATTTCCACCCTAACTATCCCTGTTCATTTTCTCGTACAAAAATTAACATTCTTAAAAATCAAATTGAATTTGTTAAAAAAAATCAAATATATGAAGTATTTTTTTTCTTTCTACACAGTCTATGCTAAGAAGATGGTGGTAGAAAGTGGAAGTACCCAAAATAAAATGGAGGCAACCAACGCAGCCAGCCAGCGGGCGCCCGGGCCGGCAACGGGGTTTCCTCATTTGTCGTGTTGACTTCGTGCTGTACAAGTTTTACTTTCAACCAGTCCATCTCTCAGACTCCCACCCAACCCAACACAAACTCCCACCCCAACCCCAACCCTTTCTTCTCTCTCTCTAAAATAATTGGACTGGATTTCATGAATTTCTATTTCCCAGAGTCTTGCTGTACGTCTTCCCTTTTTGATCTGCTTAATTGTCCTCCATTTCTCTAAATTTTGATTATACTATCTCTGCAATTTTGTTGATTATCCGTCTCGATAATTAGGGTGTAGTCGCTGCTGTTCTTGAAAATTTAGATTTTTTTTTTTATTGTTTTTTCTTCTCTGACGACTGCTATGTAGATATGTTTAACGGAGTCTTCAAGTCGCGGGTCCCAGCCGCTTGGTTGTTTTTTCCCTTTTTTTTGGGGAATATCTGGCATAGTGTTTGATTTGATTGCTGTGGTGAATTACGATTGAAGAAGCTCTTTTCATTTTTAGTCTAGGACGGGGGAAAGAGATATTGAGTTTAAGTTCAAAAATTGACCAAGTTTCAACCTATTTTTTGGTAATCGTGATCCATAGTATATGGTTTTGGTGAACCTAATTCATATGTATGGTGAATGTTTGTTAATCTTTCTTGTTGTATGTTTTACAGATGAAAGTGATTTCCTGATACCAGCAGTTATGGGACAGTTTGGGGGTTTTGGATAGTCAATTCGAGGCTTTGTAATATAAAAAAAGTGAATAGATCTATCTTTGGACCCTATTTACGCTTAGTGAAGTTTGTCTTTTCCATTATGTAGTTTGTTTGTTTGACTAAACCAAAGATTGTCAATCTTGAGGCAGGCTTTGTATTTTAGTTGATCTCTTGATAGGCAGGATGGTGTTTTCATCTCATTGAATTGTCAATTGGTTTTTGCTGTTAGGACTTATGTTAATTGAATCGACGACATTTTTAATCCTTGTTATATATTTGTATTGTATTGCACATCTCTTATGTATATTGCAGTTCATTTAAAAGTAAGGAACACATGAAAGTAGTGGATTGAAATGAGTTATCATATTTTGGAAAACATCCACTCTCAATGCTCTAATTTTACATTTTGCACACTTATTGATTCATATTTTCAAGTACTAAAGCTATTATCTTCTTTCAATTTAGGCTCAGCTTAGCCTTATTGATTTTGATGTTACAATTACGAGCACGTGTGAAGCTTGTACTGCAGATTGGAATTGGTGATAGTTTCTTAAAAAATTGAAAAGAGGACAAGGTTAATGTGGACGGGTGATTTTCTTGGGCACAAGCCAATTCATACTTTCCTTCTGGCGCTTGATATTGTCTTTTTGGTTGGTGTGATTTGATATGAAATAGTCCCTCTGTTGCTTTCCAAACTTATTTATAATTCTTCCTCATGTATGTTTGGTAGAGTTTGGGCTGGGCTGGGGGTATCCCAAGTATTGGCTTTTTTGTGTTGACAAATACAACCTATTTTAAGTGTTTCCTTTTTATGCGTGAATGGTTGAGAGCTCTTCGAATCCTTAATATTGTGTTGCTGTTCGCAATATAGTTGGTGAGTTGAACTTGGGGCAAACAAATGTGTTTTGTAATCTACTGTGTTGAAGGCATGAGAAACAATTCTTAAATCTCTTTGGGATGTAATGATGTTACACAGGATGTTTAATGATATATTTTTATGCTTGCAGTCAAGTATACAATAACCACCCGCAATGTTTGATTGTGGTTCAAAGTCTCAATATATTACAGGACAGAGGGACAAGTTTGTAAGGTATGTGCGTGTAGATAATAGAAATTGTTTTAATTTGTTCCTCCATTGGTTTAAAAGCAGTGTTGATGTTGCCTAGAGTAATTGTGGCCTATGTGAACAACAATTCATGATAATGCAGTAGCAACATTTTGTTACTGCACTCAAATGATAGTATTATATGATGCCTTGTGATCTTTACTCTCGTTTGTTTGATGTGTGTGACTGAGCTGTTTTTCCATTCAGGTTGGACGACCTGGACTCCAGACTTTCGTCCCCATCAACTTCTGCAGCAACAAACAAATGTGGCTTCAATATTGATGTTATGGGACGCGGTAGCCATACTGCTCCTTCAAAGTCCTTTAAGAGGGGGATCAGAAAGGGGTCTCAAGGACTAAAATCTATTGGCAGATCCCTTGGATTCGGAGTATCTCGAGCAGTGTTTCCAGAGGACCTCAAAGCATCTAAGAAGAAAATATTTGACCCCCAGGACAAAATTCTCACATTTTTAAACAAGTTTTTTGTGATGTCATGTATCGTTGGCGTATCTGTGGATCCACTGTTCTTTTTTCTTCCTGTTTTTGATAAGGATTCAAGGTGCCTAGACATCGATAAAAAGTTAGCCATCACAGCTACAACACTCAGAACGGTTGTTGATGCTTTCTATCTTATTCACATGGCTCTCCAATTCAGAACTGCCTACATTGCCCCATCATCACGGGTGTTTGGACGTGGTGAACTTGTGATAGATTCTGGGAAGATTGCAAAACGATACTTGAAGTGCTATTTTATCATTGATTTCCTTGCGATCTTTCCCTTACCCCAGGTTTGAGAAACATTTGTAGTTATTCGAATTTTGAATTACTTATTACAACTTTATCATTCTATCTTTTCTCATAAACATTATGTTTTCAAATGGTCTCTTTGGCATACACATGTGTGTGTATATATTCCTTTTTCTGTACTGACTTTTTATGTGTTAGCTGCACATTAAATTAAATGTTATTATGTTCTTGCTTGAGGGATATTGTGAAGTAAATGAGAGAACCGTCCAACCAAGGTATTACGCATTTGTTTTTTTTTTCCTTGTTTTTTTTGTGCTTTTTTTTTATGTTTTTTTTTCTTTGTTTTTTTTGTTTTTTTTTTTTGGGGGTTGGGGTGGGGGGATCTGAGGCGTTATTTGAAAGTGTGAATTTATATTAAGCTAGTGATTTCAGCACATTGATGTTAAACTTCATGCATGCTGGCTTTAAAGAAGCTAAAGTCTTTTCAAGAATAGTTTAATTATTCCTAAAACTCTGGCAAAATGTGGCATGATGCAGAAATTCTGTGTCCTTTTATTTGATTTAGTTGTCCTTTAAATTTTCTAAATGTCATTGGCAATGAACTTTTAGTGAGGAACACAATGAGGGTGTTTGGCAAACAACTTTTTGAAATAGCATTTGGCTTTTCAAATAGGTTTTAGCTATTTAGTATTTGGTTTGTCATTGCCTTTTGTAGTTGGACCCACTAGTTTGCAAAAATTCACTGCATCTTTGAATAATTTAGCTTTATGTATATATATGTACGTATTTTCTATATTTATACTACGAACATGTACTTTAACAAATATAAACAGTTAATATCCAAACTTACTAAGTGAATTGAATTAATTATAATCTATTTGCCTTAACTACGCTAATGGCCGTATAAGGCATCTCGCTAGCCTTCTCAAATTACATGCACCTGCACATGGTGACTGCATCTTTTTTTTCTAAGTGTTGCTGGGAAATTGCATGAAAAAATATCAATATACGGATTTATTCTTTCCAGTGATTGTTGTGCAATTTTTAAGCTACACTCTTTTTTGGGGCTTTTCCATCACCAGAGTTATACAATGATTGTTTATTGGTGAAAGCTTATTTGATTCCTTAGAAATCATTGGCAGTTCTATCTTCCTGATTTTAGAATTATTTTTCTGTTTCTTATTTTGTATCTTTTGCAGATTGTTATCTGGAGATTTCTGCAAAGATCTGTAGGCTCAGATGTTCGCGCTACAAAGCAAGCACTGTTTTTTATTGTTTTACTTCAGTACATTCCAAGGTTTGCTCGAATCTTACCTCTATCATCAGAACTGAAAAGGACCTCTGGTGTCTTTGCTGAAAGTGCTTTGGCTGGTGCAGTGTCATATTTGCTGCTATACATGCTTGCCAGTCACGTAAGCTTCTTTAAACTATTGTCTCGGGTTTCAGCTCAACAACATGTTGGTTCTGCAGTTTATTAAGGAATTATTTACATTTATCTGATTAAAGGAAAATTTCAATCATGCATAAACCAAAATACAAGTGCCCTTTACTGTGACAAGCTGCACTAAAAAAAACAGCAGCTTAAAATGGACTTACTCTTCTTGTCACACTTGTGCTTACCTCAATTTGATGTTCTCAGCAATGTAGTTGTGCATTATTTTCTGTGGACTCCTTAAGAATGCAACTTGAGATTGACTGTCTGATTATTAGTACTTATTACTACACAGCGTTATTTTGGTTTTGTTGAATTAACTTACTATGCATAAACAGATTACTGTTTAATGCCTATGGCTGGGTTATATAGGCATGGAGGTGTTGAGAAAGAGATGAGAGTAGTTTCACAACATATACTTTGTCTGTTGGCAATACTTGTGAACCTAACTTTTATTTACTTTTTTCCATCTCATTATTTTTGTCCATAATAAGCAAAATTTTAAAGAACTACATGTCCAGTTCAGGTGGAATGTGACATTTGGAAAACATTATGTTTTGTTTTGTGAAATATTTCTTTTTTTTTTTCTGCATACGGTGAATTAATGCTTAGGTATAACAATTTATGATACTGTTTTCAGCATCTTCTAGATGTCAACAATTGTTCTCCTTACATTACTTCCAATCATCCAAATGTAAATCGAAGTATTAGTATGCCAGTTTTCATTTCCTGTGTATGAACTCTCTTCCTATGGCTTGTTACTGTTGCTAATTTACAGAATAGATGGGTACTTCTTTTTCATGATTAATATTACTCAAGAGTAATGTATTTCTGTTTCTGTTCTTTGCAGATAGTTGGGTCATTCTGGTACTTCTTGTCAGTGTCGCGAAATGATACCTGTTGGCGGAAATCTTGTGCAAACAATACAAACATTTGTAATCCCGATTCCTTATACTGTGGAAACCCAAGACAACCTACTTTTAACACATCAATATTACTCTCCGATTGCCCTGTGGATGTGGGTGAAAACGATACTCCTCCATTTGATTTTGGAATCTTCCAGCAGGCTTTATCATCTGGCATAGCTTTCTCCAAGAAATTTGTGTCAAAATATTGTTATTGTCTCTGGTGGGGGCTGCAGAATTTGAGGTAGAAAACATAAATGCTGTAGCTGCTCTTGTGCAAAAGATGAACCATAAAGTTTCAGCAGTTTAAACCTAATATTGCTGTGTCTTACTCTTTATGGATTTCCACACTTGATTGCGCTTAAACTCACTTTTAATCCCTGTCCTCAAGTGAACTGACTTATTTATTATCAAGACTTATTTATTGTTTAAACCAAAAGATGGACTAACTTATTTATTGTTTAAACCTAATAGTGCTGTGTCACCTTTTCGCTTTATTATTTCAATGAAGTTTTAGGATAGTCTTCTTAATAGTTAATAATTCTACTGAGTTATGTTGTTTAATTTTTTCAATTTTTGCCCATAGAAGGTTAGCGTTTGTGATATTTCCCTAAGTTTGAGCAAGTTGTTTTTGTCTCTGTGCCTTGTGTTTTGTCTTTCAGCTTTCTTGTGTTGTCACTGCAATATTGTTCGGGGTTTGGATTATGGAGAGTCTTGCTAAAATTTATAATGCTTTGATAAAAACATGACCTAACCATTCTCTATATGTGCTCATATATTTGTTCAAGGTTTATAAAGTTTGCATAAATATAGTTTGGTAATCAAAGGCTGCTGTAGGAATCATGCATGCTTTATATTTATTCTTGCAGTACACTTGGACAAGGACTTCAAACCAGCACTTACCCTGGAGAGTCTATATTTAGCATTGCACTTGCCATTTTGGGGCTCATTCTTTTCGCGCTATTGATTGGAAATATGCAGGTACCTAATAAAACTAGGCATTGCATTACACATCACAGACTCTGGGAGTCTGCTTGTACCTTGTAATATTGTCATCATTTTGTTTTCTTCTCCTAAAATTGTGTGGTTCTCTGTATGGATACCGTCAACGTAATCTCGTGTTCATCCCTTTTGACCTGCGAATATTTTAATAGGATTTTATTTTCCTTTTCTTTGTCAAATATTCTATTAGAAAAAGAACAGCTACTTCCCAATGTCGTTTATACTTCTGAAATGAAACTATATGTTTGAGATGAAAAACGATTATAAATGCAATTTTTATTTTTATTTGATTTTTTATTTTTTCCGAAAATTGAATCTTTATATATGAAATATGTGATCACAGACAGAAAAGAAAGGAATAAAAATTTCAGCAGCAATAAATGAAACTTTTTAGCAGAGAGGCATTGTGGGGGTCCATCTTAAACTTCCTGTCCTTGAAACATAACTCCTCCTGCTGATAAGTTGTCGTGCATTACACTTTCTATGGCTCTGACAATCCTGTCCTCAGCCAATATTATGAAAAGGGTTTGGAAGATACAGTGCATCACATCCATATGATGTTTTGGTGGAGCTGAGTGGATTTTTGTATCTACATTCATAAAAATTCTTTTCCATTCGCATATTTGATAGCATAAATGTTGAGCAACTTCCAATATCTAGCTTTACAGATATACTGCCAGAATATCAAGCTTTTTGTTATATACTAGTATATATATGTGTGTGTGTGTGTGTGTGTGTGTATTCTTTTAAATTTGGCAATTCATAGTGGTTCATGGATTTTGATTTAGAAATTAAATATGCTTAAAATTGGCAATGGTGTAACCATAGCATTTTTGCTAACGAATTTCATTGTCTGAAATACATGGAATAATGCAGGATTCGCCATCTGTAATAACTTTTTTTTTGATATTTTGATTTTTCCACAGACATACCTTCAATCACTTACTATTAGGCTTGAGGAGATGAGAGTTAAAAGGCGTGATTCTGAGCAATGGATGCATCATCGCTTGCTCCCACCAGAACTAAGGGAGCGAGTCAGGCGCTATGATCAGTACAAGTGGTTAGAAACACGTGGAGTGGATGAAGAGAGTTTGGTTCAAACCTTACCCAAGGATCTCAGGCGAGACATAAAACGTCATCTCGGTCTTGCTTTGGTGAAGAGGGTAATATATCTGTGGATTTTACTTATCTGTGCCTCTATAGTTTATTGTACAGCTAATCAAATTTATATAAGGGCGTGCTTAGTTCATCAATGGGAATTGAAATTGAAATCAAAATAGGTTGATTCTTAATAGAAAGCCCTTGACGTTGGAAGAATTTAGTTATTTCAAATTTTTGGAAATCTAGATAAGATCTAATCAATAGGTATGGTGACGTTATTCTGGTTTCTGATTCCCATTGGGAATGACCCTACTCTTTTATTCATTTGACATGTAAATCTCCTGACCTTTTCAGGTGCCGCTTTTTGAAAACATGGATGAAAGGCTACTCGATGCAATTTGTGAGAGGCTGAAGCCCTCTTTGTTCACCGAACATACATACATTGTTCGAGAAGGTGATCCAGTTGATGAGATGATATTCCTCATTCGTGGCCGCCTGGAGAGTGTGACAACCGATGGTGGGAGAAGCGGTTTCTTCAACCGCAGTTTACTGAAAGAAGGAGACTTCTGTGGGGAGGAGCTTCTAACCTGGGCGCTGGATCCAAAATCCGGTTCCAATCTCCCATCATCTACTCGAACTGTGAAGGCACTTACAGAGGTGGAAACATTCGCCCTCACAGCAGAAGAGTTAAAATTTGTTGCGAGCCAATTCAGGCGGCTTCACAGTCGACAGGTCCAACACACCTTCCGTTTTTACTCACAACAGTGGCGTACTTGGGCCGCTTGCTTTATTCAAGCAGCATGGCGCCGGTATTGCAAGAGGAAGACCCTGGAGCTGAGGCGGAAGGAAGAAGAAGCAGAAGGATTAGCCGGTGCTAGCAGCAACACCAGTGGAGGTTCGTATAGCATCGGCGCCACATTCTTGGCATCTAGATTTGCAGCAAATGCTTTGCGCGGTGTGCACAGAAATAGGAATCTCAAAAGCGCTCGTGAGCTGGTTAAGCTCCAGAAGCCACCGGAGCCTGATTTTTCGGCCGACGCAGATTAGATGCCGGTATTTTTAACTAATCAGTTTGTGTACTGCTCTTGAATATGTAATGTCTTAGGAGGTTATGATGATGGAATATACATATATACTGCTATGAATGGGTGTATTGTTTTGTGCCTAGTAATTCCCAGCTTTCAAGAAAAAATATGTAAAGACAAAAGATTCTCATAATGTTTCCTTGTATATTAAAGTGGACTTTGTTTGGCTTAGGAGGACACCACTTTGGGTAAAGTCTTGTGTGTTTGCTTCTCTTTTATTTACATGAATCAAGAGTGGTTTCATTACATCACCATTCACCACTCAACCGTTGCTGTCATGATGGGCGTTGGGACTATTTTTGTTTGCACTTTCTTTTTTGTCTTTTTTCTTTATGTGATGATCACTTATCCATATATGGGTACTTGACATTTGGACTAGAATTGACTCAAACGAAATGTGGGGCAATTAAATGTCAGATTAATAACAAATAGGGTAAGTGGAATAAAACCACTCGTCAATTAAAAAACTTGAAAACGAAATTTCCCTATATTTTAGTCGCACTGTTGTATATTAAAGTGCCGTGGGATTCCAAAACCTTCCATCAGGTTTACCAGTTTTACACAAATAAATATGAGAATATGAGATGTGTTAACTGTTAAGGCTTTAAAATATGAGAGATTTTTAATATATAAATACATATAAGGATTTGTATCAACTTCTTAAATTTCAGAGAAAATTTTTAACCATAAAATTATATGGTTTGTCTAAATTTAAAAGCATATAAGACTAATATTCAAATAAGACACAATTATAGACTTAAAATAACCTCACGGTAGTATTAGTTACAACATGTTAAAATTCTACTTATACGAAGTATGAAGTAGAAAATAAAACATATGGAGGGGCTTAGGGGGCAGGAGGCGGGGGCACCAGTCAAGTGCTTGGTCAACTTTGTTGGCTTATGCTTGATGCAGTTTTATTTATTCTTTATAAAAACATTTTCTTTTAAAAAAATAAAGAAAAGCGAAAAGGAAAGAAGTCGTCAAAATTCACACAACCTTTCAACCTTCCTTCAACAAAGGCCAAAAGCCCAAAAGGGCTGCAAAATGGGGGGTTTCATATATTTTTTTTATGCTAATAGTATTAAATAATTATCATATAGTAGTAGAAATATTGATTTTTTTTTTTTTTGCATAGTCGAAGCCAGAAAACAACATAAAAAACAAACGACAGAAAGAAAAAAGATAAAAACCACAATCTGAAAACCAAAGGAACTAGAGTCTGGGGAACCACATGCCGGACGCATCCGCTGCCAGGTCCCCACGAACGAAGTCCGGAGGGAATGCCCACGTGGTGTAAAAATCAGGAATGGATGCGCCATGCTTAGCCAGACGATCAGCTACCTTGTTGCCTTCCCTTAACACGTGAAGCAGCACACCTTCCTCAAAGGACTCCATAAGCTCCACTGCCTGACATAGTAGAGCGGCTAAAGGGTGGAGAGCATCATGCGGCTAAGTCAGTAAATGAATAGCAGTCGTCGAATCGGAGTAACAACACACACGAGAGCCCCCATCCCCCACACAAAATCAAGTCCAACCACCAAAGCAGCCACCTTCGCAGAAAGATTAGTGGCATGGCCAAGGAAGCCGCATCACCTCCCACACCAATGCCCATCACTGGTTCGCACCACAAACCCAAATCCAGCCCGACCGACAAGGATTTCCCAACGAGCTCCCATCCACATGCAAAATCATTTCAAAATCACTTGGCATATTCCATTTCACCAGACGAGCCCCCACCCCATGAATTGTAGGTTTGCTGGCAGCTTTCAAAAAATCTGAATATAAACTAAGGATCTCTCTATGAAGTTGCCAATGAGATCTTTGAACATCCCGAAAACACCCTTGCATTCCGTTCCAACCAGACTGTCCACAATGTAGCCATAAAAAGGAGATCAAATAGAGAAACCAGACCATGCAGAAATCCTTAACATCCTCTCCTGGTATATCATCACAGTCATGGGGAAGATATATATTAACAGACTTCCAGACATACCTTACCCACGGACAATAAAACAAAGCATGGGCCATGTCTCCGGCACCTGCCCACACACTGTGCATAATGTGCATAAAGGGGCGGTTGACAATTGCCTCTGAAACCGAAGAAAATTAACCGGAAGGGGATTATGACTGATCAACCAGAGGAGGAAACAAAGCTTTTATGGGATGTCACTACGCCATAGCCAGCGCCAACCACGGCTGCCAGGAGTGCCGCCCGTAAGGAACGAGTATGCAGACTTAACCGTGTAGCGGCCAGAGGATGTGCCTGACCAAATCCAAAGATCACTAGCTGCCGGGTGCAAAGGTGGGTGGTTGGGGGGGGGGGGGGGGGGGATGAACAAATGTCTGTGATCAAATCTTGAGGCATGGGCGTGTAGACACTAGACGATTTCCATTGCCCATCCTCTATGACGTCCTTCAGTTGCAAGTTAATATCTTGAATGGCGATGTAGGGAACACGAGGCCCAG
Source organism: Hygrophila difformis (assembly GCA_030278955.1). Lineage (NCBI taxonomy): Eukaryota > Viridiplantae > Streptophyta > Magnoliopsida > Lamiales > Acanthaceae > Hygrophila > Hygrophila difformis. Next base: position 15,576,426 of record JAOANR010000009.1, read on the forward strand.
TGGTGCATTCTTTCACCACTGTGAGAACCAAAGGGATACATCCCCAGACACCACCCCGAATTGAAATCCATCTTGCAAAAAAGGCAAGAACTTTATTGAAATTGATAAATCATTATACTTCCTCCGTTCTCAAATGTTTATTACATTTGATTTTAGTGCACTATTCACACATGCACTTTGATTTAAAGTTTTATCATAGTTATACAAGTTAAAATATAGTCAAGAGGGATCTTGTTAGATTCGTCTCGTCGTGTAGTTTTTAAATATCGAACTTTTAGAATTTTTACATATACCGAACTTGAGTTATTATTGATTCAAAATGTGCATTGGACTGCGTGCGCAGTGGGTCCGTAAGAAATATATGAGAACGGAGGAAGTAATAAAGTAAATACTCCCAGCAGCCGCACTTTATCATTCGGTCACCAATCTATCAATAGATTAATATTATTACTATTATCAATAATGATAAAAACGATATTATGATATGTATATCAGCCGTGCTTTAACAGTTAAAAAATGATTATTAGTGAAAGATAGGTAGGTTATGAGTTATTGGCCACTTCGAAATGCTCCGTCCGAAGTCCGAACATTAACAATATTCGAATTAATTATATATTTACAATAAAATTAATAAAAAATTAAACAACAATAATATAAAAAAGATTAAACAAACTAATTTAGCTGAGAGGAGAGAGTAGTTGGTAGTTAGCAATAGTATTAGCTGAATTAACAATTAGCCCCTTACCATTAAGCCAATTAATTAATAGGGTTATTCCTCATGGCTTGCTCTAATGGACTGTGTATCTGTATGGATTATGGAAGTTTGAATATGACACGCCTATCTTGATTTGGCCTTGCCGCACCAAACAGACCAAAAAAGCCACAAATGAATATCACCATGCCCACTTTTCGCGCACTACAGATTTTTTGAATCACCTCTCCACTGTTCCTCATCCTCCTCCGATTCACGTATTCACCAATCCGCTTAATTCTCCTCTCCGTTATCCCTTGATTTTAATTAACTGCTTCTACTGCCTACTTTCATTTTTACCCGCAGTCAGAGATGGCGGAACCGAATCGAAACGGCGGCGCTTCCTCTCAGTCCACACCAGAAATATGGTTCCCGACCGGGTTGAACCGGATAAAGACTCGGAGAGTTAACGCGAACGCCGGAGCTGAAGACAGCGACCATTTGAACGAGTCGCCGTCGACTAGTGGTGGTTTTTTAATACCGAAAGCTCACATGGACCAGAAACACAGGGCTTTCAATAGAGGGCATGTAAAATCCGCCCGTTTGAAAGGTTTCAATGGCGTTTAATTAATAGAAGTTTTTATTTACTTTCATTCCTTTCTTGTCAGTAGTTTTGAACTATGAATCCGGTCGTTTCTTTGGAATTTACTTTCTGTTTTCAATTGTCAATTGGAATCCTGCTGTTTTTGCAATATTATTTATTAGCAAGAGAAATATTACCCGTGGCTTATAGCTTAAGTGGCTGCTAAAGGGGTTAAATTCATGAACCAAGCCAACTGATGTATGATGTATCTATTTTCTTTTTTGTAAAGTGATGCCGTGTATTTTCTGGATAGAGTAAAGGAATAGGGGTGGGGGTGGGGATGGGTGAAGCATGATGCTTGCGTTATTTTGTGACATAGAATAGGACGTACATATCATCATTGGGCTCTTTGGTTGCATTCATGACTGTATTATCTATCCTCAGGTAATTGGATCTTTTATTAATAACTTTATTTCAAATCTCCATAATGACTGTATGTACATGGAGTTAATCCTTCTTGAGGTTTGAGTTTTTAATCCAATTATCCATAATGCTTAGTAGGGGACTATGGGTTTATGGCATGAGATACAAAGCGCTCAGTTCTAAAATATTGATGATAAAAATGCATATCCTTATCATCTCTTTTGGATTCTCTGGATGAAGAATTGCCAATATAGGTTCAACTGATCTAACTTTTGAGCTATATGTGTGCCAATTCTAAAGAAAAACATGAAATAGGTAGCAGAAGTAACATATTTATCATCATTTTAATTTAAGTATTTGTAACAAGCATTAGACACGAATTAAATGATGTCTTGGAATTAATCCACTTTATCTTATGTTTCATGTCCCATCGTACTCAAAGAGTTGAGTACCTTCTTGAATCTTGACCTTGAAAGAAATATGACAAAGGATGAAACACAGGATGAGAAGAAAGTTTGTGAGAGAAATTTTCTCACACTGAACATTTTCAAGTTATAACCATCTAATACTTTTTTTGCACTTGTGAAATCTATTTCCAGATAAGCATCTTCTTTTTAGATTTACATTTCAACAATACTTTAAGTCATAGCTTACTAGCATATTTTATTTGATTTGAGTGCATTGGAGTTGAGATCCCATTTTAGAATATATATGTACTTCTGAAATTGATGAGAATTGGTAAGTAACTAGATTTCACCGAGAGGATCCAGTTGATGCGGAGCTCTCTCTGACTTCTATCTACCTTCTTTATGTTTCTCCACACACAGAGGCACACATGTCAGTCTCATATCATTTGCATCTAGCAGTGGACGAATTCTGTTAGAATTTCCTCTTTTCTGGTTTCTTAGCTGATGCACAAAATATGGTATAGTCCAATTCATTGAAATGTTTTACAGGACTCCAGAAAGGGAGGAAGATAGCTCAGTGGTTTACATCATCCTTTTTGAAGGATCCTAGTCAAGCTTCTGGGGATTTCCCAAGCACTGAGGTAGGACGTTTGTATTATGCATTCTGGTTTTTATTATAAACATGAAATGTTTTTCTCGGGGGGATTTTTTCTGGCATTGATCTCATGTAAATAAGTTGCCAGTCTAGTGTGTTTGGGTTCAGCGGCTCTAAGAAGGAATCTAGAAGAAAAATGCGCAAGATGCGGAACGTTTCAGCTGATGATTCACCAAAAGTAAAATCTTCATATAAAGTACCAAATTCTGTAAAAAGCTTTTCACATGAGTTGGGTCCAAAAAGGGGCATTCAATCTTCTCATCCAAGGGCCCACAGCTATGAGGATTTGAAGGTATTCTGTAGTCTCCAAAGATATAGGAGTATATTTTAACATGAAAACGAGAACATGTAGTTTATTGCAATTCTGTTGAATCAGATCTTGCTTGTGGCATTTAAAGTATGAGATCTTTGAAATTGTAGAAGCTATTTCTACTTCTCCATGCCAAGTTTCTGTCATAATTAGAGTGGATTTTATTTTCTGTATTTTTTTTCCTTTTCTGATTGTTGTGGCATTAACACGCCAGTATTGTGGCATCCAGGGGTTCTTGGGTTCACTTCGTGCAAAATTTGACGCGACAAAAGAGGTTGTGAATATAGAGCTTGATTCTTTCTCAAGGGAGCTGCTAGAAATTTTACGGGAATCTGATTCTTTACATCTAGATGAATATAAGACGGCACAAGAACTTTTTGATCTCTCTCGGAAATGTATTGACATGACTTCATTAGATTTTCGCTCAAAATGTGAAAACATTGTCGGAGACTTGACTGTGAGGAGACAGACATGCCAAGTTGAATTGCTGAAATTGTTATACTCTCGTTTCCTTTTTATATTGACTCGGTGCACAAGATTGCTGCATTTTGAGAAGGACTGTGGGCATGTCCATGAGAGCTCACTCGACAAGTTCAGAGAATGTTTAGAAAGGGTCCCATCGGTTGATATGAGTTGGGTTGTGAATAAAGGATTTGCAGATTCAGATGGTTGTTATAGTTTGATGCAGAAAGGGGATGCACAGAGTGATTTACAGGGAAAAAATAATACAGATATTCCTCCTTGGGTGATCCAGTGTAGGTCGAAGGACCCTGTTGACAAGAAGGATACAGAATTACAAAATAATTTATCGTCTATTGATCAAAGAAGATCGGAACTGGCGTTGACTGATGTTTCAGATGGCGAACAGTTAAATAAAATTGATGAAATGTGTCAGATGGAACCTATAAACAGGGAGAAAGGATATTATTCGGATGATTCTAATTTTGTTATTTGCCGGATATGTGAAGAACATGTTCCTGCTACGCATTTAGAGCCACATTCTTATATATGTGCTTTTGCAGATAAATGTGATTCAAAACATGTAGATGTGAATGAACGTCTTCTGAAGCTTGCAGAGTTTCTTGAATACCTATTGGAGTTGAGAAATTCAAGCAATCCTGAAAATTCTGTAAATCCAGAAAATTTGAGAACAAATACTGCTAATTCTGCTCCAACTAGTGGAAGTCATTCGCCAAAATGTAGTGAGTGGCGAACTAAGGGAATGGATGGAATGTTGGAGGACCTCCATGAGATGGATACTGCCTGCATTGAAGATTCACATATTGCAAATTTAGTGAACTTGAAAAGCCACTTACTAACTAAGGTGAACCACTATGGCTCACCATCCTCAAATGGAAGCATGACATCAACATCATCCACAAATAGTCCTCGTGCGGGGAATTATGACACCTTTTGGTTAGAGCAAAATAACTTGTCCGAGGAAGAGGATATACAACAGGTCTTTTGTTTTATTGATCTCTTGATAGAGTTGGGAGTGTAGGGGCTCCTGTAGTGCCTGGTATATGTTTAAAATTTTCAGACTGTCCATTGACTATTTTTCTAATTTGCAAATAAATAAGGTGAAGTGCTACACATTACACTATCAATGCAAATGAGAGGATTAAATGGTAATCGATTAATTCTTGCCTCACAAACAAACATCTGATTGACCACAGCTTCTTTCACATTCCGTTCTTTTCCTTCCGATTCCATTCACCCAAATGGGCCCTTAAGTTTGTCTACTGTATTAGCTACTTAAATTTTTGTAATGCCTATACTTCATTTTGATTTGCAGATTAATGAAGTGGCTGATATTGCCCGGTGTGTAGCAGGGACTGATCTTTCACAAGGAGGATCCTATGAATTGTTAATTGCTTGCATGCATGACCTGCAAGAGATTTTGCAACATACCAAGTACAAAGCTTTGTTAGTGGATACCTTTGGTGGTCGAATAGAAAGCCTTATTCGGTATATCTGAAAGGACAAAAACTAGTTAAAATTTGCTTGTAGAATGCTTTTGAGAAAGCAACCAACATATGCTTTTTATGTTTATATGTAGGGAGAAATATATACTTGCATGTGATCAAATGGATAGAACTGATGATATAGGGCATCCAGAGAGCAGCAAATCTTTACTAGATAGTGCATCTCAGAGTAGTGCAACATCAACTCCTTCACATCCTGCACATAGGGAACGTACAAGCATTGATGACTTTGAAATTATCAAACCAATCAGTAGAGGGGCATATGGAAAAGTCTTCCTGGCTAGAAAACGAACTACTGGGGATCTATTTGCAATTAAGGTGTGCATTTTAATAATTTAGTTTTCGATTATTATATATAGCTATGTTTGATAGAATGATATTTATGTCCAGCACAATGAAGATGAAAATTAGTAATTCTATATCAAGGATAGGATGGTCAACATTGCATGCCCATTTTTTGGTCCCATATAAACTTTGTCAATTGCCTAGTGATATTTCATCTCAAGCATTTCTTTCCTGGTCTTTTACTAAACTTTCTATGACATCTGTTATTCGTCTTACACATGATGTGATCTATTGCTAATGCAGGTGCTTAAGAAATTGGATATGTTGCGGAAGAATGATATTGACCGAATATTGGCTGAACGTAATATATTGATTACAGTGCGGAATCCTTTTGTGGTAATTTCATTTCTAATTTGTTTCACCTGATCAGAACTGTAGAAGTTGCAAAAGTAAATTTTTGTACATGACCATATTCTATTACATAAATTCCTTAGAAAGTGCTACTATGGCAACACAGCTGTCCAGACAGTCGTCAGAAATATTTTATAGCTAAAAAATATTTACCTGTTGCACTTCTGGTAATTGATGCTTAAATGCCTGATGTCTTTTAACATATTAAAATCTGATCATTGTGTACACAGGTTCGATTTTTTTACTCATTTACCAGCACGGACAAACTCTATTTGGTCATGGAATATCTCAATGGTGGAGATTTGTTCTCTCTTCTGAAGAAAGTTGGCTGTCTTGATGAATCTATTGCCCGTCTCTATATTGCAGAATTGGTAAACTATTAACTACTACACTATCTCAGATGTAAGCTCCTCCTTTTATTATTTGCAGTTTGTAATTACTTTGTCTTCTTAGGTTCTTGTGCTGGAGTACCTTCATTCTCTTGGAATAGTACACCGAGATCTGAAGCCAGACAACATATTAATTGCTCACGATGGGCATATCAAGGTATCATCTACAATATATAGTGTACCCATTTTTGTGGATTTAGGAATCTGTTGGTGAACTTATAGGGTTGTTGGAGAGCTCAAAATCATGTATTTTAGGAATTCTGTGACCATTATATTTGAGTCCTTTGTGGAAATTTAATTTAATCCAAATATGAAAAAAATGTATTTTCCACTGCACTAAATTGTCAGTAGTATCCTCAATGAAGAATACATAAACTAAATTAAATTACTTAACTTACTAAACTAGAATTATAAGGTTTCCAAACTAGCAAGAACTTATGAATGCTAATAAATGAAACACATAATAATTTAACTGTAGTAGATTTCATTTTGTGAGACACCTAGAGCAGTTAAACTTGCAAGAGGCAACACCTCGATGCAGTGGGTATGACAACTACTCTTTCATATGTGGTGGGCAACAAATTTTATTTGACTTCTGCATATTATGGGTGTGACAGCATCTTTTCAGTCTGTAGTGCTGTGAATTTTCTTTTGTTCATGGTGTAATGCAAACATTCTCAAACTATAAGTGATACCCGCACTATTGGAAAGCTTGTTTAGTGTACAATGTACAACCCAGGTCCCAGTGGTGCAAAACAATGATCATTCCTGCTACGAATGTCCTCAACCTGCAAGTGATTGCACCCACGCTACTGTGAAACTTAGTCAACTTTGCCACCACAATTCACAACTTTTTTGATGCTAGACAGCCATCATAATTTCTTAGAACATTTTTGAATTAGGAGGACTGGCATGAAGATTGTTTGAAAACTTGGGGAAAAACGAAGTCAATCTAAGCTTCAACACCCTGTTGAAAACTAAAATGTAGTTTTCTCACTTTTGACTTTTCTCATTGCTAAGTTGCAGAGCAATGTATAAAGTAAATATAGTTATAAATGTGGGAACTAGCTAAACTATTTACATGATGGAACTAGAAACCTGTTGACAGAGGAATCAAATAATTGTTTAGTTGTAATGCATTTTATTCTTCCTATTGAAAGGAATGCCAAAGGTTCTTGCCAAATTCTTATTTCTGAATTTTTCATAGTGGGGCAAGAACAGTCTTGGCAATCAGATTATATTAAATTTCGTAAATTGGTAAGATTGAGCATTTCTCAAATGTTTGGCATTTGTCATGCTCTCTTTATTTAGAGCTTATTCTTTGTTAAATTACTTGGAAAGCATAAAACCTCTTGATTGGAAGATGTGAAACAAGCCTCCCATGTTGACCCACTTTATGGTTAAGCGTTCACATTCAGTATACTATGCATGTACTATGTTACTTTGCCAAAATGAATATTAACAATGAAATGGTTGGTTGGAATGTTATATATGTGAATCATGGCACATATGACATGTCTCTGTATCCATTGTTTTAGTAATAAGGTTTTTCTGATGATTCTTGTTCACCAATGTTTGTGCAATTTGTCAGCTAACCGACTTTGGATTGTCAAAAATTGGGCTGATGAATTGCACCACTGAGCTATCCAAACAAGAGACAGAAAAAAGTGATGTCATAGATTCACACGGTCAGCTCAGTATGGATACACTGGATAGCCATCAGTCAGCTGTTGGCACCCCAGATTACTTGGCGCCTGAAATTCTTCTAGGGACCGAACATGGTTTGGGGACTTTTCTTTCCCTTTTGACAGATGACATTCTTTTTGTTAATTTTCCTCTATTGTCCATCTTCTAAACTGACCATGATGCTTGGAACAAATGTGATGGATTGCTTACAGATGATTTGGGTATAATTGTAGGTTATGCTGCGGATTGGTGGTCAGTGGGAATAATCTTATTTGAATTCATAACTGGAATTCCCCCTTTTAATGCTGATCATCCGGAGGTATTTTTGCTTAAAATGTCTGTGCAATGGTGCATTCTTCACAGTGAACTATGATAACAATGACTCTGAATACAATGTATCTTATGTTATGTTACTGTGGTGTTTGCAAATATTTCTATGTTGTTGATAAGTGACCAAATTGTACTAACTTACACTTCATTTAGGTATTATAATATGCCTTCTATCTCTTTGTTAATTGAATTCACTTAAGAATGGGCATTTTGTCGAGAACAGGACACATTATCTGGATTCTAGGTACTTTCAAGAGAAAATGACCTTTTCTCTGACATATGCCAACTTGTTCCAATACAAAGTTAATTTGATGTTGTTGTTGTTATTGCCATCTTTTTCTGTAATGCTTCTGCTATTGTTGAGCAGTTGAACTGATGGTAAATTTCATAACCTGACAAAAACTTTTTTCCCCCCTCCATCTAATCATTTTCCCTTTATTCATTTGTCAGATTATTTTTGACAACATTCTTAACAGAAAAATCCCCTGGCCTTCGGTTCCTAGTGAGATGTCATATGCAGCCCAAGATCTGATTGACAGGTTGGTAATATTTGAAAATGATAAACAAGGAAAAGAACTTTCTGGAGAATAAATGTATTCTGAATTGATAAAAGAGTGCCTATATTAGGGGCATTAATGTTAACTTAGGAATTAGAATAAAATCATAGTTATTAAATACTCCCTCCATAATTTAATGATGTTAACATTTCGTTTTCACGCAATCTAATGCAAATGTTTAGCGATTAATATCTCAAATTGTATAAAGTAAAAATTATAAAAGTTCAATATTCTAAAACTATGTGATTAGACGAATCTAACTCACTTCACTATATTTTATCTTATGTAACTGTGTTAAAAGGTCGAGTCAAAGTTACTCAATGAATTGTGTTTACTATGCAAATGTTAACATCATTAAATTTCGGAGGAAGTATAATTTTACTATTCTACATTTCTACCATAATTTTATATTCTAAAATAGAAAACAAATATACATAATAAATCCTAAAATACTAAAAAATATGTTATTCTAAATACTACTGCTGGCCAGACATGTATTGCAAGTGGCAGGTCCAGAAAAAGGGGGCACTAGGCAACACTGCACAGTAGGCCGGCGGCGCTCTGTGCGATAGTTTTTTTTTTTTTTTTTTTTTTTGGGGGGGGGGGGTGAAACCTGGTTGGTTGTGAAAGTGAAATGGGGAGAGGAAAGGAATGCCAAATGGGGGTAGGGTAGGATAAGATTTGGGAATAAATTTTAAGGTTTGAGAATTAGGATAAAGTGGACTTGTTTTAATTTTAGGGTAATTTTTTTGTTCAATTTATCTTCTAAATTTGGTAATTTGCTAATTGGTTATGATGGAAATTTTTTTAGTTTTGGGTTGGGGGCGTTTTTAAAGTTGGATAAATTTAGGAATGAGGCGCTCAATATTTTGAAGTGGGGGTTATCTACAGTAGTAACGATGCCATTCTACACTATTTGGAGGATTGACTGGGGGCACGCCCTCCACTTCTTCCATACATGTAAATGTTTTAAATATTCAGAGAGAGAGAGAGAGAGTATTAATTTATTCTTCGATTGCCTTGTAACTTTTCAACCAATTTATTCTTAGATTTGGCCATTTAAGCTTTGTTTCCACTTTTTTTCTTTTTGGTGTGCTACCTGAATGATATCATTTCAACTTTCAATTTACACAGGCTTCTTGTTCATGATCCAAATCAACGTCTTGGAGCGAAAGGAGCCTCAGAGGTCATATAACTTTGCTACTACTGTTATAATTGTGAAGAATACTACACATTTTGAACCATCTTCTTTTGTTTGTTTCATCCCAGGTTAAAGCACACCCCTTTTTCTCAGGTGTGGACTGGGATAACCTTACAATACAGAAGGTAGGTATTAAAAATTGTTACGATAATATGGCATATAATATTGGGTGCATATTGCTGCTCTTGGTTGATATATATTGCTCCCCATCTTCTTTAAGAAAGTTCTTGACTCTTGATTCAGTTCCAAAACCACAACCGGGTTGACTTGCTTAAACCTATTTCTTTTTCAGTGTAGGTTTGGCAAAACATCATTTGAAAGGTTGAGGAACTTTGAAAAATTTTTGAATGTTAAATGTTTAAAGCTTCATCCAAAGATGTCTTAATTACTGTGTTCGGAATTTTTTCTTAAAATGTTCTTTTGAGGCTGCTTTCTGTAGGCTGCATTTATACCCCAGCCAGAGAGTGTCAATGATACGAGTTATTTTGTATCAAGATACAAGTCAACTGAAATGGAAGTCGATGAAATTTCTACGGATTCCGATTCTGATAGTTCTGAGTTGCGCTCAAATTCGAAAATCGAGGTTCATCTTTTCCCAATCTTTACTTTTTTACTTTATCGGAAATTTAGTTAATAAAGTTTAAGTTCAAAATGGAAACTGAAGAAGGATGAACATATTTCAATTTTCATGCAAGAGCAATACTTTCCAGTTCTATCGTTCACGTTATGAAGGTTTCCACCGTGTTCATTCATTTATATTTTTTATTTGGTACCAGAAGATGGATGAATGTGGTGACCTTGCTGATTTCGATTCTTCTCCGCTTGACCTTTCACTAATGAACTTCTCTTTCAAGGTACGTATCATTTGCTTTCTTGCCATATTATTCATCTGCATTGTCACCTTTTCGTTTTGAAGTTCATTTAATTCTTTTCTTTGAGACTGTTATGGTTGACGGTCCATTTATGTTCTGTCATTAACTGTTGGAGTTGACATAAACTGTATTAGAAGAATTAAAAATTTTGTTTAAGCTTTAAATCTTATACTTGTCTATCTGTCAGTTTTATTGTGTGTGGGATGTCTGTGTTTGGTATTATTTATTTTCTGATGTCTTTCGACTAATAGAAAGACTTGATTTATAATGTTATGAGTGTTAAAGTATCCATCGAAGAATTTGTGGGATTACGCCCGATGTATGTGGAGCAAGAGTTGGTTTTGATGGAACTAGAGCCAATATACTCATTGGAATTAGAAGAATACGTATAAGAGAGGTTCCAGCGCCAGTCTAGTTTACTTAAATGTCAATTACACAATGATGAATTCCCTACTTTAGGGATACCACCAACTGGATTTCAATTCATTTCATTTCATTCTGTGCAAACTTAATTTGGAACTTGTGTAATTTGTCTCGAAATGTGTGTGGCAGAATTTGTCGCAACTGGCTTCCATTAATCAGGATGTGCTCATGCAAAGTGGGAAGGAGCAGCTATCAAAGTGCTCATCTCCAAGCAAAGTTTCAAACCCTCCCGGCTCATAGAGTTCTTTCTTCTTGGTTGAGAAAATGTTTAGTTTTGGCAGGAAAAATGTGTAGGGAGACAATTACAAGTGTCTCTTGTTTGTAATGGTAGAGGGATAGTTGTATATAATCTCCGGAATATGATGTATTTATCCCTACTTCCATTCAAATTGTTTTGTTGAGTTCCAATTTTGAATGTTGGAGTGTTTTCTGTGGATTAATACTACTACTACTACTACTAGTTTCAAGTTTGTCCGTAGCTGTTCCACTTGCAGGAGGAGACAAGAACAATAACTGAATTTGGATCGACTCATCCCAGCTACCTCACAGGACCAATTTTGTGTACCAAATCCATGTTGTCTGGCCAACTAAATTGGCGACCCATCGGAACTAATGTTTTCTTTATGTTCTTCCATTAATGTGCGTATTTCTTTCTCCCTTTTTATGGAGTTCATGCTGTCCTTTTTAATTTACCCTGTTTAGGCTTTGCCTTGTGGATTAACATGCTAAGGAATTTAAATTTTGAAACCATACAAAATACAAATGGATGGGGCACTTCAATCAAAACCAATTCTTGTGCAAGTATACCAGCCAGTTTAATCCATTCAACTAAAGTAAGTAAGTAACTATTAGGGCTTAACGAAAATTCACTTTAAATAGATTTGTCATGTTATTAATTCCAAGGTGAAAAGAGAGAAGGTTAAGAAATTGGAAACTAGTTATTCATTCATTTAAAGTTAGTAATTACTCATGCTCATATTCATATGCCAGTGAAAAGAAAAGGACCAAAAAATGGGTTTGTATATGATTTTGAATGAGTGATATACAACACGTATTCTCATCCGATGAGGTGTGTGCCAGGAAGTGTGTGCTAGATATTTAATGATGTTTGAACAGTATAACTACATTTAGCACATACAAAATAAAGAAGCACGGGCAGCGGTAGCTGCCGAATCTTTTACTCGTACATGGACAAGGACAACCGCGTGGACTGATGGACACTCATTCTGCACATACAAAATATGGGTTCGGTTAGGGTGCTGCGGAAGATTCCGCAGTACATCAAGGCAAAAATCTGGAGCGTTGATTTCAAATCCAATGGTTGTAAATGAAAAAGGGTAAAATTGTCCAACAAAATATGTAACGGAAGATATAACCCTATATTTAGTATGTTATCAATCTCATATTTGGTAAATCATATCAAATATTTGGTAAATCATATCAAATATTTGGTAAAATCATATGAAATATTTGGTAATCTATATTTATGATCAACAATATTTATTAAATAACGTAACAAATTTATTACGTATAGCATTTCAACAATGTTACCAAAAATAATTTTGTAATGCTATCAATAGAAGAATTCAGCGATACATCATTGAATAATTCAGCGACACAACCAAATACAATTCAGCGATGTTAACAAAATTACTTCAGTAATGCTACCAAAAAATATTTCAGTGACCCTACTTAAAAGAATTCAGGACTACACCAAGAAGAATTCAGCGATACTACCTTGTAGAATTCAGCGATGCAACCACATGCAATTCAGCGATGTTTACCAAAAATAATTCAGTGATGCTATCAAAATATAATCCTATATTTAGTATGTTATCAATCTAATATTTGGTAAATCATATCAAATATTTGGTAACCATATCTAATATTCCAAATAATATCTTTTCCTGATCGATTATAGTTAATAAATAGGGTAACAAATCTATTAATCCATCATTCAGCGATGCTACAAAAAATAATTCAGTGATGGTATCGAGAATAGTTCATGAAGAATTCAGCGACAGTGCATAGCATAATTCAGCGAAGTTGCCCTGCATAATTCAGCGATGCTACCAAAATTCCGCAGTGCTACCAAAAATAAATCAGTGATGCTATCAGATTTCAGCGATCATTACTAGCATATTTCAGCGACGAAAACAAGAAGAATTCAGCGATGCTATCAAAAATCAAACCACTTATGCTGTCAAATATATTTCACCGACTATATGTAGATGAATTCAGCGATCGTACCTAGAAGAATTCAGCGACTCTGCAAGAAGAATTCAGCGATGGTACAAAATACAATGCAGTGATGATACCAAAAACAATTCAGCGATGCTTTCATGAACAATTCAGCGAGCCAGAAACAATTCAACAATTTTTTCATGAACAATTCAGCGACGTTTTCATCAACAATTCAGCGACTCGAACATTTTATGTACGTTTTCATGAACAGTTCAAAAGATAGATATATATATATATATATTGCAACATAATTAAGTAAATTGGAGGGTAATGGAATATCGATTTTTAAAATGCAGAGAAGAAGAGAAGAAGAACGGAAGAAGACGGAAGAAGAAGAACGTTCATTCTCAAATAATATAACAAATTTACTATTTTAACCTTAAGTTAATCTCAACCGTTGATTTACAAAATTAATCAATGGTGGGAATCTGCCGCAGCACATCAAGTCAAATGACTTGATCGCACCCTAACCAAAACCTACAAAATATTATTTAAGCTAAACTGCTGATTCATTTTCAAACCAAAACTGGTCTCAAAAGGAGGTGAATACCAAATTTAAAAAGATTTTACAAAAACATAAAAACAACCTGCAAAAAACTTTATAAAGAACATGAATGTGAAGAAAACAATGATGTGAAAATGCAATTCTAAAGTTATTTAATTGAGATTTTGGTATCCATCATTAATCATTAACTTTAAAAAAACGATGAATTCAATAAGTAATTACTGTATTTTATTAATTTTATATTCTAAAATAAGTACTCTTGCGTCCATATGCAATTATTAAATGCTTTATATCTTAAAATCGATATAAGTAAAAATTATATAAAATACTACTCCCTCCGTCCCACGAAGTTTGAACCCTATTCCTTTCTGGGGTGTCCCACGAAGTTTGAACCCTTTCCGTTTAGAAAAATTAAATTAATATAAGTTTGATTAGAATCTTAATTATTGTCAAATCCCATTAAAAATACTTACTTTTACTATTCTGCACAAATTCCAATGCATTATTACTTTCCTACACAAAGTCCCTTATATTTCTTTAACTCTTAATATTACAAAATTGATACAAATAAAAATTGTATAAAATATATATTCTAAAACTACACGATTAGACGATTCTAACAAGACCACACTTGAATATTTTTCTCAAATTACATCACTACGATAATATTAAGTCAAAGTTAAACAATAAACAGTATCAAAATTCATTATAATCTTAAACACAAATACCCACACCACTTTAACTACTAAACTCCACTACCTAAATTACCGTGCCTAAAAGAAAGGCTTCAATCTTCGCGGGACGGAGGGAGTATATATTTTAAAATTATACCGTGTCAAAAGTCAAAAGGGTCGAGAGGAGTAATGATTTTATATTGAAAGACGAGCCTTATCGAGTATGATTACCAGTGTGCCAGTTCTATTCATTTCGTTATTCGTTGTTCATTGTTGTGCTGCAGACTGCAGATCACCATTGACAACGCCAACGCCATTTGCCAATCAATAACGACGATTTCATCCCCATTCGTTCCCCCCATCCCAGACGAATTCAAGTCTTTTAATGCAAAAGCAGAAGAACCCTACCCATCAAAACCACCAACAAAATTGACGGATCACAGAAATTCCCTGGCGATGGAATTATCCTTGCCCTTCACCCCTTCCCAGTTCTCCTCCTTTTCTTCCTCCAGTGAGTTCCCCTCTCTCACGCCTTTGTCCATACAAATTTATTTCCTAAAGATCAATTTTCTTCTTGATTATTTTTCCCTTTTCCTTTTTAAATTTATTCTTGCATATATCTGATTGTGCAGGCAAAAGGGGACAGTTCATTCTAAATTCAAGGCGCCCGGTAAATCATCTGCCAATCTACTTCATATGTATTTTTCCCCTTTATTTTATTCATAAAAATTTTGACGAACGAAATATTCTTGTTCTTGAAGCGAAGTGTTGTGGATTCCGTTTTTCTTTTGTTTGTCCCAATTTGTGTTTATATGCGTTGCATAAGACTTTGGTAGGACACTGAGAGTAATGATTGGGATCGATTAGATGGTTTGATTCTTGTAGTTTTCTTGAACTTTTGCCGGGATGGGCTTCAGTTCGTAAACTTGATTGATGAAGAATGCCAAATTCTTGCATATGCTTGGATACGATTTTCTTGTACTTTGATCTCAATCCGAGTTTATACATATCATGATTCTTCCTATCTTCCTCTCTATTTTAGTTTTTTCATGGACATTATAAAGGTGGTTAAAAATATGTTTTTGATAGTATTCCATCCGTTTCAAAATTAAAGCCCCATCATACAGTCCAATGCAAATTTTTAACATTTAGTAACTTAAATGTGTACAATAAATGTGTACAAGGAAAAATTATAAAGAGTCAATATTCTAAACGAATTCAACATCATCTACGTTTGTGATCTCGTATATTTCGCTTCGTAGACATCTAATTCGATCTCTAATGTTTTTTACCCTCATCTTTTTGCAAAAAGCCGCCCCACGATGGTAAAGTCTCATCTTGTGTGTTGGACGAAGTGACAATAGTCACATTGAACCCTCGAATATGTTCGAAGATCTCGAAATGATCTTCCAGTTCTCACTTGACTCTTATTTTTTCTTATATAACTGTGAACAAAATAAAAGTGGAGGGAGCTTCAATTAAGAAACAGAGGGAGTATTAATTAGCGTGTGTGGTGGACAAAACATTAATCTCAATGTGGATAAGTTATGGGAGAAAAGTTCTAGTGAAACTTTTTTGATGGTAGATTGGGTTCGTTGAGTGACTGCAGTGCATATTTGCGTCTCCTTGATTCCGTTGTTATGTTTTGCGGTTTTGGTTGTACTATATAAATGGGGCTATTTTTTTTATTTTTTGTTTGTTTTTGCAACAAGGGATACGGTTTCCAACTATTCTGCTCACTACCCTAATCAAGTCTGCTTACTTTGTCTTATATATGAAATTATGAATAGTTCAAGCCTGGGGTCATATCTTAGTTTTTTCCTACACCAGTTGAAATTATTTTGAGTTGGTGGTGGAACTTATCTTGCAAGTTTTTACCCCTCAAAAAAAAATTCTAAAATTATTCGGGTTATTTGTAACTTTGTAATTGGGCATGTTCTATTTCAAAAGTTGTGTGATGGTAGGTTTTGCAAGAAATTGAGATTTTTACTCTGCATTATCAGTTACACTGGGCACTAGAAAATGATGTAAGTTGATAAGTAGTTGAATGTTCTTATTCTCTCGAACATGTGCCTCATGAAAGTTCTGTTGCTGAATATTGATCTAAACAGTTGCCATCTGATTGGGGATTTCATTTTGGGTGCTTTGCTCATAAACAATCAACTCAACGATATTCAGAAAGATGTGAGTGATCTTAATTTCAATTGCTTATTCGCTTATTGGTGGACATTTTTGGATAATTTGCTTTATTCACTTATTGGTGGACATTTTCGGATAAATTGCTTGGAGTTATTTTTAACATCATTTTTCTTTTTCTGAATGAGATTCCTCACTATATAAACTGTTTCTGTGCACTGTTGACCTTCAAAAGTGTAACTGTGAAAGATAAAAGATTGTGCAATGCAATTTGCTTGTCTCCAGGACAGCAGCTTTTGAACCATTCTATTTTTTCACTTTTATGATTTATTATTTTCCGTATGTGACGTGTATACTTTCTATATGTTAACATGAATGATTTTTGTGTATACTTTCTTGCACTATAGTGCATATTGGTATAGAAATAAGACGTCTGTATTTTACATGCGTAAGTACTAAGTAGGAGGTGATGCTGGGTGGAAACTTTATGGGAAATCATGACTTACCACCTGGGATCAGTGGATTAGATCATTCAATATTGAATTAAGCATAACCTACATAACAATCTTATTCTGAAGTATATTTGCTGCTTAAACCTGAGTTTTCATATTGCATGTTTTTGACATATCCCCACTTATTCTTTGAATTTTTCGCAATCTAGATAGAGCCAGTTACCTGCACACTAGTTGAACAACAATCTAACTCTTTGTGTTATGCATAATGCACATGCTTGTTTACATGTAGATTCTAGGGAATGTGTACACGGTATTTGGGAAATCCCTTGAAAGTTATTATTAATTGTTTTGTATTTTTTTTCCCTTCTCTAGCTGGTCTTCCATCTGAAACAATATGTTGTTCAAGTGGACACCGCTTTCCAGCTCAGAGATCTGCTTTTCATGAGCAAAAGCTTGACAAAACATTTCATGGTTATGAGTGTAGTTCAAGGGCAAATATTTTGAGAGATGTAGTTGTGAGGTCCGAGCTTACTGATGCAGGATCCACTGGAGCTTTGTATCCATTGTCAGGTATGCTACTAGTCCTTAACCCCATCAATTTTCTGTGTTCAGATTTCAGTTCTATTACTTCATTACTCACACTTGAAATTTAATATTCAGAAATTTTTTCGAATTCAAAGTTCAGAGGGATATTCTTCTACATCGTTACAGCTTGTGCTGCCGTCATTCTGTTTATTCCAATGGTTTTACAACATCCCTTTGTGCTTATGTTTGACCGGTGTCGTAGAAATGCCCACTATCTTGTTGCCAAAGCCTGGGCTTCTTTGACAGTTGCTCCTTTTATGAAGATCAAATATGAAGGATTGGAGAATTTGCCTTCAAGAGATACCTCTGCGGTGTTTGTGTCTAACCACCAAAGCTTTTTAGACATATACACTCTTCTAACACTGGGTAGAAGTTTCAAATTCATCAGCAAGACTTCAGTATTTCTCTATCCAATTATCGGGTGGGCCATGTTTCTGCTGGGTGTAATACCTTTAAAGCGCATGGACACCAGAAGTCAATTGGTACTTGGTTATTCTTCATGACTCTTTGAATTAGAACAAATTGGTTTTTTTGACACATAGTCCCCGACCAAAGCAGAAACAAATGGGCTGTCTTAATATTTTCTGGCATACTTTTAAGTGTAGGATTGCCTTAAGAGATGCACGGCTGTTATCAAGGAGGGGGCATCAGTGTGCTTCTTTCCCGAAGGCACTCGAAGCAAAGATGGTAAATTAGGACCTTTTAAGGTAGGATTAATTCTTTACCCTAGTCATTGTCTATTGATGCTCAAATTCATTTCCATTGCTCTTGTTTAGCTTTCACCTGAATATCCTCCAGTTAGTAAGCATGTCATTTAACTATCATATATATCTTCACACAACACACATTAACTTATGGTTGATTTATGTGCTGATTGTGTAATTGTAGAAAGGTGCATTCAGTGTTGCCGCAAAAACTGGAGTACCTGTTGTCCCAATTACTCTCGTAGGCACAGGCAAAATAATGCCTGCCGGAATGGAAGGAATACTAAATCCTGGATCCGTGAAAGTTATTGTTCACCCGCCTCTAATCGGGGGTGATGCTAATGCACTTTGCAATGATGCCAGAAATGTTATTGCTCAAGAGCTTGCTTGCCAAAACTAGGAGAAGATGAGCAATCGTTGTTTCTTGTTACTGCTGTTACAGACATTGAAGAAACTCAGAGAGCAGTAATTGTGTTCGATGAGATTTATATGCTTGCCTGGATTTTCTTCATTCAAGATTACAATTTTTACACCAATCCGTGGGGCAATAGTACATCTGTAAGACTGATTTCCATTCACGCCTAGTTTTATGTTTTTCATTTGAGTCATCTTTTTACCCGGTCTGGACCGCATCCTTGCTAGCCTGTCGTAGATCTGTACAAATAGTTACAGCCAAGGTTGTTATGGCGTCGCCATGGAATGGAGGTTTTGAAATTTTGCTGTATCCTGTTTTGTAACAATACAGAATAAATACTTTCAAGGAAAAATTTCTGATTACATAATATTTACTGCTTTCCAGTAAAAAACGCATTAATCAAATCAAATGAAGTCACTGTGTACAGTTTTATTTTGGGTCACCTCCAAAGAACTCATCACACTCAATGGAATTAAGAGGCTAAGAAGTTGCACAATTTTGTATGCATGAATTTCACCCATTCAACAATCTGTTACATGTGAAGGTAAATGGTTTCCCAATGGCCCTCCATTTGCTCCTTTGTCATTCTTTTCAGGATTATCAGCAGCAGTCTCGGTTCTCACATGATCATCATCTCCCTCGTTGAATTCCCTGAAGTTGGCCACCCTCCCCAGTTCTTCGACTTCCTCTATCACCAGGTCCAGCCTTGCCACTGCCTCCACCAGCAATGATGCAAATGCCGCAAAGGGCAGAGCTTCTGAGAACTCTAGGCTTGTGATGGAAACTTTGCTGAGAGTCGGCCTCAGCACCTTCCGGTCAGCAGCAGCAGCAGCAGCCACTGGATCCCCTGCCCTCTTCTTCCATTTGAGCAATGCAGATGTGTCGGTTTTCACTGTGGACAGGGAAACACCCTGCAGGTACTCATCCTTGGAGGCAGCTGCTGCTGCTGCTGCCAGTGCAAGAATGTTGTTGGTGGAGGCGGCCTTGGCATTTCTGCCGAGGAAGAGGCGCGGCTGGGACTTGAGAGCAGCGTTGAGGTCATGCAGGGCTTGGTGGAGGTGGTCGGATAGAACCATGGGCGAGCACTGGCGGTGCTTTTTTATGCTGTCGGCAAGTTCCAGCAGCGCTTTGGACACTTCACGAGCCACTCGGACGCAGGGGTCTTTGAATAGGCTTCTTACTGATCTTGGAGTCTGCAGAAGAGGGGAATTGATTGTAAAAAAGTGTTTTATTTGGCCTTAATTATATACAGTATATATAAAGAAAATGGAAAAGTAGAAATAATGAGGATGGGATGATGGAATTGAAGGGAGGCATACCTGAATTTGAGTTTGAAGACAGCCATGGAGGGCAACAAGAGTGTATCCAAAATGACGAAGTGTATCTCCTAACTTGACATATTGCTGCCATGGAATCCTGTTGCAGTTTCTTGAATGGCATGGCTCCCAACTTGCATGCAGTGCCTGCTCCCAACTCCCACCCCCACCCACCCATAATTACCATTATCAGAAGTATCTATAGACAATGATAGATAGATATATGCAATTTTAATAATAATTAAATATATACTTCATGTAAAATAAGTACCAGGGTTTCATCAGTTGATTTAGAATCCAACACAGCTTTGTAGCCCTTATAGATGGGATCCTCCGAAGGTTTGTCGTCTATGGCTGTCTCTTCATTGCTGAAGTATTCATTAACACATGCTGCAAGTAATTATATGCCATGCATGCATGCTCATTACTCATCACTTTCAAAATTAACATTATACTATGTTCTTTTCAAATATTCTCTCTACTGCTTGTTTTAAATTGAAATCATAACCAATTTGTTGAATTAATATCTTCTAATCATTGCATGCTTATCTTGCCAACTTCTTCAACCTGCATTACTTTTAAGGTATTTGATAATGTGGATATTTGGAAGTTAGCCGATCCACCAGCGAATAGTGAATTCAGAGAGAACTGTGAGACAATTTGCTATTCCAATCTGTTAGTGGATTTGCTCGCTTCCAAACATCCCAATATATGTGTCAGTGTGAGTGTGAAAATTTTCAAACATTTCACCTGCATCAACATTGCATTATCGTGTGCAATTACTATTGACCAACCATGAGATCACAAGTTAATGAGGTCAACAGTCAACTCTACCTTTTAGCATATTTTTTTTTGGTAAACAACGACACTCATGTGTCGGCAAAGATGTGTAGGAGCCCAAACCACACAAATTACAAAGGGGATAAAGGGGAGGGATAATGTGCCGGTTGAAAACATTGACTAAGATGTTTAATTGATATATATATTTTTTAATATATTGTTTATAGAATTCTTTATATATAAAAAATGCATATATATATATATATCATGGAGTATATATATATATATATAATGTTATAGAAGAAAATCAGTTTATCAAACATTTTATTATTTCGTGTATTAATCAATTCTCTCCACTGATACAATTATGTGAAACAAAACCTTGGATTTAATTTGAATAAGTAGTGGCCACTAGTTTTTAAGGGCTGATAACAAATTACTGTATTAGATGAGGGAAATAAATATAATGAGGGGTATATATATGTTTGATGTACTACTATATCTTATATAGTCCAAACACAATAAAGATAACGATAAAGTTTCAATGGTTGTATTGATTTCAACAGCACATGCATAAATGCTCCCCGATTATTAAATACTCATTGGCCACTTAAAAATGGGTTAGGTTTAGGGGCTGATTCAGCCCTTGCTGAATTGTTGAGGAGAGAAGGATTATGTGCTAAGTCTGTTAATGTTTATTTTTTTTACCATAAATGAGGGGATTTGATTGGATATTTTAATTAATGTGAGTAATATTTATTTCTTAATTTGTTTCCCTTAAATTGTGCATCTTTATTTTGACTGGATATTGGGTATCATTGGGAACGGTATCCTTGTGCTACCTTGAATTTTTTTATTTTTGGATGATAGAATGTGCATAGTGGTGTTTCACATAGCTATTCATTCTCCTCAACACAGACATCGGTTCGTAGTATTATTTCTAAATTTCCCACCCCATTACATCCTACACCATTGCCTCCAAAAATCATTCGATATGTTCTCCCCCATCGCAAATGAAGTAGAGACGCCGTCGCCGTATATATTTTGGGTGCAGAGGGTTTTATGGACGCTGTGCTATAGCCGCTAGAGTGTTTCACTGCGATTCCAATTAATAAAGGTTAGGGTTCACTTTAAAATCTGTTTTCGTTCCATCATTCGTGTTTTTGCACCCCCAATTTTGTTTTCTTGTGTGCTATATCTGAGTGGGTTGTGGGTAAAATTTGTAGGGTTTTGCTAGGAGGGTTGTGAATTGGGGGGATGGTGGGTGTGTTGGCCGGTGCTTTTATGCACTTTCATTTTGAATTTTCGGCGGCTCTTAAATTGACTTTGTTTGGGGGTTTCTTATACCAGTGATTGTTTTTATATGAGGGTTGGTATATTAGTATTTTTGGGTTATGTGTACCATAAAGGTGTGCTGTTTGTGTTTTTCATGTATGCTGATTGGCTTTATGTCTTGTGCTGTTATGTTTACTTTTGATTCTTTGCAATGGTGTGCACTGTTTAAGCTTCATTTATGTGTTGTTTTTGTTTTCGATGTGTGCTGATAGGCTTATTGCTTTGTGATGATATGCTTAATGCCTTGTGCTGTTATGTTTACTTTTGATTTTTTGAAATGGTGTCTGTGTTGTTTAAGCTTCATTTGTGTGCTATTTTTAATACACATTGTGTGATGTCTCCAGATGAACCTGTTTTCGACAATGGATCTGCAACATGCTTTAAGTTAGACATCGAGTAAAAAATGCCTCTAGGAATCATATCACAAACGTCTACTCGCGGGGGAAGTACGCGTTTTTTATTGTTATTTTTGTGCCCTTTACTGGTATGGAGAATGAACATGTTTGAAGGGCCGGAGGCCAAACGTTCTACTCGCAGGGGGAAGTAGGCGTTTTTTCTTTTCTTTTTTTTTTTTGGCTCGAGGTTAGATATGGGGTGTTAATTTTTTGGACTAATTTATTCCAGTATTTATTGGGTATTAGCCTTGTATTTTCATACGATTATGATGGTGTATAGGGTCACATGATGTATACAGGTTGCGCGTTGTTATTGAATGCAAACATAGTTTGGGGAAGACATATTTTTGTGTGCCGACATTATGTTATCTATCTGCTACATTACCGTTGTTTGTGTGTTGATATTATGTTACATATGTGCTGACTAAACAGAATAATCATGTTGTAAGCGTACACTGATTAAAGTTTTTGCAAACGCCACCTGAATGAGTTAAGACTTTACACCCTCACGCACATTCATCAATCTGAACCATCGTCATTCTAGTGACTGCCCAGCACATTGCTAGCATTTCCCGCCGAAGCGGTATCATCTTCTCCAATAGGATTCTTGTTGAGGTCAAACAACAATAAAATAATGGTCTTTAATGGAAGCGTTGTTTGGCACCGATGGTTTGAATATGGCTGATTTTTGGAGGCCAATTGAGAGAATTAGTGTTTCATTATGCACATTCCCACATTATGGTACAATAGTTAATAGGATTTTATTACAGAATTGACAGGTTATGGGCACCCTTGCCGCAATAAATTATAGAAAGTGGAGATCTTTCCTTGAATGCATTCAATCCATATATGGTAGTATATCAATGTTAATTTGTGACTTCCATCCACCTAACACAGCACATAGTGGAACTTAGCGCATTCAGCAAGGGGCTGAATCTATACATTCAGCCCCCTAACTGTACCCACACTCATTCCGTTCAAAACAGATTGACTTATTTGAATTTTTAATAAATTGTAGTACATTGTTTGAATTTAACTTAATTATTTTTACTGCAAGTATATAATAATAATTATAGTAATGTCGAGTGGTGTTTGATTCGTCTCATAATAACATAATTTATATTGTTTTTACTGCAAGTATATACTAGATATATATATATATATATATATATATATATATATATATATATTTTTAGGGATTTTATAGTATATCATTTTTACTTGTACATCTTTTAAAGTTTTGAATGCCCAAATTAAATAAAACATTCTGTTTCGAAGGGAGGGAGGAGAAACTACCCCATTATTGTGAAATTTTGAAAATGGTGATGAATTATATTTAGTCGCCCAAACCAAACCCCTACAACTTATATATAGCACATATAATAATAATTTCTAGGGCGATATTTGTTTAATTTACCACAAATTGCACATAATTGTACGTACCTTCAATGGAGTTGGCCAAGCCTTGAAGCTTAGCAACAGTGGAATTATGAAGATCCTGACCAGACCAATTAGGGAAGATCAAGAGGCTCATCATCAGGCATATCGCGCAGCCTATGGCTATGGTATATAACCGATCGTGCGCCATCTTCAGCACGTTGTGAACTCGAAAGCTTGATACAGTTATCAGATTGAATGTGAGCAGGAATATCACCACCCCATACTCATAGTTCCTCTTTATGTACGGCACAAATCTTATGTACGTTGCAGCACTTCCTGCACCATATATAAACATAAAATTGCTAGCTATATATATGATGATTGTTAAACTGCATATATATACTAACAAGTAACAACCATATATATATACATACCGATGGCGAAAACCGCAACTCCAATGAAAGCTGCCCGGAAAGCCCGGCCCGACTTCTGTGCAATGTACTCTATCAAGAATGCCAGTGAGCTCGCTAGTAATGTCCCAATCCCTCTGTTCAACCCTTTGCAAAGTGTCGCCCCTTTCGGACAACAGTTCATATATCATTAACATTATTCAACATTGCTTTTACGGCAAAATGACAGAAAACAAAAAAAGAACACGCAAAAAGTTGTGAACTAAACTAAACTCACCGGCGGTGAACTCAAGCACGACGACAACAGTCATGACGGCCCAGATGGCATTCTGACCGATATCGTTGAAGAATGGCTCCATTAGATACAGCAAGGAAACCAACGTAAGAGAAAACCCTACTTTCAGAGAGTGAAAGACGCGGCGCCGATCCTCTTGCCCTACCCGGTGGATGGTTGTCCACGTGGAGACCGGCCATGCCTTGGCCTTCTGGACCAAAACATAGAAGCTTTTCTTGAGGGCATCCATAGATCTGTCCTGATGAGCCCAGCCGTTAGGGTTTCCCCAAGAATAATACCCCACTAATCCAAACCAAGAGTACATAGATAGACGATCATATGTATGTATTTTTCTAATTTATTAAAAAAGTTTGAATTGTGTGCAAGAATCTCGATCCCGAAACGCACAGCACATTGTTTGCCTTGGCGTTAAATATGCATATGAACCGAAGAGGGTTTGCGTGGATGTGGTGCATATATATATACACATGTATGTAAGATTGATTTAGGGTATATATATATATAAGCATCGTATCCAAGTAGTTTGGAAGATCCAATTGAGGGTTGAGATTTATTGGGAGGCCCGGCCGGGAAATATTACAGTTTCTGATCAACTTCACATGCATGGTTCCCATTGAGGTTGTTGATATGTAATGAAAAACTCACATGCCGTCCATTTGTATCATAAATGTTGGGCAGGATTCTGGTAATATTTGCCAGCCACAACTAATTTAGTTAGGCGTGGATTCTGTTTATTTGTTCTTAATGCATTGGTAATGATCATTTTGTTAAAACCATTTATTATTAGTTTTATATAGAGGTGGAAATAAAGGGCAATCTCTTGCAATGACTGAGATGATCACATGCATTTTTTTTTTATTTTTTTTTGGTTGAATTAGCTCTACACTTATGTTAATGGAGTTCGATGTATACTTATATTCAGGGTACAGCTCTTCCATATTCTTTCAGTGTGGGAATTGGATATTTTACAAGTATACATAGATGTTAATTAAAAGTTGTTGGTCCCATATTACTGAAATATTGTATTAAGGGCGTTGTCGAGTGATCGTCTAAACTACCGTATAACGAGTAGTGTGTGCACAGAGTGTTCAGCGGAAAGTAAAAAACACAAGAATTTGATGAACCCGTTCGATCCAACGGATCTACGTCTGGGGGATTCCAATCCAGGCTCTAATAGTATCACTCAAGAAAACTAAGACTAAAACAATCAAACAATCAAGGAACTGACTCTATCTCACACGACTTACAGTCTGCAGATTGATCGTTGTCTGGACTCCCCCACAACACCGATCCTCGGACAGTCAGGCCAAACAGGTAACCTTCGATTGTTCTGAGCTTCAAGTCTTGGAAATCAGGTGTAGCAGATAACCCGAATCCTCTCCTTCAGATTCCTTCAAAGCCTCTTCGCTAAGACGACTTTGCAACACGAATTGAGAAAACAGATTTCTTCAACAAGATGAAATCATCGAAGCAAATTCAGCGCAGACCTTGATGATAAATGAAAGATCTTCTAAAAGTGCAGAAAACACATCAAGGAATTTTCTAATCTCTCCAAGAATCAATCTATGAAAAGCTAGAGAGTAACCGACTCACAAAATCTCTCAAAAATCAAAAATTACAACTCAATAAAACTCAAACTATTTACAGAGGGTCTAAACACAGGTATATAAACTCAGAAGCACGAATTAGATCATCTTGGGACCGTTAGACACGCGTACAGGTCAAGTAACTGTCGCACATGTCTGTCAGTAACTGCTCAGGTCGTTCTAACATAGTTTCAACAACCATAGAACTATATCATCTGCACAGGAGCTACACTACAAGAAAACAGGGATTTCCCGACCGCAAACACCGACCGACGGAGCATGGGTCGGATTTCCCGACCGCATTACCTACCGCAACGTAATAATTAGCCGTTATGGGGGACCAGACCTAAAAGCGACTGAATTGCCGACCGATTCCCCTGCGGTCGGTAATACTGACCGCGTTACTGACCGCATATGCGGTCGGTAACCTAGGTCATTATTATTTCAGCCCCAATTGCTGTAACTCGCAAATTTCATTCCCTCCCACCATTTTACTTCCTCCATTCACCGCGCCCCATCGCCGACTTCCAATCCCGACCAGCCGCCCCTTCTCGAGCGCCGACGTTCTCGATTGGAAGCATCGTCTGGTCGCGTGAGTCGTGTCCGACGCGTCCGAGCGATCAGCCTCCATTTGCGCCACCACTCACCGATTCCCTCCCCTCCCCGTCGTGTACCGCTGCCGCCGCAGTTCGGTAGAGCGCCGCCCTCGCCGGAACGCCCTCGCCCCTGCCCGCAAACCGCCGGCGCCGGAAGCCCCTGCCTCACGGCCCTGCCCGACAGTCCCTCCCCCCAATCGCCCTCTTCCATTCGAGTACTCAAGTGAGGTATTCGATTCACATATTCTTGCTCTTAAATTCTATTCGATTGTTGGATAAATTTGTTGATTGTGTCATTGTCTTTGCAAATTTTTTCTATCGATGGTATTTGATTTTTGGATTTGGCACTGTTATTCTTGCTCTTAAATTCCATTCGATTATTGATTTTTGAAGGAAATGTATTTGATCCCGTTAAGTTGATATATGCAACTCTATTGTGTTCTCTACTTAGCAAAATCGTTAAAAGGAAAAAAAAATTGTGAAGATAAAGTTGGGTTAGCAATCTATTTTGGCATAGTACGTTGATTATATTTGGATTTTTGCAATTACTGATTCATATGTATAATCCCCTCGTTGAGTAGATGCTTATCCATATATGATATATGCTCAATTTCAAGATCGTATGAGAAAGTTAGGTCATATCCAATTGTTTGCCGACCGGTATCGTTCATAATCTTGGGAATTGTTGTTGCTATATTGTTGGTTTGAGTTTTTGATTGTCTGTTATTGTAGTTCTTTTAAATTTGATTGCTACACGGCTAAATTGGTATTGTAGTTGAATAAAATGGATCTAGTAACATGTTTGTTTCCTAGAGATTTTTTTCCTTCTCATTGACTGTGTTCGAATATTATATTATCAGACACAGTTGGCCATTACTTTATTTTGGAAAGCAATATCTAAGGGCGCCGACGATCTGCTATGTTCATTAAATCTACTATGACTAGTTTTAAAGATTTACTTAGTCACATTGTTTGCTGGGGGTTCATATCAATTTTTTCGTTTTTTATATTTTCAACCTATAATATTCAAGTTGTTCATTAATTTCGTTTTTAGTTTTTGATTTTTTTTAAGTCTATTTCTGACAGTGGTTTCTGATTTTTTTAACGTACTTAATGTAGATGCAATTCGTAAAAGATTATAATAATTTAATATAAAATTATAAATGATTTGATTATTATTATAATAATTATTATATTTTGTAGTGAAAATAAATCCTATTAAAAGTTGTTTTCTAGTGTTGTTCAATTAGAAAACGAGTATCAATTGACTATACACCGTATAGACTATAAATCGGTCGTTTAAATTTAATGAAAGCATTCGAGTGATCAATAATATCCAAGTGTAAACAAATCTTTCATAGGTATGGACCGAAGTTGGATGTACCGCTCCCGACGTAGTCTTGGAGAACTAACATCTGGATTTAAGAATGGGGTAAAATTATTTATACAGATGTCGCATCAAAACCCAAACGTGGATAGAGCACAGGGTAGACTTAGGTGTCCGTGCATTAGATGTAGGAATAAATGTTATCTATCTGATGATGACATCACATATCATCTATATCGGGATGACTTTGTTCCTAACTACGAAATATGGACATGTCACGGAGAGCCACACCAATTTAGTCGCTATTACGATACCGATACGGCGTAGGCATCAATGTCGGCACGTGATGATGAAGACTACATACAAATGGTGTGCGATGGAATAGGAATTGGTCGTCCTGACACAATACCAAATGAAGATAATGATGTACCTAGGCCACCTGAGGAGCCTAATCCACAAGAGAAATTGTTTTTTCGTATGTTGGAGGCGACAGACAAAGATTTGTGGCCTGGATGCAAGAAAATGACCCTTCTGTCTAGTATTGCTAGGTTATTAAATATTAAGGCCGAACACAACTTATCGGAGAGGTGCTTCGATACTTTGTGTCAACTAATTCTTGATACACTCCCCGAGGATAACGCTATGGTTAAGAATTTTTACGAGGCAAAGAAACTACTTGAGGGCTTAGGGTTGCCTGTTCAGAAAATTGATTGCTGTGAAAAAGGGTATATGTTATTCTGGCGCGATGATTCGGCCTTAGATAAATATAAGTTCTGTGACGAGCCTCACTATAAAGAATCAAATTCGAATTCACGGATTGGACGGAAATACATGTTCTATTTCCCACTTAAAAACAGATTGAAGAGATTGTATGCGTCGGAGGCGACGGCGAAGCATATGACGTGGCATGTAGGACATCATCATGGGTCAACTGGGGAGATGTGCCACCCTTGTGACTCAAAGGCATGGAAGCACTTTGATACAATACATCCTGAATTTGGCACGAATGGTCGGCATGTGAGATTGGGCTTATGCACGGATGGTTTTCAACCGTTTGGTCAATCGGGATCTCAATACTCATGTTGGCCAGTCATTTTAATGCCTTACAACCTCCCTCCTCATATGTGTATGAAGGACGAATATATGTTCCTAACATGCATAATTCCGGGGAAATCAAGCCCAAAACAGAAGATTGATGTTTATTTACAGCCGTTAATCGACGAGCTCTTAGAGTTGTGGGACGTTGGGATCACTACATACGACACATCCACACGTCAGAACTTTCAGATGAAGGCAGCCTTGATGTGGACAATCGGGGATTTTCCGGCGTATGCTATGTTGTCGGGTTGGAGCACTTATGGGAAAACTGCATGCCCAGTTTGTATGGAAGAAACAAAATCTATAAGGCTTAAAGAGGGTGGGAAACAGTCGTGGTTTGATGCGCACAGGAGGTTCCTCCCCTCCAATCACCCTTTTAGATTTGATCAGTCCAAGTTCGTGAAGGATCGGGAGGTGCATGGATCGGTACCTAGGTGTAAAAGTGGTGAAGAAGTCTTAGCGGATATAGAAAGGCATGGCCTACGACGTGTATACGAATTAGGCGGAGAGGAAGCGAATAGAATACTCAGAAAGACACGTGGATGGAAAAAAGAAGAGTATATTCTGGGATCTACCATATTGGAAGACGAATTTGGTTCGACACAACTTGGATGTCATGCACATTGAGAATAATGTGTTTGAAAATGTTTTCAATACTGTCATGGATGTTCAGGGGAAGAGTAGGGACAATGCGAAAGCACGTGAGGACATTGTGACCTTGTGCAACAGGCCGGAATTGCATAGGGACCCCCGCACAGGGAAATATCCAAGGGCAGTGTATACAATGGACAAGGACAAGAGAGATGTGTTTCTGAAATGGGTCGCAGGTTTAAAATTTCCTGATGGTTGTGTATCCAACCTTGGAAGATGCATACACATGAATAAACATCGAATGTTTGGCATGAAAAGTCATGACTGTCATATTTTCTTGCAACGTCTACTACCAATTGGATGGCGGGAGCTACTTCCTAAGAGTGTGTGGGAACCAATAACAGAATTGAGCAATGTCTTTCGGGCCCTAACTGCGAAGACGCTGAAAGAGGCTGATATAGATAGACTGGCCATAGATATTCCAGTAGTCCTGTGTAAGTTGGAGACTATCTTCCCCCCATCTTTCTTCGATTGTATGGAACATCTACCTGTCCACCTCCCTTATGAAGCAAGCCTTGCCGGTCCCGTTCAATTCAGATGGATGTACCCTTATGAAAGGTATAATTTAAATTTGTTAGTAATTTAAATAATTCAATTGCAGTGTAAATTCAGTAATAGTTGTAAATGATTTCATATTCTGTAGATATCTTAATCGACTCAAGCGAATTGTGCGCAACAAGGCACATGTTGAGGGTAGCATTTGCAATGCATACATGGTTCGTGAAGCCTCAATTTTCTGCTCTCATTACTTTGAGAAGCATGTATTCACATGCGAGAGGAATGAGCCAAGGAAATGATGATGGAGGCTCAATTCAATACGACGATCGGCTTCCAAGTGTATTCAAATACCCGGGTCGTGCCCAAGGTCAGTCCAAAAAGAGGCGATTGTCTGAGCAAGAGTTGAAAGCCATTCACAATTACCTCATCTTAAATTGCAAAGAGATAGAACCTTATCTCACGTAAGTACTTTATGTGTATTTCCAATTCTTTCATCATTATATTATGTTAGTAACTGTCTTGCTATCCCCTAACAATGCCCTAATGGTAATAATAGGAAATTTGAAGAGCAGCTGCATAAAGAACGACCGATGATAAGTGAGGCAGATATTCAATCCGCTATGTCGGACGACTTTCCTAGATGGTTGGATAGATATATGACACAAAATCCGCCCGACAATCCATGTTTGAGTCACATAGCACAAGGGCCACTTCCTATTGGTATTTCATATCTAATGTACTTTATAAATGTGATGAAATTTCACACAGAATCGCATGGCAAGCATCGATCGACATACAACAGTGGTGTTTGCATTTCGAGCACGTCTGGAGACTACTACGACATAATCGAAGAGATTATTGTCATAGAGTACCCGGCGCTGCCTATGAAGCAAACTACATTCTTCAAATGTAGATGGTTTGATCCGCGTGAAGGAATTGGAACCCGGACCCATGAGAAATACAAGCTTGTCGAGATTAACCACTCAAAGTCTCTGCCTATATACGATCCTTTTATATTTGCTTACCAGGCAGAACAGGTGTGTTATGCTTCCTTCCCAAAGATAAGGCCAGCTGATAATGGCCAGAAATGACCATTATTTTCAATCCATTTCCGTGTCTTAAACGGGCATTTGATCGCATTTCGGTCTTACATTAAGTAAGAAAGCAGTCGAATTGGACTGATTTATGCATAATTGTAAAAATAATAAGCTGATGTGAAAAAGGCATAAATATGTGATTTTATTACATATTTATGTTAGAAAAATCCAAAAACATGAGAAAAAGAAAAGAAGAGAAAAAGGAATGAAAAAGATGGGAAAAAGAGAGAAAAGCCCACAAAAAGAATACTTTCGGCCCATCTGGCCCAATCCGGCAGGCCCAGGAACACCTTTGTCGCGGAGGCTCCTTTGTCGCGATGCATGGTTCCGCGACAAAGGAGGGTTCCGCGACCAAGCAAGCTCAGATGAAGGAAAAGACCAGCCAGAGCCACCTGTCGCGATACCTTTGTCGCGATGCCTTGTTCCGCGACAAAGGTCCGTTCCGCGACAAAGATGCATTTTTAGAGACACAAGACCCAGTCGAGAAGCTTTGCCACATGCAGTGTGTTCCGCGACCAAACTTGGTGCTCCGAGACAAAGCAGTGATGTGTGTGATGTCTTGAGACACAATGGGCTCAAATCAAGGCCCATAAGCTTAGGGTTTCCCCTCTATAAATATGAGGTGTTTCCTTTGAGCTAGAGGTTGGAGGAATTTTAGAGAAAATATACCTTCTTGAAGACAAGTTGGGGAGTTCAGTAGTTTAGTTTAGTTTAGGGTAGTTTAATTAGATTTTTCTTGTATTATTTAATTCATGCACTAGTTAGATGTAGTTTATTGCACTTTGGTTAGATAGCCAGTTTTACATCTTATTTCTTGTTCTAAACTTTTGTTTAAGGGTTTGTGGTGCCCAAATCATGGGTATGAACAACTCCATTTAATAACATGGGAAAACATTCTCCATTTGTGTCCCAAAATCATGAAATGGGTCTCACACCCCATGGATCTTGCTGTTTTCGTTTTCCTTGGGTCATTTGATCCTCGTTTTGCATTCTAATGTCACTGCTTGGTGACTTTTTCTTGGGATAATGTTGCATGCTTATGGGTGACCAAGCTTAGATTAGGGTCTCTTAAGTTTTAAGTTTGTTTTATTTCCATTATGTTTAAGCATGTTCTAGCTAGATTCATATTCTGTTTTGTTATTTTGAGCTTAGTTTAGCTTTTGAATCTGAAATGGGTGAGATCACACATAATGCATGCCACTGTTCCACTTTACTTTTCTGACATGTGTACTGGACACACCTTTGTCGCGGAACAACTCTTGTCGCGGAACCACGTTCCGCGACAAAATGACGCTTTGACGACAAAGGTGCCAAAGAACATTTGTTAACCACTATTTAAAACCCTTGGTCGCGAAACAACCCTTGGCGCGGAACCACGTTCCGCGACAAAATCCTGATTAGCGACCAAGGACCCAAATGCTTGTGATTTTATTCTGGAAGGGCTTTGTCGCGGAACCACGTTCCGCGACAAAACCTCTTGTTCCGCGACAAGAATTATGCCTTGTCCAATTTTCAACCTTTTTGTCGCTATGCCCCTTGTCGCGGAACCACGTTCCGCGACAAATTTTCTTTACTTAGCGACAAAGCAAACCCTAAATTTTCAGAATCCCATTTCTCTTATTGCCCACCCCCTTGTCTCGAAACCTTTGTCGCGGAGCCACGCTCCGCGACACAAATTCTGCATCGCGACAAGGTGGCACCTTTTTGCCAAATTTTCATTCTTCATCCCACTCCTTTAATTAATTGAACCTTTATATTAATATTTTGAGGTTGAAATCCAATGATCTCAACCCATGATTAAGTTGATATGAAGAATTTTGTTCAAATTCCCATTAAAAGATTTTTCTACAAATGATTAAACTCTTATGATCTAAGTATATAATCCGGACTGTAATTAATTAATTATGGAATGAGAGATTATTTAGACCATAAAGAGTAATTATGGAATCATTTCCATACCCTTGCATGAGAAACCAATGTCTCTCATGCAAGATGACCCAAAACATTTTATTTTATTTTATTTATTTTGCCTTTTCCGTGTTGTGTGAAACAGCTAGTAAGAGATATAACAGACTAATGTTGGCGGGTAGTCCCACACGGATAACTAGCTCGTGGTCTGTATATTAATTATTAGATGTTATTTTGCATGGTCTGGATAGCGGTCAGTGGAAGCCTTGGCGGTTCGTCCATCTGGGATTATAATAGCTGCTCAGCTGATTCCTATCCGGATACAGTTTCTTTTCTTTATTTTAATTTCAAACCTGAATTTTGAGCTGCAGTAGTATCAAACGATGTCGATCAACATTGCTTGAATAGTATTACAGTAAGAAAACATGTAGGTTTTTCTCTCATTTCACAGATAGTAGGGGTCTTGATGATAGCGATCACTGTTATTAAGATCCTCTGCTGTCTAAAATCATCCCACCTGGAATAGTCAGGACCTGGATAGCAGATGTTTGCAGTCCGGATTATCTTGACTATTCTTGTCATCTTTTTAGCCAAAATGAATTCTTCTCATCTCCGGCTATTTCATCTCTGTGTGTCAACTTCTGTCTAAACCCGCCTTATATTTTGGGTTATTTATTTTACACTTCTCTATAAATTTATGCATGATATTATTATGTAGATATTGTGGTCAATATTATTTTGGGATCCTTCCCTTGGACACAGGAGTCTTGAGTTTAATTAGATGTCTCATAATAAATTTCCAACAAAAATTCATTTATAAATCCGGATCTGAGTAAGGGATAAATTCCACAGTTATGACTAATTCATATCCGACTGGGGGTTGATTTAGGGAAATTAGAAGCAGAGTCAGCGATTAGGTCTCACCTAGACTGAAAGGATCTGTGTTTTAATTGAGAGTCTAGTACCTGATAGGGAATGATTTTCAGATTTATTATTTTCCAAAATTGCTGTTTGTTGGAAATCTTGTATTAAATATTGCACTGGATCAGATTCCACTTGGATTCCGATAAGGTGTAATAGATAATACTAGAGGAACAACATTCGGGCCTTGGTTATTTTCTAAGGTAAGGATGAGTATTCTTTCGACTACTATCCTCTTCCGCCAAAGCCTATTTTTGAGTCCTAAGTGAGTGCATCCGGAACGAACTGATTTATTAGTTCGTTTCATTAGTTTGTATCTCATAACCACCCGACGGGAAGTGAACACTGCAAGCGGTTCACCGAGAATAGGGAATTCTTGATCCACACCCAGTCATTCTGACTGGGGGCTTTCTTTTACTACCAGGGTCAGACTTTCAAAAACCTCCAAGTGATAGGATTTTAAATGCTTTCTTTATTGCTTTCTTTTAAAATGCTTCCGTTAGAGGTCACTCGGTTGTATTGAGAGTTGTGTAATTGCTACTAGGACTGAGAGTTAAGGGATAGTTCAGGGCTTGATTAGAATCTTTAGGTGTGACATGGGGGAATGATAGCAGTACTTGACACTTCAATAAATGATCTGTCAGGTGTTGCTTGTCCACCACAGATAAATGACACGCTCTGACGGGAGCAGTTGTGAGTCTGTGGTATCTTAGAATTTGTTGCCTTAAGAGCATGTAAACTCTTACTGTAAGTACCTGTCTGTTAAAGGGAACATGGTATAGAGAGCATGAGAATTAGCTAATTGATGGATTATCCCAAGCTAAAATCTGTGTATTAAAATGGAAGTTTAACTGTGTTTCATCTGAATCTTGTCCAATCTTTATTATTTTCTTCCTGACTCTTCTGTCTCATTTTAAATCTGCTTTTTTAGATAATCTTACCACTTTCTTAGAATAATTCTATTGCTTTCTTAGATTAAATTTAATTCGCTTTCTAGAATAATTTTATCTGCATTATTTTAATTGCCTTCATAATCTAATTTAAATTATGTCAAGTAGTTGTTAGTCATTTCTCAACTTGAATTGAGTAACCGAGTGGAAAATCTTAGTAAACGACGTGGGCCCTGCTTCTATCGCACATCCTCCAGTGAACGATCCGGTCTTACTATAAATTACTGCAATTTTTGACACCGTGCGCTTTCGGGCCACAGTTTCTTACACACGAGCAATAAAAACATGACTACTTATAAATATATCCCTAATCACAACCCCGTCATCATAAATTGGTTTCATTAAATAAGAACTAAACCAGGATCACGATTTTTCGGAAAATACTCATGCAGTGGGAATCAGCCAAAAGTTTCATGGCAGGAAATCTTATGGCAAGAATTGATGAGAAGTATCATGGCATATTTGCCGGGGATCCTCAGTGTGACAGGCTGAAGGTCAACCTATCCCGGATGTGCCATGCGATTTGTCAACATTTCATGACAGAGAGGGCCACAGTGCCATTTGAAACCAAAGCACCATGCTTGAGTAATAAAAAGACTAATAATCTTGATATATCCCTAAACCCTTTCCCGTGAATCATAACTCTTTTCATTTAATAAATCTAACCTGGTATATTTTAGAAATGCTCGTGCGGACGAAATTGTCAAAAGTTTCATGGCGCCGTTGCCGGGGAGGATGCAGCGTCATTTATTAAGAGAATTACACTCCTGATTACTCATAGATTAGCTTAGATCAGAAAAAGTACCCTCAAGATTAGTTGAACATTTAGAGTACCAAGACTCTAAATGTGAGGATGTTGATCTGAGGAGAAAACCTAACCTAATGGGTATTTGTCTGTCTTGCAGGAAATTCAGAACCACCCAAAAAGAAGGAGCGGAAAAAGCATGGAAAACCAGGTTCTTGGTTGGAAAAATTCCACAAATCTGAGAAATTATTTTCGGAATTTAAAGCAATTTAAAATCCGGAATAGATCTCGCAGATAAATGGAAATGACCCAACCTAATTTTTCGCAAGTAGATTATTTTAAATAGTGGCCCAATGATTTGAATTTACTTGGACTGAATTCATTCAGGCCCAACTCAAATAAAATGGACATAGGCCCAATATCACACTCGGGCCCAGACCGTTGAAAATTTGAAAATTCAAAAAGTTTGTCGCGGAATGACCATTTTGTCGCGGAACAACGTTCCGCGACCAAGTGCAACTCCGCGACAAAGTTCTCCTTATCATCAAACCTTGTTTGTCTTTGTCGCGGAGTGACCATTTTGTCGCGATGCCCAGCATCGCGCCCATGTGCAAATTCCGCGACAAAATCTCACTCACCCCTGAACTCTGTCTGTCCTTGTCGCGGAAGCCTTTGTCGCGGAGCACTGCACCGCGACAAAGCTCCTATTCCGCGACGCGGGCACACCACTCCATTCTTCCTCGCCATTTTGTCGCGGAACACTTTGTCGCGGTGCATGACTCCGCGACAAAGTCCCACATTCCGCGACACCTCTAATGTCGCCGAGCCTGGTCGCGCAACCCTGTTCCGCGACAATGGGCTAGGGTTCCGCGACCGGCCCATTAGTATTTAAACCTCTCCGCCTCCCTCTTCTTCCCCACGCTCCCACACTTAGAAAATTTGCGAAAACTGCTCATACGAAAAACCTCCCCCGAAGAACACCACAGTGTTCCTCGCACTCGTTTCCCACCACTTCCAGGCGTTACTCTGCCCAATTTTCGCGAACTCAATGGAACCTCCATCTTCATCTTCGCCCCCGAAGGAAACCGAACCCTGGTAACCATTCTCCCTTGCATTTCGCGAGTGCGCGCAGGCCCCTGTTTTGCCATTCTTGTGTTTCTCATTTCCATTTTTGTAAATAGGGCTGTTTTATGTTCATTCCTTCTGTTTTAGTTCGATTTTAAGCGATTCTTAGTGTAGGCAGTGTTTATTTAGGGATCACTGTGATTTTTGTGTTGGCTGAGCATGATTTAGAAGAATGGGGTGTTGTTGTTATTATCATTGAAGCATGCGGGTTGTTCGTTCTTGAATGGGGTGCCCTAGGGGTTCCTAAGGAGGCATTGTCTGCTATTTCTGTGTCATAAGTATGGTTTATGTGGATTTATGCCACTTGAGATATCTGTGAAAATCTGAAATAAGGTATACCAATGAGCATAAGGGTATTTGTGAATATCTAGATGCTGTTGGTAAACTATGAGTGATTGTTTCTATTTTGAGTTTTGGGGACATGAGTATGTGAGAGTATGCTTAAAGAGAACCTGTTCCTGTGTTCATAACTGTCTTGCTATGTTGAACTTAAGGTTTATGAAGCATGATAGCATGATTGATCTTGAGTTTTTGCTGAAGAGGGGAGAATGAACTTGAGTCGTGTGATAGCAGCATAGTTTGCATGCCTCTGTGATCATTTAATGCTGTTTTCCCTGCTGGTACTCTGTTGTGTGTATACTGCAATTTGATAAAGTGGGAGTGTTGGTGTGTATATGGCAGTTTCAGTGCACACCACACACTTTTCAGAAAAAGGGATTTTCACAAAAGACAAAAATAGTACTAGGAATTTTAGGTTGACAAATGTGTTTTTGTTCCCAATGGAACTAAAAAGTGTGAGTTAAGTAGCAGTATTTTGCCACCTCAACTGCTACCTTTTTACAAAAATCCAAAATGGGACCACACACATCCCACTTTTCTTTAAATAAAATCAAGTCAACCTTTTCAAAAATTAAAAATAGTGTTTGCATTTGCTTGAACGTTTTAACTGTCCAATGACAGTCCAAACAATCCGGGAAAAGCGAATCCAATCCGCCATGCCTCCATTGCACATTCCATTTTCGAGCCATCCATTCCATCATCATCTTTTCATTCCTTTTTCAACAAGTGCCTCGAGCTTGTTTAATAAAATTGGAAAAACAAACTTTTGGGCCCAATGGCCCACTAAAAAAGGAATTTTTGGTCCAATGACCACTTCATTTTTATTTTTATTTCTATTTCCCCCTTTTGATTGGACTCAATAATCCAATTAAGTTATCTCCTTCTAGGTCCTAAGGCATAGTACCTCATCTTTGGATCTTTTAATAAACTCAAGATTAAATCACTCAAATCACATTTCGAGCTTAGCAAAGCTCAAAATGTGAGGATGTTGATTTTTGCACCTGAGTAGTCTTTGAAAATCTATAAAAAAAATTTGGATGTATCTAAACACTTTGCCCTTTTTCAAGAATGCATTGGTAGTGCAATCAGGCATCGGGTTACCTGACTGCACATATGAGGCTGCTGGCAAGCAGGCCTCAATTGATCGAACGGAGATTAAGGACGCAAGAGATGCCATCAAATCAGTTTACAAGGTACCTCTGGACCACACTACGGACGAAAAATTGAAACTTTCTCCGAGATGGGACGTGCATATCCCTCCAGAAGAAAGATCGATAGTCGCTGCACCGATAGAAAGGGACTACTATCACTTCCTGAAGAAGTTTTGGATAAGGATGATGGGGCATGCCCCTCAAGACGAAAAGACAACTCCTGAAGTCCACCATGAACGCATCCAATTGAAGTTCAAAGAGCACAGGGCTGTGTGGAATCGGCATGTGGAAAAAGGAACGAAAGATCCAAATATAGCTGACTTTGACATCATCATCCCTAACCAGATCATAGATCCTCAAGTTCGGATGGCCTTCGAGCACAAGCAGATGGATCTAAGCAGGGTTATCAACAGTGGGGCCATCATGATGTATGAAGCATTCCCATTCAAGTGGAATCCGTATCTGTTTGAAGCAAAAGGACCAGTGGAGCAGAGGTGGATTACAGATCTGGCTCGTGCCAGGCATCGAGAGCTGACCTTCAATCTGTACAAACGCCTCAAAAACGCTGAGAAATTTGAGCAAAGCCGCAACATCTCATTGTTGAACACAATGAGGAAAATGATCAAGGATGCACGCGATCAATGGGACGAACTGACTACGGTCTGGGGAAAAGGCAATCCAAGTATCACTAAGTCCTTTCTGGAAGAAGGAGTAGTATTACCTGCAGATGAGGTACTTGAAACCATCTTCACACATAGAAGGTATGGACGGTACGGAACAAACAAAGATGATGAATTTCCCCAGCACATAGCAGTATTAAGGGACCAGCTGCAAGTGGATATACGCAAAGGTGGCTGGAAACCCAAAAAGAAAAATGAAAGGCAGTTCAATTTACTATCCAAAACTGAGGCTGGGTTGTATCTCACGTACGATTTGGCAGAAGACATGTCCTACCTGGAAGGAATTCAAAAGGATCTGGTAGGAGCCATGATGAATCAGTATAGGGACTCCTACTGGGAATTGATCATGGAAATGGACAAGTTTGCACTTGAATACTGTAATAGTACTGCAAATGGAAAGAAGGTCTTGCACTACAACAACAACGTTCGGAGTAAGTTCTGCTCCAAGATCAAGAAGGACTGGGAGGACCAACTGAGGAGAATCACTCAAAAGAGTTTCATTGAGGACTATTTACAGCGCGCCGAGAAGCAACTAGGCTACGAGGGTGAACCAAACAGAGAAGAGGATCCCGATGCTGAGATTGATGCATATTTTTCCACTCCCCCTGAAGCCTACCCAGCCAGCAGTACAAGCTTCGGCATTACCACCAAGAGGACAGACTGAAGTACAAAAAGTTGCTACGTCCGAGCCAGTGGTGCAGCAAGAAGCAGCCCGGACTCCAGTACAGCCAGCTCAGATTGAAATGACAACACCTGCTGCAGCACCTGCCACCACTAAGGCACCCATACAGCCCGAGAAAGCCTCCACTACTGTGGTTACATCTGAAGGTCAGCCAGCACCTCAACCGGGAACGAGGAGAAGGTTGGTGAAATCTGCTGACAAAGATAAACCAGCAAGAGCTCCGGAAAAGAAAGTGGAGATCAAGGAGCCTGAACCAACTGTTAGGAAAGTGGCAGAGCCCACAGATCCCAAAGACAGGGGTAAGAAGCCGATGCCACCACCACCTCCGAAAAAGAAGCATCAAGTGGCATTCGATGCTGAGCTAGCCATGAAGATGCAAAATGATGAATTTGCATTAGCTGGTTTGCTGGATCAAGTAACAGGTGGTTCGGGAGTAGAGAAGGTGACTGAGGAAGAACGCCTGGAAATGGAAAAGAAAGCTGCAGAGGAAGAGCAAATTAGAAAGAACATTCAGCAGACGAGAGACGAAGAAACTGCCAGAAAGATGCAAGCTGATCTGGAAGGCAGGAAATCTGGAGAGGCTGAACAGGGTAATGAGGAGGACTTCGAGCTGAAGATCACTGGAGAAGTGCAGGGGCGTGGTTTGAAAATTAAAGAAGAACAACCTCCTGCATGGACTGGCCCCACTGCACATGATGCTGAGACTATCCGAGGAGATATAAGGAAAAGGCTTAACGAACAGATCGAAACAAGAATCGATGCCGGAGAAAAGCCACATCAAATCAAATATCAGACAAAAGTGGGTCAAGTGATTGATCCTCTCGTGGGCACGGCCAGAATTGAAGAATTCATCACTCAAGGAGGCCCGTCGCACCAACCTGAACAATCAGAAGGGCCATTGGACTCCATTGATCCAGCAGCACTGGCCAAAACCTTGGAAAAGCAGCCAGGCGACTATCTCATGACCTCTGCGCTTAAAGAAAAGGTTCAAGGAATTTTGACTGAAGCTGCAGATGGGAATGATTCAGAATTTTGCAACGTCCAGTTGGACGAGCTGCGAGAATTAGGGAGGAGGATGAGGTATCAACTGATGTTGATGACCGTAATTTGCATGCAACTACATCTTCTTTGCCTGTAAATTGTGAACTCAATACAATGAAAAATGTAATTAAACAGGTTGAGGAGGAATTCGGAGATGAAGCAGCTCATGGAGAGCAAGAGCCAAGTCAGAGGGGAGATGAGGCTGAACCAAGGGATGACCAGCCACAGGAGAGAGACGATCAAACAGACTGGCACACGAGCGATGACGAATCTGTCGGATCCATTCGACCAGTCGAGTTTTGGTCTGAGAATACTGTGAGGCAAAGAATGGGCGTTTTAAAGGAATATGGGAAGAAAAAGCTGAGTGAAGAACAGGTTCAGATCAAGTTCAATGGCAACAAAGAGAATGCAGAAAAGTATAAGAAGTTGCAGAAAATGATAGTGCCAGATAAAGGATTCAGACCCGATGCATTGTCACACCCCACAGTTGAGACTTTCTACAGAAATCAAGAGTGGGGTAACTTCATGCTGCATCACGACGAAGATGGCTTCGTGGAGCTAACAACGGAATTCTTCTGCAACATTGATAAAGATGCCAGAACAACATGGATCCGTGGCCAAGTGATTAACATTGCACCTGACTGGCTGAATCAGTTCTTTGGGACTCCAGATATCCAAAGTGAATTTCCCCCTGATGAGATCATGACAAAGAGAGCCAAAACGAGTGAATATGCGAAGTATGCAACCTTGGCTAACAGCATGACAAGCGTGACTGCCCCAGGACACACATTCAATGCAAAATGGCTGCGAATACAGTTCATGCCAACTTATGAGTTCTACATGTCCAAGATCCGGCCCAACTCGCATCCGCACACTACATCCGGGAATGTACTAATGGGATTTGCAAGAATGTGGAGCGGAGCAAAACTAAATATAGGGAGGCATGTATTCGAGGTGATGATAACCCGGATAAAAGATAGACAGGTGCTATGCTATCCAAATCTGATTAGGAGAATTTGCATAGCTCAGGGAGTTGATTTGAGCGCTTTTGAGGGTGACACAGTGGTGAAAGTGAACCCACCTATCAGTGTGCCAAGACTTCCCCTGTGTGAGAGTATCAGATATTCCCTTCCCCAACTGTTCGTCAGAGGAGATTCAGACGCTCAATCCTCTTTCATATCGGGTGAGCAGGCATCGAGAAAGAGAAAGAGACAGCCCAAGACAAAGAAGGGAACACAGAAAACCTGTGCTGATGCAGGACCTTCGAATGTTCAAGAAGAGCCCCCTGCGGACCAAGAACGGACAGAGATTCCAATTCCACCTCCTACTCAACCTCAACCTCAGATGCCCCCTCAAAGCCAGAACGTATCACAATTCCCTGCTGATTCCCAAACAATTGAGATGGTGAGCAAGATGAGTCAATCTATGCTCGAGGGAATGAAGTCCATGTCTAATGTAGTTATGGCAAGCCAAGAGGAACAGCGGAAAAGGGCAGAAGAGGAGCGTGAAGAGCGAAGGAGGGAAAGAGAAGAAGAACGCCAAGAGCGTAGGAGAGAAAAGGAAGAGAAACGAAAGGAGAAGCAGGAGAAGGAAAAGAAAGAGGCGGAATTCAGACAGATGATGATGGAAAGGGAAGAGCGCATGCATAGAG
This sequence comes from Hygrophila difformis, assembly GCA_030278955.1. NCBI lineage: Eukaryota > Viridiplantae > Streptophyta > Magnoliopsida > Lamiales > Acanthaceae > Hygrophila > Hygrophila difformis. The sequence goes on from JAOANR010000009.1 coordinate 15,619,309, forward strand.
AAAGAGTGGAAAGTGAAGAAAAGCAGCGCAAGATGATGGAAACACTGATGCAAGCACTCATCAGTCAACTCCCCAAGCCACCCCCACCTCCATCAGATGTAGCAGAGCCGTCGAATCAGCCAGGAAAGAAAGCAGATTAAGTATGTAATTGTCATTTCAAGTGAGCATAATTGTAAATATCATATAAGAGAATTTCATTTCCCTTGTGCAAAATCGTTCTGATTGCAATGGAATCTCTTGTAATTGATATCATTCACTGTTTTAATTTTGGAATTTTGCAGTCCAAACAATTTTATTCTTGAAAAGATGTCTGCACAGTCCAAGATGAATAAGTGACTGTCAGGCCAAAAATATGCTGTGGACATACTCTGTATGTCAGCAGTGCCTCTTTACTGCTTTAAATTAAATGACCAGCAAAAATATGCATAAACTTGCTCTGAATTCACTTGTTGGATTTAGGCTTGTGATTAAGTCTTCAAACTTTTAAATTGGGATAATATAATCGAGAATATGCATGACATGAATTCCTAAGGTTTTGAGCTATAAAAATTTAATGATGCGATCAGCTTATTGGGTAATAAATCTGCATGTTAGAGATTTGGATTGAATAAATTGTTAGAATTAAGCTTTGATTAAATTTGAGAATATTGTATGACATGAATCAACCCAACCTTGTGAGATTTGAGCCATGAATCACTTTTACTCATTTATTTTCTTTGATGTGTGAATCATTTTGATTAAAGGAAACTAGAACTTGCAATTGGGACCGATTCAAGACCATGCCATATTCCTAAAAATCGAGCATATGATCGAGGCACCTAGAAACCCAAAATTTTGGCCTTCGTTTGAAATCCAAACCCAAAAATATTTTCCCTTTAGGATTAACCACTTTGAGCCTTAAGCCTAATTTTTCTTTGAAACCCACCATATTATTCCTAGCCTTATAAAAAGACCAAAGAAATTCAAACCCAAGTGTGCAAGGATAAATTCTATCAAAGGCATTAAACTTATGATCATCAATCCATATTAATTGGTATATTATAAACCGATTCAAAAAAAAAAAAGAGAGAAAGTTGAATTCCATTCAACATCAAATAAATTGCAAATGACAAAGCAAATTAGACATAGTCTAATGTCATGCAATACGAAAAGAAAAGCAAAAGAAAGAAAGAAAGAAAGAAAAATATTGATGATCATAAATTTTCAAATAAAGATATGCCAAGTTATGATAGAATAAATTCTTGCCACTTCTTAGCCCAATAATTCCCTTTCCTACCTAATATTACAACCGTATGCCCCATTACAACCCTTAAATAAGACCTCGTGATCTCGATTTGAAGAAATGAGCCGGTGGCGAGTTGGTCTGATTGCAAGCTTATGGGATAATTTAATTAAAATTGATTTTGAGTGTTCATTAATTAAACCCCATTGAGAGTGAGTGAATTTTCCGATTCTCTTATAAGTGAGGCTCTATTTCATTAAAAATGTTCATGTCATCCTCTAATTCTCATCCTTAATCTTGGCATCTTTCAAACATGATATTCATGAAGGATTAATAATAATGTTTGATTTGTAGGCCCGATATAGTGAGCAAGCATCATTTCATTAAACACTGCAATCAAGGGAGTTTGATACTTGTAGTTTTTGATTGTCTTATCCCAATCCAAAAAGTATGTGATTTATGAAGCCACGAAAATGAATTGAATATGTAGAGTCCGTGTTCTTAGGAACATTGACTCTGACTGCTCGGGGACGATCAGTATTAAATGTGAGGATGTTGATAATGGCCAGAAATGACCATTATTTTCAATCCATTTCCGTGTCTTAAACGGGCATTTGATCGCATTTCGGTCTTACATTAAGTAAGAAAGCAGTCGAATTGGACTGATTTATGCATAATTGTAAAAATAATAAGCTGATGTGAAAAAGGCATAAATATGTGATTTTATTACATATTTATGTTAGAAAAATCCAAAAACATGAGAAAAAGAAAAGAAGAGAAAAAGGAATGAAAAAGATGGGAAAAAGAGAGAAAAGCCCACAAAAAGAATACTTTCGGCCCATCTGGCCCAATCCGGCAGGCCCAGGAACACCTTTGTCGCGGAGGCTCCTTTGTCGCGATGCATGGTTCCGCGACAAAGGAGGGTTCCGCGACCAAGCAAGCTCAGATGAAGGAAAAGACCAGCCAGAGCCACCTGTCGCGATACCTTTGTCGCGATGCCTTGTTCCGCGACAAAGGTCCGTTCCGCGACAAAGATGCATTTTTAGAGACACAAGACCCAGTCGAGAAGCTTTGCCACATGCATTGTGTTCCGCGACCAAACTTGGTGCTCCGAGACAAAGCCGTGATGTGTGTGATGTCTTGAGACACAATGGGCTCAAATCAAGGCCCATAAGCTTAGGGTTTCCCCTCTATAAATATGAGGTGTTTCCTTTGAGCTAGAGGTTGGAGGAATTTTAGAGAAAATATACCTTCTTGAAGACAAGTTGGGGAGTTCAGTAATTTAGTTTAGTTTAGGGTAGTTTAATTAGATTTTTCTTGTATTATTTAATTCATGCACTAGTTAGATGTAGTTTATTGCACTTTGGTTAGATAGCCAGTTTTACATCTTATTTCTTGTTCTAAACTTTTGTTTAAGGGTTTGTGGTGCCCAAATCATGGGTATGAACAACTCCATTTAATAACATGGGAAAACATTCTCCATTTGTGTCCCAAAATCATGAAATGGGTCACACACCCCATGGATCTTGCTGTTTTCGTTTTCCTTGGGTCATTTGATCCTCGTTTTGCATTCTAATGTCACTGCTTGGTGACTTTTTCTTGGGATAATGTTGCATGCTTATGGGTGACCAAGCTTAGATTAGGGTCTCTTAAGTTTTAAGTTTGTTTTATTTCCATTATGTTTAAGCATGTTCTAGCTAGATTCATATTCTGTTTTGTTATTTTGAGCTTAGTTTAGCTTTTGAATCTGAAATGGGTGAGATCACACATAATGCATGCCACTGTTCCACTTTACTTTTCTGACATGTGTACTGGACACACCTTTGTCGCGGAACAACTCTTGTCGCGGAACCACGTTCCGCGACAAAATGACGCTTTGACGACAAAGGTGCCAAAGAACATTTGTTAACCACTATTTAAAACCCTTGGTCGCGAAACAACCCTTGGCGCGGAACCACGTTCCGCGACAAAATCCTGATTAGCGACCAAGGACCCAAATGCTTGTGATTTTATTCTGGAAGGGCTTTGTCGCGGAACCACGTTCCGCGACAAAACCTCTTGTTCCGCGACAAGAATTATGCCTTGTCCAATTTTCAACCTTTTTGTCGCTATGCCCCTTGTCGCGGAACCACGTTCCGCGACAAATTTTCTTTACTTAGCGACAAAGCAAACCCTAAATTTTCAGAATCCCATTTCTCTTATTGCCCACCCCCTTGTCGCGAAACCTTTGTCGCGGAGCCACGCTCCGCGACACAAATTCTGCATCGCGACAAGGTGGCACCTTTTTGCCAAATTTTCATTCTTCATCCCACTCCTTTAATTAATTGAACCTTTATATTAATATTTTGAGGTTGAAATCCAATGATCTCAACCCATGATTAAGTTGATATGAAGAATTTTGTTCAAATTCCCATTAAAAGATTTTTCTACAAATGATTAAACTCTTATGATCTAAGTATATAATCCGGACTGTAATTAATTAATTATGGAATGAGAGATTATTTAGACCATAAAGAGTAATTATGGAATCATTTCCATACCCTTGCATGAGAAACCAATGTCTCTCATGCAAGATGACCCAAAACATTTTATTTTATTTTATTTATTTTGCCTTTTCCGTGTTGTGTGAAACAGCTAGTAAGAGATATAACAGACTAATGTTGGCGGGTAGTCCCACACGGATAACTAGCTCGTGGTCTGTATATTAATTATTAGATGTTATTTTGCATGGTCTGGATAGCGGTCAGTGGAAGCCTTGGCGGTTCGTCCATCTGGGATTATAATAGCTGCTCAGCTGATTCCTATCCGGATACAGTTTCTTTTCTTTATTTTAATTTCAAACCTGAATTTTGAGCTGCAGTAGTATCAAACGATGTCGATCAACATTGCTTGAATAGTATTACAGTAAGAAAACATGTAGGTTTTTCTCTCATTTCACAGATAGTAGGGGTCTTGATGATAGCGATCACTGTTATTAAGATCCTCTGCTGTCTAAAATCATCCCACCTGGAATAGTCAGGACCTGGATAGCAGATGTTTGCAGTCCGGATTATCTTGACTATTCTTGTCATCTTTTTAGCCAAAATGAATTCTTCTCATCTCCGGCTATTTCATCTCTGTGTGTCAACTTCTGTCTAAACCCGCCTTATATTTTGGGTTATTTATTTTACACTTCTCTATAAATTTATGCATGATATTATTATGTAGATATTGTGGTCAATATTATTTTGGGATCCTTCCCTTGGACACAGGAGTCTTGAGTTTAATCAGATGTCTCATAATAAATTTCCAACAAAAATTCATTTATAAATCCGGATCTGAGTAAGGGATAAATTCCACAGTTATGACTAATTCATATCCGACTGGGGGTTGATTTAGGGAAATTAGAAGCAGAGTCAGCGATTAGGTCTCACCTAGACTGAAAGGATCTGTGTTTTAATTGAGAGTCTAGTACCTGATAGGGAATGATTTTCAGATTTATTATTTTCCAAAATTGCTGTTTGTTGGAAATCTTGTATTAAATATTGCACTGGATCAGATTCCACTTGGATTCCGATAAGGTGTAATAGATAATACTAGAGGAACAACATTCGGGCCTTGGTTATTTTCTAAGGTAAGGATGAGTATTCTTTCGACTACTATCCTCTTCCGCCAAAGCCTATTTTTGAGTCCTAAGTGAGTGCATCCGGAACGAACTGATTTATTAGTTCGTTTCATTAGTTTGTATCTCATAACCACCCGACGGGAAGTGAACACTGCAAGCGGTTCACCGAGAATAGGGAATTCTTGATCCACACCCAGTCATTCTGACTGGGGGCTTTCTTTTACTACCAGGGTCAGACTTTCAAAAACCTTCAAGTGATAGGATTTTAAATGCTTTCTTTATTGCTTTCTTTTAAAATGCTTCCGTTAGAGGTCACTCGGTTGTATTGAGAGTTGTGTAATTGCTACTAGGACTGAGAGTTAAGGGATAGTTCAGGGCTTGATTAGAATCTTTAGGTGTGACATGGGGGAATGATAGCAGTACTTGACACTTCAATAAATGATCTGTCAAGTGTTGCTTGTCCACCACAGATAAATGACACGCTCTGACGGGAGCAGTTGTGAGTCTGTGGTATCTTAGAATTTGTTGCCTTAAGAGCATGTAAACTCTTACTGTAAGTACCTGTCTGTTAAAGGGAACATGGTATAGAGAGCATGAGAATTAGCTAATTGATGGATTATCCCAAGCTAAAATCTGTGTATTAAAATGGAAGTTTAACTGTGTTTCATCTGAATCTTGTCCAATCTTTATTATTTTCTTCCTGACTCTTCTGTCTCATTTTAAATCTGCTTTTTTAGATAATCTTACCACTTTCTTAGAATAATTCTATTGCTTTCTTAGATTAAATTTAATTCGCTTTCTAGAATAATTTTATCTGCATTATTTTAATTGCCTTCATAATCTAATTTAAATTATGTCAAGTAGTTGTTAGTCATTTCTCAACTTGAATTGAGTAACCGAGTGGAAAATCTTAGTAAACGACGTGGGCCCTGCTTCTATCGCACATCCTCCAGTGAACGATCCGGTCTTACTATAAATTACTGCAATTTTTGACACCGTGCGCTTTCGGGCCACAGTTTCTTACACACGAGCAATAAAAACATGACTACTTATAAATATATCCCTAATCACAACCCCGTCATCATAAATTGGTTTCATTAAATAAGAACTAAACCAGGATCACGATTTTTCGGAAAATACTCATGCAGTGGGAATCAGCCAAAAGTTTCATGGCAGGAAATCTTATGGCAAGAATTGATGAGAAGTATCATGGCATATTTGCCGGGGATCCTCAGTGTGACAGGCTGAAGGTCAACCTATCCCGGCTGTGCCATGCGATTTGTCAACATTTCATGACAGAGAGGGCCACAGTGCCATTTGAAACCAAAGCACCATGCTTGAGTAATAAAAAGACTAATAATCTTGATATATCCCTAAACCCTTTCCCGTGAATCATAACTCTTTTCATTTAATAAATCTAACCTGGTATATTTTAGAAATGCTCGTGCGGACGAAATTGTCAAAAGTTTCACCAGCTGCGGGTAGGAATGAATGGTTGGCCGTATGTAAAGTAAAACCGAGGGGTGTGATAACCGTGAGACCTGGGGAAGAACCTGAAGCATTTCAGGTTGACGCTCCAGAACAACTTGGGATCGAAACCACGACTTTCACGTCTGGAAGGGAGCGGCTAACAGATACCGAGGTCCAATACGTAGACCTTCAGCGGGATGACGATGTTGTTGACTCTGATTCCTCCACGGACACTGATTCTTCTTTAGATGACACAGATCCGGATGATCTGTCACAGGAGACTTCGGATGAGGATTTTGAAATTTAAAATGTGATAAACTTCTTATATACCATAACAACTATTACACATTGTATGTTTTTATTATGAATTAATGCTTATATCGGAATACAATTATCCCTTATACAGATGTCTGAACGAGGGGTGGCTCATCCCTTATACAGATGTCTGAACGAGGGGGTGGCTCATCTTCGAACACGCCATAGCGGACACTTACACCAGCCGAGGAAGCGGCAAGGATACGGAGGGCGAGGGAGGCATACCAGCGACGTATGGCAGGTATTTGTAAATTACATTTACTATCTTGTGATAACATTTCGTATGTGATTCCAATTCACTTTGTAATCTTAATTCTACACTCTTGAATTGCAGTTGAAGTCGCCAGTGAGGAAGAGCAGCCCATAGTACCGGTTGTAGACACATCCGTTCCAGAGACACCACCCCACACACACCAGGTACCAATAACTTTTTAAATAAAGTAGCTCTAGTTCCGTTATGAAAAACTTAGACTTTAATTTATTTGTTGTTAGGATCGGTGGGGTCTTCACAAGCGGTTCCACCCGTTCCACCCCCAGTAGCTCCGCATGGTCTAGACAGGGTGCTCCTTGCGCCGAAGGCCACAGATGGGATGTAAGTATTCCATGTTATATTAAGTTATGTTAAATATAATCATTTGTTTCTTTATACCACATGAGTCTTCATCTTACTTATGTCGTTTAACGGGGAACCATTGTCTTGAAGTATCGACTTCCCGAACGCAGTCGTGAGGAAGATTACAGACATATATCCCAGACGTGCGGATATGAACGGGATTAGCTGGGATAAAGTATCTAAAGAGACCAAGGAGTTATATTGGGGAGAATTCCAGGTATGATTATTATCTATAATTGATAATTGTATTGTTCGATAAAGTAAATCAAATGCTCTCGTTAATTATCTGCAGAAAGTTGCTCGTTGGGCTCCCGAGCATGTCCTTGCTGTGAGGAAGGAATGGGAGAAGAAAAACATTGCACGATGAGTTGTAAATTACAACAATAGTGTTTTATTGTAATATTGGAAAATTTACTGAATTCAATTGTAAAAAACAGATACAAGGATTATACTTTGGACATCCGCTCGAAGAAAAAACCGATGTCGGGGGATGCGCTAGCGGCAGAGAATTGGAGGCGCATATGGGATTCCCAAGCATTCAAGGATAAGAGCAAGAGGGGAAAGCTGAACAGAAGGCGCGGTCAGGAGGATGCACCTGCTCTCCCCACACACACTGCAGTATCAAAGACATTTCGAGCCACTCTTGATGATATAGTATGCTGTTCAAATCCATTTGACAAAATTATATGGTATTTAATGACGCACATTGATCACTACCTTTTTGTTAAATATATATAGTCGGCTGAGAAGGAAGGGCCTGTCCACTTGCATGAGCTTCATGAACACACACATACAAGAAAACACCAAAAGAACAATTGGGTACGTGACAAGTCACAGAACCTTCAGGTACAAAATCTAAATACCTAGGTGTTAAATTCCATGTTTACTTCAATGCTAAGTTGTTTGACCATTTTTTTTAAACTTATAAAATAGGCCGAGTTGAGACCTTAAGCCAGGATCCTGAGATTGGCAGTAGCTTGGATCCTGATCGCGTCTTCCTAGATGTAGCTGGTGGCCCGGACAGGCGCAAGGCAATATATGGCATAGGCTCCGTTGCCAGGTCGATCAGGCCTGGGGATGCTGTGGATTCCACCCCTCCACCGCCTACTTCTCAGTTTGTGACGCAGGCCCAGTTCGATGCATACACGGCGACTATCGAGCGTCTCTCCCAGTCACAGATGACCATGGCGGAGCAGATGGAGAGATTGTTGGGACGTCGGGGCCCTCGATCCCCATCCCGCGGGGACGGGGATGACGATCTTGGAGGCTGCTCAGGAGGAGGTGACCTCGGTGTTCATTGACTGTTGTTGTTTTAGTTATGGTCTTTGAGAGACGTGGGCTTGTTTGTTTCCATTATCTTATGACATGTTGGACTAGAATTCTAGTAGTTATTACTTAATCGAATGTTTCTTTTTTGTGTGAAGATTTCAACATGTCAATTTGAATGATCTATGTTTCAAATATACAATATGTGAAGATTGGAAGTTTGGTATTGATGTATAGATGAATTTGATAATGTATTGGATGTTGTGAAGATTGGATGTTGTGGCTATTATTCATTTTGGTGTTGGCAGCAGGTTTGGTTTGTGGCAACAGCAATTCTGCTGGTGCAGAGTCAGGATTTCCCGACCGCATATGCGGTCGGGATGTCGGTCGGCGAATTTGCCGACCGACTCACCGACGACAAGCCGGTCGGTAATCCCGAGGTCCCGCAGTCCATGGGGCGCGAGTTTGTCGACCAAAAGTTGGTCGGGAAAGTCGGTACATCTACCGACCGCAATTCGGTCGGTAGTGGGTCGGGATTTCGCCGACCACGTCCCGGATTGGTCGGCCAAAAAATTCGGACCAAGTTTTTACCGACCGGCTAATGCGGTCAGGAAGCCGGTCAGTAACAGTCAAAACGACCCGTGTCCGGGAGTTCCCGACCGCATTTTCGGTCGGTATTTGCATTTTTTCTTGTAGTGCTAGTTAGTGATAACAACAAGAGTGTAGGATACAACATTTTGTTTTGTAATTAAAAGAATATATAGAATAAGTATATATATGAAACACAAAAGTTAGTATACTATATATACAAGTAGTAGTCCTATGCCAACATGGAATGAACGTAACTCATTAAATTAGTTGTTAGGATTATTAGATTGGGGGTGTGGTGGAAGATTTTGGGACTCATCAAGTTCCAAAACCCACGATGCAATTGTTTTTGTTATGAGGTTCACACACATTCCAGGCATGCGGTCCTAGCTAGGGACTTGCAAGTTGCAACCAGAAACTCACATAGAAGACAAATTAAAGACATACTTAGCCCGTGTAAGGTTAGGCCCCAATGTCCACCCATTATTGATCTAATCAACAATAAAATATTTTAGTTTTCGTTTTATAAAATCACTAAAAGAAAAATTTCTTTTGAATCGGAATTTTGCGATAAGAAAAAGAAAAGAAGAAAAAAATCCCTTTTGTACTATAACATCAAGATTTTGCAGAACCATTTTTTTCTTTTGTTTTGTCCTTGTCTCATTTTTTTTTTTTTTTTGGAGGAGCCATTGAAGGCCTGGAATCGAACCTCCAAAGCCTAGGGACTTAATCACTTGAGCTAAATCCTCATCCCTTGTCTCATTTCCCTTTTGATATTACTAAGTGAGTAATTATCATTACGCAGACAATTTTACACTTTTTTTTGGGTAAAGATTCAAATAATTTGAAAAATGAAGAAGGAACAATATAAGTCTGATTGGAATTTTGGCAGTTACACTATATGAGATGGAAATATGCTGAAATGAGTGTATAATGTTCATCGCAATCGACTTGCACCTTTTTTTTTTTTTTTTCTCGATAGTTTTGAGACTACAAATTAAAGATACGTTTTTATACAATACAATTTATACGAAGGAAAATAATTGAGTGATATTTAGAGTTGTTAATTTAATACATATGACACTATATATAGTATTGAGTAATTTGAGAGTGGTTAGTATATTGATTATTTCATTATAAATATATCTGTGTATAAATGTATAATATGTTGATAGATTTTGAGGGATTAAGGACACCAAGGGTACCAATCACTCCCATAAAGGTTGATTCTCGAATTTAGGTTATAAGGGGATTTTAGTCCATTAGGAAGTGCGTGCTAACTTCTCAGGTCCACCCAAGTTTGAGAAAGAAATATATAAGAAAATAATTTGAGAAAAAGATAATATATAGTACTGCCAAAAATGGAAGAATTTGAGCTTTGAGAGAAAGCAGTGTCGTCCTCCAATTATGAGATAGGGAATTGGCAAAGGACAAGACTCAAGAGTTTGGACAGTATATTCGGATTGGTTGTCACTTTGCAATATACTACCAACTGGACTGTTGGGAATCATTCGAAAGCAACGACTTTCTGTAAAGTGACAAAGAAAGATGCATTCTAATTATACACATTAATGGTTTTCGCGGTTTATTTTAATCTTATTGGATCCAAGACTGCGGGTCGTCTCTCGTAAAGTAGAATTCTACATACATAAAGTTCGAATCCAAGACCTTTGCTTAAACTGCTAGAGGTTCATACCACTCAGACCAATGTGCATTTGGTAACAATAAAATATAATTGAAATTATCTGAATATTATATGCATTTCTTTTTCTCCAAACAAATCTGACATACACCCAAAGTAACCCAAAAATTATTCAACAAGAAATTAAAATATTCAAATTAATGACTTAGACCTTATTGTCATTGATCCAAGACTAATCGCTTGAATATCTGGTTGACATTGAAGGATTGCATCCCTACAGCACAATTTTGCATGCATAAAGATTTGAACGTACAGACATTGCTTAAACTGCTAATGAGGCCAACTGCGTTTGGCTTTAAAACTATAGATAGTTGATACACGTTTCTCTTTCTTTCTTTTCTTTTTTCGTTTAGATGAATGATAATGTGAAAATGTCGGCTAAGATGAAAACTAAGAAAAAACTACGGCTCGTTTCTCTTTCCTTTGTTATTGCCAATATAATAATAATAATAATAATAATAATAATAATAATAATAATATTTTCCACCCTATAAAAATGCAAATAGGCCAAGAAATATTACATGGGCGGACATATTTTATTAATTTTATAAAGATATTAATTTGTATAGGAAAGTATTGTAAAATTTGTTATTAATTTTTCTTTTGTTTATAAAGGTATTTCTTTTGTAAGAATAATTTTTACTTAATAAATAACAATATCAATAAAAAAATAAAAGAATAATATAGAAGACATTATAATTTCTTTTTAAAAAAAAAGAAATATCAAGAAAATGATCTAACATCGGTTTGATAGTTTTTTTTTAAAAAAAAACAATGTCCTATTATTATTATTTTTGAAATTTTAGATGTGATGAGTGTGATACAGTGATAGAATTAATTAAGTTACTCAAAATAAAAATATAAACATAAATGCTTTTTTTCTATAAACTAGTAACTAATTCGTCGAGACTCGACGGGTATAATTATATATTTTATATACAATATATATAGTTATATCATATGAAACTAATAGAGAATATATGATAATTATAGTTTAATTATTTTTAAAACTAATAGAGAAATCATGTTAAACCGTCTTCTTGTTGCTTGTCCCGTACAAAGTTAGCAGATCAATAAATTTAAATAAGTATTAAGCATGATATGAAAATTTTCCTTACAATTTGCTGAAAATTTCACTGTAAACAACGTTTCTTGTAGTATCCTGAATTAATCCATCTCAACTAAATATTAATACTCGGAGTCTCATCTTGCTAGTGACACGAGATATCGCAACATATAACTGTTTATTGCTAAAAACTGATTTCCAAAGATAGAGTTCAACCTTCTTAAATGATTGACATTGACTTTTCTTTACATTCATAGCAAAACAAACTGCGAATGAAAATTGTCTCATCTGAAATCGAATGGAGAATTTGGTTAAATCAGACAGGCTCATAATCATTCTATCAATCAAGATTTTCTACTTTCATGGTTTCCCAAAATTAGTTAACCTCAATTATATGGTTTCGCATCTTGGTTACTATCAACATGCTTCCATTGCATAATTTATTTGATGGATCTATATAACTAAAAAGAATTACTATACAACCCTCATTCAACTTTATTTTATGATTCAGTAGTCCAGAAAACTTGATCGTGTTTAGATATTCTGATGAAAATATTTCATTGTCATTATTCATGCTTTCATCCTCTTGACAAATATTTTTAGAACTGAGATATACATTTTTATTTGCAGATTGACATTACATGATGTAATCATTAATTGTATCAACTCATCTCATTGGAAGGGGCTAGTATAACACATATCTTTAAAAATGTCTATATACGAAGTAATCCAGTTTATATTTGTATATGTACACTAAAAAAAATGCTTATATAGGATCACCCGGAAATGTCACATCTGACTACATCTCCAAGATCAATACCGTTCTACCATCACCTACATCAAGTATCCATATTGCAATTTTCTTTTATATATAAATTTAATTGTAAACAACATTTCTTGTAGTACTTGAGTTAATCCATCTTAATTAAATATTAATACTTTGATTCCTCTCTTGCTACTGACACGAGATATCACAACATATAATTGTTCAAAGCTAAAATTTGGTTTTGAAAAATGGAGTTTAACATTCTTTAAAGATTGACATTAACTTTTGTTTATAATCATTTTAAACAAAGTGAGAATTTTCTCCTTTAAAATCAAATGGGAATTTGGTTAAATCCAATAGGCTTATAATCATTCTATCAAGAATTTTCAACTTTCATGGTTTCACAAAATTATTTGGCCTTAATTCTATGGTTCCGCATCTTGTTTACTATCAACGTGCTTCCATTGCATAATTTATTTGATGAATCTATATTCCTAAGAAACATGACTATGCAACCCTCCTTCAACTTTATTTCATGATTCGGTAATCCTGAAAGTTTGATCATACTTTGATATTCCGATGAAAATATTTCATCGTCACTATATATACTTACTTTCATCATCTTGACAAATATTTTTAGAACTGAGATATATCTTTTCATTTGCAGACATATGTTTCATATGTAATCATTATCGTATCAATATCTCATTTGTAGGGGCTAGTCTAGCAACATCTTTAAAAATGTCTAGATTTGAAGTGGCACAATTCATATTTATATATATAATCTCAACAATTGTCAACCCGTAGAGTTCATAAGAAAATCATCTTGAAATGTCACACCCGATTGTACATCTCAAAATCAATACCAGTTTTACCAATTACCATCACCTGCATGAAGTATTCATTTTGTAATTTTTTTGGCATATATGAATTTCATTGTAGACAATATTTTTATTGTATCTTAAGTTAATCCATCTTAATTACATATTAATGTTGTGAGTCCCCTCTAAAAATCGATTATGGAAGATAGAGTCCAACATTTTTTTAAAGATTGACAACGACTTCTTTATAGTCATAGCTAAAAAAATTGCGAGTGAGAATTTTCTCCTCTGAAATAGAATGAGAAATTTAGTTAAATCGGATGGCTTATAATCATTATACCAATCAAGAATTTTCATCCCAAATAATGAACTTTGTTTTAATTACAAAAGAGGTTAAATCATTTTTTGTGGTAACTTTTTTGTAGGTAGAATTCTCATCACAATCTAGTGGAATACCAAATCTAGAATGTGCAGTCCTACCCCTTGGAAGAAGTAGTGATGCTATTCCACTTGATGCTACAAGTAATATAATATCACGCCTCCACGAAGGGCTGAATATAATAGTTTCCAGATAAATGTATTTCCAGTTCCACCACGTAAAGAAAAAAGAATCCACCATCGCCACTATCAACTGCAGACATTATCTTATTATAAATATTCTTTGCTCAACAATCAACAAATGTAATAGTTTAGTATGATCTGTCATCATTTTTTTTCTTATTATAATATGATTCTTCTAGTATTATTAGATTCTCTATTTCAGACGTTAAAACTTCATCCGGTACCAGCATTCCAGATAAAAGGTTCAAACTTATAGAATTTGCAGCAATTAGCTTTTCAATTTTTAAGATTTTGTATTTGTTCTTCGGTCAATTGTAAATCTAATAAACCATGGATTAATGAATTTTTCCTTAAAAATTAGATTAAATAAATTTGATTTTCATTCTTTATTTAATAATGGATATATCCACACTCCAATAACTCTTTATACACCTCATTATTTTATTCATAATATTTTTATAGAAATAGTTAATTTATTGTAAACCAATTATTCACATAATATGAATTTTCACAATTTTCTTAATCATTATAAATGTTTTGTATAACTTTTAATATAATAAAAATGTAAATAAGTTTCATATTACTACTTCCGTAGTCAAATGTTGTTGACATTTGTAAATGTGCTACTATTCACACATAGACTTCTACTTAAAGTTTTATCATAGTTATACAAGTTAAAATATATAGCCAAGTGAGATCTTGTTAGATTCGTCTCGTCGTGTAGTTTTTAAACATCGGACTTTTAGAATTTTTACTTATACTGAACTTGAGTTATTCATGATTTAAAATGTACTGTGTGAAAAGTGAGTCCGTAAAAAAATATTTGAATATAGAGAAGTATTTTACATATTAATTATATGTAATATATAAATTGGAATTGCAAATTCTTTATAAATTTAAAATTTAAAATCTTTCAAATTTTTTTAAAATAAATGTCAAATCTTTCAAATCTTTTTAAAAGTGAGCAATATTGTGGGATTCCGTATAAATTGAAAATTCCATATATTTCAAAAATTGAAAATCTAGAATGAATAAATAAATAATAAATGAGAAACTCTAAAATTAATAAATTTAAAATGCAAAAATCCATAAAAATTGGAAATTTGAAATGGAGACACCACATTAAATGTAGGATAGGTTGTTCACTAATGGTTTTATTAATATATAGATTAAACGATACCATAGGAAGAAAAACGGTGGGCTAATTAATGGGCGGCAATCTTTTCTTGTCTCTTCCGATTTGTGATTTATAAATTTAAATATAGAAATTTAAATCCAAATATATAAAGAGGCGCTCATCCGAGTAGTTTTTCAGCGGTTACTCTCCTCTCATGATTCTCTATCCCTTCCTCTCCACACAAGCTTGAACCTCCTTCCATTCTCTGTTTCATCTCAATTTTTTTCCCTTTCATGGCTGGAAATGATTGGATCAACAGCTACTTGGAGGCGATTCTCGACGTCGGCCCCGGCATCGACGATGTCAGGTCATCTCTGCTGCTGCGGGAGAGAGGGAGATTCAGCCCTACCAGATACTTCGTCGAGGAAGTCATCACGGGATTCGATGAGACTGACTTGCATCGCTCATGGGTTCGAGTATGTTTTCCTACTCTGCTCTACTCTACGTATGCGTAAAAAAACTGTTTATATTTCGCTTTCTGACGAATGAGTGTGTGTGTGTGTTTCTGCTGGCGCGATGTGTAGGCGCAAGCAACACGAGCTCCCAAGGATAGGAACACGAGGCTGGAGAACATGTGCTGGCGGATATGGAATTTGGCTCGTCAGAAGAAGCAGGTTATTTTTTTAATATTCTTTTGAATTTTGTTTTGCTGCAAACTGGGAATTCTTCATTCTAGTACTTCATCTTTCTGCTTAAAATTTGGGTCTGTTTGATTGTTAGGTTCGACGTACGTGTTTAATTATTTATTTATTTTTTTTCAATGCGTAATTTTTTGCCTCGTGTAGATATTTGAGGTTTCAACAAATTGTGATTATGCTTCTACAGGTCATGCTTGTCGTAATTGGTTTTATAGTGCAGGAGTTGTTTGGGCTATTGGCGCAGAAGATTCTACTGAGAATGCTTTGAATTTCTCAACTTACTTTGGAAGATGCGATACTACTGGGCCACTGGCGCTTTGTATCAACAATTCACTTTGTTTTTCTTCTTCCACAATAAAACATTAGGTCCTAATTTTCCTCTTGAACTTCGACCTAGGAATCAGATAATTTTTTAATGGTTTAGCTAGCGTACTTTCCCTGTTAATTCGTTACTGCCAAGTTCAACCTGTAGCAGTAGCACATTCTGTGATCAGGGCAAACAATACAGGATGAAGTGTTAAATAGTATGAAAATGTTTAATCATCCCGGGGGGTGGGGGTGGGGGGAACCGGAAAAAAAAAAAAACAAAAAACCCAGAAGCAAATAATTGAAGTAGATACGGATAGGTTGCACAATTGCCAGTGGCAGACAAAGACTTGTTATGCAGGGGAGCGACCTTTTATATTTGATAAAAACTACAGTAACTTAAGGAATAAGGTATAAAAGGATCCAAAATCACAAGAGCGAACTTAAATTATTAATATTGCAAACAAAAGACTGTAAAAATATGAAATTCTGGGGGCAATCGTCTCACCTGTCCATCCCTGGCGATTGCCTATTGTTGATGTTATGCAGTGCAACAGGGTAGACATACGGGTGAATGGACAAAAAAGAAAGCAATCTTCTCTGTTCAATGACACTCTGGTTTATTACTTTATACAGCTGAGCTTCTGATTGACAACCCTAGCAGCAAAGTTTCTAGCTATGAGTGAATGTGGGAAGTGGTATCTTATGAAGTTATATACTTAGCTATGTGTCACCTCGCACTAATTGCACTATTAATATCCTTTTCTTTACTGTTCTTGTCGACTATGGTTTAATATCTTGTCAATAATCTTTTCTGGTTGACGAATTATTTGATTAGCTTGAGGCAGAGGAGGCGCAGAGGAATGCTAATCGACGTCTGGAACATGAAAGAGGTCACAGAGAAGCCGTTCTTGACATGTCTGAGGACCTCTCTGAGGGAGAAAAAGGGGATACAATTGGTGAACTTCTGTCTCATGGTGATCCTTCATCCCATGGTGAAAGCAACAAAGCCCGCACACCCAGGAGTGCTTCAATTGACACTTTTGAGTCTTGGGCTAGTCAACAGAAGGGGAAAAAATTGTACATTGTGTTGATAAGGTGTGAAGTACACTACCTCTCTTTTTCCTGTTGTGGTAAAGAACCCTTGTTATAACCAGTTCTATTAAATTTCCCTCTGTCTAGGTAGAACTATTTTTCATGCTCCAGTTTAAGCCCTCACTATACAACTATGATTCTAGTGTCAGATGAGAAGTTAATAATGGCCTCCTAATATTTCTGAATACTAATTATGCCAATTTGTGAAACAAATCTGGATGTGAATATACAGGATTATAAAAATTATTACTGTGTAAGAACTTTATCTAGTCAATTACATGCTTTTTACTCTTGCAGCCTTCACGGTTTGATACGTGGCGAAAATATGGAACTTGGCCGTGATTCTGATACTGGTGGTCAGGTGAAGTCTCTGCCTTTGAAGTTATAACTGAACTCTTTCTTTTGTTGGTATAGAGCATGGCCCTTTTTAATTTCTGTTTGTTCTCTGGCTTGATAGTCTCTTCATTTGTTTTTATTCTTTATTCAGGTAAAGTATGTCGTTGAACTGGCAAGGGCTTTAGGTTCAATGCCTGGTGTATATCGTGTTGATTTGCTCACAAGACAAGTATCATCGCCTGACGTAGACTGGAGCTATGGGGAACCCACAGAGATGTTGCCTCCACGAGATTCTGAAGGGCTGATTGATGACTTGGGAGAGAGTAGTGGTGCTTACATAATCCGCATTCCTTTCGGGCCAAAAGAAAAATATATTCCTAAAGAATTGCTATGGCCACACATCCATGAATTCGTTGATGGTGCTCTCAGCCATATTATTCAGATGTCAAAGGTCCTTGGTGAGCAAATTGGCGATGGACTTCCTGTCTGGCCTGCTGCTATCCACGGGCACTATGCAGATGCAGGTGACTCTGCTGCTCTTTTATCTGGTGCTCTGAATGTTCCAATGCTATTTACTGGTCACTCACTGGGACGTGATAAGCTGGAGCAACTTTTGAGACAAGGCAGACTGTCGAAGGATGAAATTGATTCCACTTATAAGATAATGAGAAGAATAGAGGCAGAAGAATTATCCCTTGATGCTTCTGAAATAGTCATTACTAGCACAAAACAGGAAATAGAGGAGCAGTGGGCTTTGTATGATGCTTTTGATCCAGTGCTGGAGAGGAAAATACGGGCAAGGATTAAACGTAACGTGAGCTGTTATGGAAGGTTCATGCCCCGCACTGTTGTGAGTATGCTATACAGCTATAGTACTTTTACTATGCCTTCAAAATTTCCTTTTTCCTTCTCTTTAGCAGAAAAAAATCGACTTTTTTCCCCTCGTGTTTTTATACAGGTAATTCCACCTGGAATGGAATTCAATCACATAGTTCCACAAGATGGAGATATAGATACCGAAACTGAAGCAAATGAAGATGGTCAGACTCCAGATCCACCTATATGGGCAGAGGTTAGACAGATCCTCTATGCACTCAATTAGCAAAACGGGAAAACTTTGAATTTACTTAGCTTATTTTAAACTGCTCTGAAACTTAATCAACCTCCTTTTAGTTTTCAAATTCTAAACCTTATCAAATTCCAAAGGTATCATGTGCTTGTAAGCATGGCATGCATTTATCTCAATACAGGTAATGCGCTTCTTCCAAAATCCTAGGAAGCCTATGATTCTTGCACTTGCCAGACCTGATCCAAAAAAGAACCTAACCACCTTGGTCAAAGCCTTTGGCGAATGCCGGCCGTTAAGGGAGCTTGCTAATCTTGTAAGTAGCAAAAAAATGGAGTACAAACATATGTTCATTTTATGAGTAATTATTAAGTGGAGAGTTGCCCTGCGTTGAACCTCTTTGTGTTCTTCCTGCCTGCCTCTTGCAGACCTTAATTATGGGCAATCGAGATAATATTGATGAAATGTCAGGCACGAATGCATCCGTTCTTCTTTCAATTCTTAAGATGATTGATAAATATGATCTCTATGGTCAAGTTGCATATCCAAAACATCATAAGCAATATGAAGTCGCAGATATCTATCGTCTTGCTGCAAAGACCAAGGTACCCATGAACCATCATATTTTTCTTTTGAAAAAAGATGGTCTTATCTATTCTAAGCATTGCAAAAAATTCTGTACTTTTTTCTTCTGCTTTTTATTCAACCACCTAAATTGTTTCGCAATAGTAATGACCATACATATTAATGGTTGGACAAGTAGGCACTTCCTGGAGTGAACCTAAATAGTATAATCAGATCCTCCTCCTATGAGCAACACATTCAGTATGGCATATCCGGCTGCAATGTATGATATGTCAAATTTTGGCTTCACTCCGACACCAAAAATAAAATGTGAAGGGAAAAAGAATACTGCATATGAAGAAGGAAACCAAGCTGAATCAATTTTTACAAGGTTAAGAAGAATAGGAATAAAACACCGACATGTCCTCCCAATCAAAAGAAAGAACGGAATATTTTTTAGGTTGCAATTTTGAGATAATATTTAGTGATGGCAATGAAACTGCTTTTATATGTGTGTTGCATCTTTATGAGGGTGTTTGGATTGGCTTTTAGTAAGGTGCTTTTGGCTTTTGCTTCTACCAAAAGCACTTTTGGTGGAAAATAAACGTTTGGTTTGGCTTTTCAAAAAAAGCAGAAGCACCTCGAAAAGCTGCAAAAGTGCTTTTGGGAGAAGCAGCCCAGGGGTGCTTCTCCAAAAAGCAGAAGCCAAAAGCACTTCGTAAATTGCGCAAAGACTTAAATACCCTCATTACTTAATATAAATTACACTATAAATATATCTTATTATCATATTAATTAGCATGTCCTTTATGGTAATTTACATATTTAAAAAGCACTTTTTACTTTTACACATCCAAACACACTTTTGAAAAAAAGCTGCTTTTCAAACATTCCATCCAAACACAAAAGTTACATGCTTCTGCTTTTGACTTTCACTTCTGCTTCTGCTTTTGGCTTCTGCCTTTTTCAAAAGCCAATCCAAACGGGCCCTATGTCTTGTCTTTGGTTTAGTTTAGTGTCCCCCTAGTGTGGCGTTCCAGGTGCACGTCAGTTTTTTTCATACAAGTTGCTTGAGATATTCAACAAGCTACTATTATTTTCTGTTAAAATTGTTATTTCTTCGCAGGGAGTCTTCATAAATCCAGCTTTTATTGAACCTTTTGGGCTTACTCTTATTGAGGTATGCCTTACTAACTAGCTACACACGCATGCTTTAGATTGCAAAACTTTCTTCTGCTAACCAATTTCTACTGTGTCATTACAGGCTGCAGCACATGGTTTACCAATTGTTGCCACAAAAAATGGAGGCCCTGTTGACATACACAGAGTATCACTTAAATTTTTTTTCTACCAAGTCATGAATAATTTACGGGAAATCAATTTATCCTGAAGATTGAATGTGTCCACACATTTTGATGGTAGGTACTAGACAATGGTCTTCTGGTTGATCCCCACAATCAAGAGTCTATTGCTGATGCTCTTTTGAAGCTCGTTGCTGAGAAGAATCTCTGGGCAAAATGTAGAGGAAATGGACTGAAAAACATTCACCTTTTTTCATGGCCAGAACATTGTAAGACTTATCTCTCCAAAATAGCAGGATGCAAACCAAGGCAACCACATTGGCTAAGGAATGCTGATAATGAATATGATGACGAAAATTCAGAATTAGAGTCACCAAATGATTCATTGAGAGACATACATGATTTATCTTTGAACTTAAAGTTCTCATTTGATGGTGATAAGAACGATAGCACAGAAAATCCTGATGTCAGTAAGTCAGAAAATGTTGGGTTGATGTCTGCTAAGGGGGTTGCGAAGGGCGCTCAGAAAACTGGTTCGACTACAGATAAAGGAGAACAGGGTGCTGGCAAGTTCCCAGCACTGCGGCGGAGGAAGAACATTTTTGTTATTGCTGTAGACTGTGAAGCAGATGCCAGCCTTTCTGAAATTATTAGAAATATATTTGGGGCCTTGGAGAAGGAAAGGGCAGAAGGCTCGGCTGGATTTATATTAGCAACATCCTTTAGCATAACTGAAATACGTTCTTTTCTGATTTCTGAAAGACTCAACCCTGCTGATTTCGATGCATATATCTGCAATAGTGGTGGCGATCTTTATTACTCATCTCCTCAGTCTGAAGACAATCCATTTGTGGTGGACTTGTATTATCACTCACATATTGAGTATCGCTGGGGTGGGGAAGGGCTGAGGAAGACTTTAGTCCGGTGGGCTACCTCTGTTACAGAAAAGAAAGGGAAGGAAGAACACATTGTTGTTGAAAATGAAGAAACTGCAGCTGACTATTGCTATTCACTCAGAGTTGTTGACACCGGATTGGTAATTCCTTTTCTGACATTATCCTCCTCGTCTTTTAATTGTATTATTGATAAGCTGAACATGGGCTGTTTACGTGTTTCTCATTTACAGGTGCCCCCCCTACAGGACCTACGAAAGCAGATGAGAATTCAGG
Organism: Hygrophila difformis; assembly: GCA_030278955.1. Taxonomy (NCBI): domain Eukaryota; kingdom Viridiplantae; phylum Streptophyta; class Magnoliopsida; order Lamiales; family Acanthaceae; genus Hygrophila; species Hygrophila difformis. Next base: position 15,640,955 of record JAOANR010000009.1, read on the forward strand.
CACTGAGATGCCACATTGTCTATTGCCAAAATGGAAGTAAAATCAAAGTACTTCCAGTCTTGGCATCGCGGTCCCAATGCCTGAGGTAGGCAATTGAATTCTTATACAAATGACATAGTTATCTCTAGGACTCTATTGTTACAGTATATCTAATAATGGGAAAACATGCATGCTTATGCAGATATCTGTATCTGCGGTGGGGGATGGAGCTGTCGAAAGTGGTGGTTTTTGTGGGGGAATGTGGAGACACCGACTATGAAGGATTGCTTGGAGGCATCCACAAGTCGATAGTGTTGAGTGGAGTGTGCGCGAGTGCTGGTGCAAGCGCGCAACTTGATACTAATCGGAGTTATCCTTTGACTGATGTTGTATATTATGACGGTCCCAACATTGCTAGAACCTGTCAAGGATTTAGTAGCTCCAATATCCGAGCCTCGCTGCAGGAGCAGCTAGGCCTCCTCAAGGATAAATAATGATATGCTGCTGCATGAGGAGATACGGAGCAGTCTCCTCAAGAATGAATGTCAATGCTCTCTCTCTCTCTCTGCGTGTGTGTGTGTGTGTGTGTGTGTCAACGGTAAATGCTCTGCCTACAATAATCAGAGCTAAGTATGTATGACATTCTTGAGAGTATATACGACAATGCCTTGCCTACAAAAATTAGGGCCAGGTATGTATGACATTCTTGAGAGTATATATATACCTTCCTGCCTACCTGCCTTTGTAAATTAAAGGAAACTGTGGCACGAGATCAATGTGCTTTGTACCATAGTTCTATGGATTCACGCATGATGCATCAAACTTTCCAAGTGAAAGTATGGGAAGAGAAGAATTACACTAAGCATTACCAGCCTGCTTTGTAAATTGTTGAATGTGAAAACTAGTTCGATTCGAGTCATGGAGTATTTATTTATTTTATGTCAACTTTTTAGAGATTATGACAGCTGAGCAGCTTTCAGTGTAATAAACCCTGTCGTATTCTAGTGTTTTTTCTTGCCTGGAATAATCTTTCTAACTTGGTAAAATCATTCCTTAAGTTAAAAAGCGTGTCAAACCAACCTCAGAACTCTTTCTTTGAGGCACGACAGCTGAGAACAAACATGTTACACTGCATTACGGTCTTTTGCAAATTCATATTACCTCTGCTCATATTAAATGTGATGATATAATGCATGGGATTAAATTTTTCATAAAAGAAGGATGAATAAAATGGTTCAATTTAGGCCCATAACTCTGGGTAGGTGACGTTTGTAGTCCATACATTTTTTTTTTTTTTTTGAAAGCTTATAGTTCATACTTAACAAGATAAGTACTCCCTTCGTTTGGAAATAATGGTTACATTTGCATAGTAGTTACTATTTATTAGTAACTTTGATTCAATTTTTTAACACAATTATACAAGATAAAACATAGTCAAATGAGACTTTGTTATTTTCGTCTAATCGCGTAGTTTTAGAATATTAAATTTTTATAATTTTTACCATCACACAATTTGAGATATTAAGCGTAAAAAATGTGCATTGGATAACGTGAAACGCAGGAATGTTAAAATTTTTCAAATACGGAGGAGGCAATATTTTTTTTTGCAGGACACTAAAGGCAATATTTAAATAATAATAATAAAAAAAGGAAAAGTAAATAAAAAAAAAGGGGGCGGGAGTTAGAAACATTGAAGCTGTTGATTTTCATCTCATGGCTGTTACCAGCCACATTGATACGCAGATACTTCCTCCGTCTCGTTAGAATTGTTACGTTTCATTTTTTGACACTATTCACTGTTTAAAATTTGATTCAAATTTTTTTCATAGTTATGTACGAAAAAAACAAGTCAAATGAGATCTTGTTAGATTCGTCTAATATTGTAGTTTTAGAATATTAAATTTTTATAATTTTTTTTATTGTACACAATTTAAGTTATTAACCGTTAAAAATGTGTATTAGCATACGTGTCAGATGGGCCCGTAGCGATTATAATGAGACGGAGGTAGTATATAAGATACTCCCTCCGTCCCGCTAATAACATCTGGACTTTTTACATTGTTCATGGTATATGTTTGACTTAAATTTTTGTTATAATTATATAAAAACATTATAGTCGGGTAGGATCTTATTGGATTCGTCTTTTCAAGTAGTTTTAGAATATATATATATACTAGATTTTTACCCGCGCTTCTCGGGCGGTGTTTTTTCTTTATTTTTTTCCAAATAAAATCAAGTATTTGTGGTCTTATTATTATTTGTTATAAAGTTTGCTTTACTTTAAATTCATAACATATGCATAGAAAACCATAAGAATCTGTATCAATCTGATCATAAAACATGCAACAAAATAAATAATCAGTTCATTACCTCGACAAAATACTAAGAACAATTGGAAAAAAGATAACCTTTAACAGTTCATTATATAATTTTTAATTCTATATATTTTAAAATGGAAAAAATGCCAAAGAGGACCTTTTTCTTTTCCAAAAATTCAAATCAGTCCTTTTTCTATTTTATTACTAAAACAGTCCGCTACAAATGCTAATTATGTCCAAATCAGTCCCTTATTCACTAATTATGCTCTAATTGCCAACGTGACAAGTGTTTAAATTTAAACCTGACAAGTGTGCATAATATTAGGCCTTTTTCTTTTATCTTTTGTCAATTCAGTCATAAAATTTTGTTTTGTTCTATTTAGTCCTCTACCCAAATCAGTCATTTTTATATTAATTGGTCTTCAACCTTTCAAATTATTTCATTCCAGGCACAAAACCTTAAATTTTTTATTACTACTAATCCATTTATCAAATAAATGCCAACATACTTCCGTAAATAAAATTAAACACCAAACCTCATACATTAGGTTTGACTGCCTTGTTACAGGGTTTTCCAAGATTCGGGATTTTACGGACTCTCTCTAACCATCCGACTGTAACCAATGGTTCATTGGTTCTGGTTTCCTTCATCAACAATTAACACAATCATAGTTTGTTTCCTACCTTAAAACGTAGTAAATGATTTAATTTTAATTTTTGTGTAAATGATAATTTTACTTTTTGGAAGGTTATGGATGTAGAAAGCATGAACAATAAAATCCAATGCATGAGGTTTGGTGTTTAAGTTTATTTATGGAAGTATGTTGGACATTTATTTGATAAATGGATTAGTAATAATAAAAATTTAAGATTTTTGGCCTGAAATAAAATAATTTGAAAGGATGTAGGCCAATTAATATAAAAATGACTGATTTGGGTAGAGGACTAAATGGAACAAAATAAAAATTTAGGACTGAATTGGCAAAAGATAAAAGAAAAGTGACTAATATTATGTCCACGTGTCAGTTTAAATTAAAACTCTTGCCACATCGGTAATTAGAGCATAATTAGTGAACAAAGGACTGATTTGGACATAATTAGCATTTGTAGCGGACTTAGACCTGTCAAAACGGGCTTAGCCCGTTGGGCCGGCCCGCCCCGCAGGGTAAAAAGTGTGGGGCGGGCTCAACTTTTAGAGGCTCGTTTAGATGCGGGCCTCAACGGGCCCAACCCCTGGCGGGGCGGGCTTTTGCGGGTAGGGCCCGGGGCGGGGCGGGCCTACCCGCGGGCTTTCAATTTTTTTTTTATTTTTTATTTTTTATGTTGTGTATCGAACGAATTTATTATTCTTTAGTATGAACGTTTAGCATAAAGCTATCACATATTTAAATTATTGAATTAATTGCATATTGAATTACAAATCTTCATACAAATTATCCGTCTCTTCTAATATTTTCATGTTCATTAATTTTATGGGTATCAAGTTTTTAAGTTTAAAACTCCTTTTATTCTATTTATTAAAAATTATGAGTGCAAATTTTTTTTTATTTTTTTAAATATAAATTAATGAATTATGCGCATACAGTCTTACCTAATAAAATACAAAATTTAGTGAATTATGTCCAGACAGTCTTACCTAATAAAATATAGAATTAATGAATTATGCTCAGACAGTCATACCTAATACAACTCTAGCAAATTTTAATCAGTTCAATCATTAATTATAAAATTTTTGTCACACATATTATATTTTACAAAATTTAATATATTCCTTTAGTATTAAAAATAGAATAATCATAAATTATTTTAAAGAATTATTCAAAAAACCCATACTAAAGTAAATAATTGTGTCAATAAATACACACTTACTTATTTATAATTATAAATACCAATTATAAATCTCTTTATTTCGTTTTAAATACATACATTAAAAAATATATCCGAATTTAATTTTTTTACAAATAAAAAATAATACAATTATTTCATTAAAAAGCCCGCGGGCTAGCCCGCATAATCCGTGGCCCGCGTGTGGGGCGGGTTGGGCTTAGACATTTTGAGCCCGCCCCATTTAGGCCCGCCCCGTTCAAGCCCGCAAAAACACGGGGGCCCGCGCGGGCCGGCCCGTTTCGCCCCGCGGGCCCGTTTTGACACCTCTAAGCGGACTGTTTTGGTAATAAAATAGAGAAAATGACTGATTTGAATTTTTGGAGAAGAAAAAGTACCTTTTTGGCATTTTTTCCATTCTAAAATATTGGCTGTTAAATAAAAATATTGGACTGCGTGTCAAAAAATTTGGGAACATAATTAATGGAAAGGAGGGAGTACCTCCCATTTGGAGCTCTCGAGTGTTGCTTGAGTGAGAGATCATGGAACACCATTCACCACTGGATGGAAGATTGGGGTTGCATTGGCTCTCAATCGAACATTTCCTTTTGATTCTACGCTAGTCAGTTTAGTTTAGTTCTACAATCATTTCATTTTATAGAGAGAGGGAGAAAGAAAATAGAACGAACAGTCACCAGTGGTTTATTGTTATTTATTTAATTTAAATTTTGTAGATAAATACAAAGAGCTTTAAATGCACGGAGTATTATTTTTTATGTTAGCATAGGCTCTAGAAACATATACTTCCAAGTTGGAGGACAGCCATTCTTCAGCAGAAACAAGAAAATTCAACACGTTGATTTAACTTAATGGCGCCAACTGAATGTAACTGGGGCAGGGAGAATTTGAGCAAATTGCATACCCAAACTGACGAATTAGAAAAAAGAAGCAAAAAGAAAACCAGTAATGAACCCAAAAATGAGTGAAAGTTATTGACTTAAAATCAATCACCTTCCTTCACAGAACAATAACCTTAAACAAAGTGTGGATGATGCTATAGAAACTTCCAAAAGCAACTGATCAACTACGTTAAAACCCCAAAAGCGGAACCTTTACCTGACCAAATAACTTTTTAAAAAGGCAAGAACCCCAGTTTAAACATTGCCAACACTCGGCAAACATAGTAGCTACAATTATCAGCATCCAAACATGAGATTCTTGAAGATAACAATTGGACATGATTTGATTTTTCATGTCAGTGTGCTAAAAGAATGCAATCACACTTACAGAATGATGCTGCCTCCTCACCAACATCTATCACATGATGCATCTCATGCAGGATAGCAATCCAGAACCTGTGACGTGAATCTGTGCGAGGTTGGTTCTCATTATTTCTGCTGAACAAAACCAGCCATCCGGACGAATCACAAAATCTAATAATTGAAAAAGTCTATAATGATGCCCTTCCAAGTTCCAACTGAAAGCTTCATGTACATCTGTCACAATCTGGTCATAGTGTCAATTGGAACTGAAAAACTTACAATTGCTATTGAGAAAGGCATTACAGAAAGCTAGACAAACCTGTTGAGCATGATTTCAACCAGTTACCAAGCAAATTCACATCCAAATCCTTTGAACTTCACAGAGGCTACACTATGCTTCTTGTTCATGGTTTACCACTGACACTTGAGTGCACCATCCTATCAATGACAACAACTTCCTTGGACAACGAAACCCAAAAAGTTTAGAAAAAAACCAGAGAATGTCAAATACTAATACATCTGATAAAAAAAAGGGTGTCCAGCAGATTGTTAAACATTAATGTACACTCTAAAGTCTGAACAAAATTCTACTAGTTGTCACAGTTTCATACTTCATGTGGATTCCACCAGCTATCAGTGCCCCAATTAGTTCAACCAAAGATCCCAGCCACAAGTTCAATTGAGTAAGCATGTAAGGAAAAGCATTAATCCTCTGTTTACATGTTAGGTAAGAAGACAAGCTTACACAATGGTACAGAATTTTTAGTAACAAACTTTTGCATATAGAAGTTACAGACGCAAGTACAGTCGCCGGAGGCAGAAACACAAAGAACTCACTGATTACACTAACTTTTGTCAATAGTTTATACATGAGGGATAATGCATCTTCCAGCAAGCCAGTTTGCGCAAAGTTGAAAATCCAGGTAGGCACGCCATCAAAGTAGACTACACATCTCCCTTCATAGGAGAAGCTGATATTCTGAGCAGGTTAATTAATCATCCATTGCTGCAGTAGTATGATAAATTACACTCACCCTGTTAAAAATAAGGTAATAATGAGTGGCTGCTTAACCGCATTCCAAGTATAAACATAGTTTTAACAAAGGTATCATATCAGTTTTCCAAATGTTTACATATTAAATTACAGCACACGAGATGCACTATATCAAAATACGAAAATTTGGGTTTGATATCATATGATAAATCGTTATAAGTTTCAACAATGAAATGCCAGATGTGTGATGCCCAAAATTTTGCATATAATTATTGTGTAAGATTTAATTTATTTTTAACAGTGAGATGATTAATTTATGGTTAAAATTTATCTTTGTTGGTGTTCTAAACTTATATAATATCCTTGGGAGGGGTAGGATATGATATATAAAATGATTGATCATTATAATATATATAATCGAAACTATTATAATATATATAATCAAGTGTATATGTTGTGTGTGTCTATTGGTGTGTGTCGTGTAGTGTAATAAATTTCAAGGAAAAACGGATCAAATTGGTGTGCAATTAAAATCAGAGTATGGGTCCTTATTTATTCTTCCTCATCCTCTTATGCGAACCGACATAATAGTGTATTAGATTTTATTTATTTATTATTTATTTTGGTTGATTTTATGGATAGATATTTAACACATATATATATATATATATATATTTTTATAGAAGCAAGACTTGGTCAGATTGGCTTCATTTTGATAGTCTCCAGAACTAATAATTGGCCACCTATTTTCTAGAAGAACCGTTCCCCACTATAAATCCACCTCTCAATATTTTCTCACCATCTGTATTCAGTTGAATCCCCCTTGAATTGATTAAATACCCAATCTTTATCCTACTTTCCCCTATTCATTCGAGAGATTGCAGATCGCTTCTTGGTGAGGATTGGTGGTACTTCTTCAAGCTTCAAAATCATTATTTTCATTCCGTTTCAGATTTGTTCATACAAAAGATAGTAAGTTATTTCCTTCTCCCTCACATATGTTAGATTTCGTCTCTATCCTTTCCTATTGCTTCGTTGAATATGAGTGCGTTTATTTGAAAGTGTCTCTGAATCCTTCATCTTCTTGTCAAGTCCATTGCGTTCGCACACCCACAGTTTTATGAGCCATTGGATTTGGTTATGAGGCAAACTTGAAATTATAAGGGAAATCTGGAAGCCCCGTCTCTGTCGCACATCCCCTTTGCTTCACTTTCTATTTTACCCAATCATTTGCCAAACCCCGATTTATTTTATTTATTTTTTTTTTAGAACGGTAGAGGTAATTTGGAAACTCTGGAATTTTTCCCCTTCTTCATTTCCTGTATCTCTTGTGTATGTTTTTGTTAAATCCCAGTTTCTACTTTAGTTGTTCGCCACTGTCATACACACATATAAATGGGTCTGTGTCTATTACTGGTTTTGCGTATATATATGTCCAGTGTAGTGTTACCCCTTTCAAACCCAAAACAATAAGAGTCAAACTAGTGTGTGTCTATGTGTTGGTCAGTGTATTAAATTTCAAGACAAGAGAAATCAAATTGGTGTGTTGTGCTTCAATCGTGTGGGTCCCATAAGCAACACTTGAATTTTTGTCTTTCTCAAATTTTCCTCTTGAATCGGTTAGCAGTGTGTGTTGGAATTTTAGGGGATGTTGTAAATCTTTGTTAATTGCCCACTTTCTGATCTCTGCATAATGTACTAGTTACTGTGGTCAGTATTGTTCAATCCGATTCTCACAACGTTGTCGGGCGGTCGAGTAAATATAATTTTGTAGTATTATGGATATGTTGGTTCAGTGGTTAATTTATATGAGTTGGTTGTGGATAATTATATGTTTTATGAAACCAATGCATGAGCTATGGCTATTCGGATATTGGATATTGGATGAGGGTAATTGTCCCTCCTATGGGTAGAGCCTGCATGTGTCTATAACCCTAGACAGTCGGAGTACTAGTCTAGGACACCGGTGTTAGTAGTTATAGAGTCCTCTGCATGGCGAGAGATGATATATGTGATTATGGATTATGGATTATGGATCATGGATTACGGTGCATTGGATTGGTTTCATTTGACATATGTGTTACTTATATTATGAATTTTGGGATTTAAATTTGGTAAATTATCATTATTGCTATATAATTATTCCTTCGTATCGTTGAGTCAACCCTGAGTCTCCAGCATGTGTGGGATAGTGGATTGACTTACTCAGCATTGCTGATTTTGTTGCCTTCACTTCTTTTCAGGATAGGTGATTGAGCTTGGCATGGCATTTGCATCTGGGATTGGGATATTTGAAAATAAGCTTTTATGTCGCACTATTTTCTTTCGACCCTGCGAGGTCAAATTGGTACTTTAAATATCATTTGCATATTTATCCATTATCCTAAACTTATAAATTTAATATCGTACGTACAATATGATTTTCAAATTATTATCTTATGGTTGTCAATTGTGGTTTTAATGTATTTTAGATTTTACAGCCCTAGCATTTTCTATTTAAGATAGCTTGGAAGTGAGTTTAGATAGAAAATATGACAGTAACATCCCTACTTTCGATGTCTTTTGAATTGGGGTGTTACAAGATGATATAACTGTGAGTACACAAGTACACAACTATCTAGATACATGGGATGATGAAAAAAAAAAGCAGCAGAATTTTAGTGTAAATGCCAATAAAACAGTAAGAACAAGATATCAAGTTCCTTCTGATATTATCAGAGATGAGCAAAATCACATGTAAATGATGGCATTTTTCTCTTTGAGTGAAGCATCATTGTCTAAAATATTAAATTAATTAAAAGGGAGCTCTTCCGTTATGGAACATTACACAGAATGGAACTGTGATCCAGAAATTCAAGACACAAATTTACTTCTGAAATGGCAATGTCTCAAATCAATTTGTGCAAATGAACTCGAGCTAAAGTAAGTGATATCAAGATAAAAATATACCCATGCATGCAAGAAAAGTTACCATATTTTGAACCAGAGACAGTGGAAGCAGAATTCTATGATATGATTGTGCTAAAAATAGCATAAGTATTTGGATATGAAGAAACCGATACATTCATATTGGGAAATTGATTTGGTTGGTGCAATGCATGGAAGGGTTTGAAACCATATGCCACAATAGCGTGAGGGTTTGTTGGATAAGTTCATACTTTCATCATCCAAGAAAAGTTGAATGAAGCCACCATTTCATTCTCAAAATTTAGTACAGTATAGCCAAATCTAAATAGCAGATAAAAAATATCAGTTGAAAGCAATCATTCAATAATGGCTACTGACAAAAGAACTGCACACCCAACTTAAACTCGAAACAGAAATTATATAAAAGAACTTTGAGACTCCAATTCTCCACATATTCAAGTTCGAACCCTAAACAAGACAAGAATATATTGTATGGTTTTGCTCACATATTTTGGAATGAAAATGTGATCAATTGGTGTTAATCTAGTTTTATGAGTCTAATTTTTTAAAATTTAGACTTGTGGTATGAGAATTTTAGGAATTACCAATAGCTGCATCACAATGAATCTTTCTTCCAACCCCCATTCTGAACCCCAATCACATAACTGCCTACACACACATGCTTAATGCAGGTTGCAAACTTGTACCTCAGATATGAATAGATAACTACCAAAACCATTGGTAGGTTCCTGGGGCAGCCTCAGCAATCAGCATAATCACTTGTTCCATTGTACTTTATCATCTTACAATAGAAGCTTACTATTTGACGATCTAATTCATAGTAATGTTCCATTTTCTCCAGTGGTTTCATGTCCAGGTCCACAAAAGATACCTACGAAATCATCAGAATAAGAAAAAAAAAATAAAAAAAAAAGAAAAAAAAAATAAAAAAAATATCACACATTACAAGGGTTCCCTCTAAAAACATTTTAGGATTACAACCAACAACAGGATTGAAATTATATAAGCAACAAAAGACAATAAAGTGATGCGAAAATTATAATTCCCAGCATAGGAAATGAGTTTCTCAAACTGAATAATGCCATAATGTCTGTGCTGCTTCTACATCTAATTAAAGGACTCCTCATTCATCAGATGGAAAGAGAACAGATAATCAATTGTTTATGCACGTGCATACATAACCAAAACTCTAATTGCTAAGCTCAAACAATAACATCTGAAGACGATGGTTGCCATTCAAGTGGGTTAATCCACACTTCAAAATCCAAGGTCCAAATTTAAAGGTGTTCAGACTCAATCTGAATCAGATTTATACACCAACAAGTAACAGGTAAATCATAAATATATCAATAAAGATCAATATGGTGTTCACCTTGTAATCAAAAACTTGATTGGTTGGCTCCAAAAAAACAGAACTAGCCAAAGGTTTCATATCCTTATTTTCCCGAGCTCTAAAAGCAATCATCATACTTATGTCCTTTCCAGTGGCAGATATCAAGTAATCCCTCACAACTTTTAGTTTTTCATCCCTTGACATGGAATGAAGTTTTGAATATCTAGCTGGCAATTTATTGCCACCTTCCTGACAAATCTTACAAGGTTTACATGCAATGTCATAGTAGGCATGAATAGCACCTTCAATGTCAAAAACATCAAGCTTCTGCAATTCAAGAAGTCGATTCAACAATCCAGACTTGAAAATTGACTCTGCAACAAGTTCAAGAAAATATTTTATGTGCATTCCATCTTTAGCCAAAATAGCATGTTTAAGTCCATCCTGGAATTCTTGATTTACTGTAACACTCGTCTTTTGTGAAACACTTCCCATGCTGCCATAAATTAGTGAACCATTCAAGAAAACCCGGAAATTATTTTGAGGGGTCTGAAAGAGGGACTCAATCGCTTTTTTCACCCTTTCCTTGGATCCAGAAAACATATCCAGTGGATCATATTTACTTATTTGTGAAATCTGCAGTTCGAGAATTCCCAAATCATTAATATGGTAATAAATTCGCATGCAAGTACATCTCTCAATCCCACAAAAGGCAGGGGATCAATACACATAGGATATTTGAATAGACACAATTAAATAAGAAACACCATGAGAAATGCTTATTTCCAGGTCAGGTTAAGCTTATATCAGGAACAAAAATTACCTTTCCCTGATGATATTTCAGAACTTGGTGCATCTTGAACCGAGGTACTCTGTGTTTTACTGCATTTTCTTCTGCTATAAATTCTGAAATGGGAAGAAACCCACCTTTGGGCTGCTTTGGCAGAAGAAATGCAAGAGGTTATACATTTTCTGTATCACTCATCCCATATCACCCAGGACGTGCATGAACTTATATGAGAAGGAAAGAGTGAAATGTAAATGTGTCAGGAGAAAAGCACCTTTATCTCAACAGCGACACAGAAGTCCTCTTTGTTAGCACCTGGAACAGAGTTCAAGACATGAAAATGCATCATTGATCTCAAATCTTGTTTCTTTATCAAAAATAATATAGATCATACATGATATATTCAAAAATGATTTAATTACAATTTAAAGACATTTAAGACAAGCTACTCACAGAAAGCTAATATATTCAAATTGGAATCATTAGGTGTGCACATCACATTTCTATTGGCAGTTCATAATTTAACAGCTGGGGAAAAGAATTCTACACTCATTCAATGAAGATAAAGTACAGCGAATCACATCATACAAAGTGGTTCAGTCATGCCAAAAAAAAAAAAAAAAAAGAAGCAATCATTGAATAGGGATTTAGTTACACCATCTGAATTAAGATTGGATAATCAAGACTCTCAAAACTGAGACAATGTCCAGAATAATTCGTACCACGAGGAAATGTTGAATGATCTGTAATTAGATGAACTGAATGACAAAGGGGATTAACTTTGGCAGCATCAACCCGCCAAGAAGGGCGCTGATGATGAACTTTTCTTTCAATTGCATCCAAAAATTCTTTATGTGCAGGAACACGAATCTGCAAAAGGTAAGAAGGACATGATAAATGTCTGTTCATCGATGAAAGTGAGAATTAAACTTTGCCACCAAAAAAAACAAAAAAAAAAAACACGAATCTGCAAAAATTGATGTAAAAATAAAAAATGATTTTATTAGCCATTGCTGAATTTTAACACAAACAATCAATAAAACTAGAACAGTTGAGCAAAGACCAGTCACTAAAAAAAGGAGAAAATACAAAGTTACCATGTTGAGCCACCCAACGGTGTTCTACAATTGTGTTTTTATCAATGGAAAAGCATAAATGTTATAGTTAATTAATTAATATTATTATTATTAAAACAAAAAATTAAAATAGCACGAGCAGTACAGGATGAGGTTTACAAATGTCATATTACAGTAAGAGTTTTTTCGGAAAAGAAAAAGGCACATATTAGAAAAGATATCTACTAGGAACTCCTATAGCCAGAGAGGATGCCAAAAAAATAATAGCTATAATCAAGTTTAAACAGCCTGTGTCAGTTATTGAGTCTTGTTCACGAATGAATCAATGACTATCACACTCCCATAAAAAGATAGAAATAACACAAATGTACAAATACGGTAACAACTACTTTGTTTGACAAGTTTCCAAGACAATAATAATTTACCCCAGCGTCAACATGCTCAGTACCCAACAATGGACATATTACTTTCTCAACATACAATTGATCTGCAATTTCCCTTGTTGGAGCTGATACAATGCCCTCAAACTCCCCCCAGAGGAGGCACTCATGCTTTGTTAGAACCGTATGACCATTCTCACATTCAGACCCAGAATTTGAAACTTTTTGAATCCTTAATACCTTTCCAACCTGAAGGTAACAAACAAGGAAAAAATGTTCCAATTAACAATATATGATGAAGTAGTATGTGTAAAAAGTGTGTTTTCTCCGCATACATTTTTTTCCTCTTACAAATAGACCTTTCTTCCCTGTCCAAATTAATTTTGGGCCTACTTTTTTACTATTTATTTTTGTATTACACACTTTTCCTCTAAAACATCCCAAAAGCATAAATCCAAATTGTTTTTAACAGGGGCTAATCATATGTGAGCAAAAACAAATAGAATAAATAAACAGTTCAATTGACAACATGACAGTGAAGAATTCAAGAGCTAAAAACAAGAATTTTTGTCTTAAATTGTGTATTAACAATTTGCAGGCAGCAAATGGACATAGTAACAAAACTTTTATACTAAATAATACTACTAGGTAAATATAGAAGATAGCACAATAGAAATCAATAAAAATAATTTTTAAAAAAATAAATTAAAAAAAAACATACAAAATTAGGAGAATTTCCACAATAGGCAAGAACCAAGTTGACAGCTCCTTCTCCCCTGTAACTCCAGTCCACTGCATCTTTTGCCTGTAAAACTATTGCCATCCACTACATGCACACATAAAATTATTGATTTTTGCATATCGAACAAAAATGATCATTATAAGTGGAAATGAATTAAAACTTGAAATTCTATTGCCAGTAGAAGTGATTGCTAGTAACTTAGAAGAAATAGAGCAAACAAACTGATTCAAGCACAATTACTGGAAACTCATTAACTAGCTCAAAATGGGGGAGGAACTGCAACTTAATATTTCTGTCCCTCTTTCAATTTAAGCAGGTAGTTGATGGTTAGAATACACTCTGGTAGGATCGTCTTCATAACTAAGAAATCATTGTAATAATGATTGACAAATCGAAAGCCCCTTAAAAACGAAAAAGAAAGAAAAATCTGAAACAAGCTCCCCAAAAAAACTTGGCCAATGCATTCCCCACAAAACCTCCAAATTAAACATTCAGAATGCAATACTAAACAAGTAACATGCAGGCATAAATATAAGGAATTCTTACGTTTTCCACTATCCTCAACAACCAGTGGGTTGTTCGTTACACCGGAAGAAGACGATAGCTGAGTGTTGAACTGTTGGACTATGACCCGTAGGCGGTGGCCGGCGGTCGGTCAGCGATGGTCCTTAGATGTGTGCTATCCGATATTGATGATGGTGATGAGGAGATCGTGACAGTAGTAGCTGCGGGCGGCGGAGGCGGAGATTACAAGGGAGATGGGGAAATTGTGCATTGAGATTCTAATTTCTAAACCCAGCATTCTGTCTGTATGCATATTCTCATTAATTAAATAGATAAACCTATAATGTAAAATTACAATTATATGATTCTTATATAGTCCCTCGGTTGTGTCTCGTTTGACTTTTTGGCATTTTTTATTATTTAACTTTAACTCAATTTTATTTCAATTATATATTTGAAAAAAATAGTCAAGTTGTGTCTTATTAGAATCGTATAATTTTACATAATTTTTTTGTACATATTTTGAAATATTAATGATTAAAAAGTGCATTGAATTGTGTGAAAAATAAATAATAATACAACTTAAACGGGACCCATACAGGGGAGTATTTATTTTGTTTATATATTTATACAAGAACTTTAAACTTTGAGGTTATTTTAGGATATTTATTTGTACCGAACGAGTTATTATTAATTGTTTAAAATGTACTGGGGGCCGTATAAAGAATTAAAAGAAAAAGGAGGGAGTATTTACTATATGATAAAAAAAAATATACTTCATCCGTATTCAAATATTTTTTACATACCCATTTTTCACGCAGTCCAACGCATATTTTAAACCATTAATAACTAAAGTTCAATATAAGTAAAAACTTAAAAAATTTGATATTTAAATACTATACAACGAGACGAATCCAACAAGATTTCACTTTGCTATATTTTAACTTTAATAACTATGATAAAACTTTAAGTGAAGTTTGTACGTGAATAGTAGCACAATATGTAAGAAACATTCAAGATGGAGGTAGTATATACTAAAATTCTACGTATAAAACAATACATTCAATTGACAACTCAATGGATTGTTCTATTATTTTTCTTTTATTTATGAGTTAATATTGAGAAGATATTATGGAGTACTTTATATGAATCTAAAATTTATGTATATATTTTATGCATGCTTTCATGCTATCACTTTTATGGTTGGCAAAGGAACATTCTAGTAAACAGTAAAATTGGAAATCTTATTGAAATGAATACAAGGACCATTTAACACTGTTTATTAATATTGAACAATATAATGAATAATAAAATAACAATTGAATACTACTAAATTGTGTAACAATTAATATATTAAATTGTGTAAAATAACAATATAACGAAGTATACTTGTGTAACAATTAATATATTAAATTGTGTAGAAGTAGAAAGTTATATATAAAATATACTAGTACTTTCTAAAATTATGAATAGAAATGTAGCAAGACCTACATTGATTATATGTTTTATGCAATAAAATAAGTCAAAATTGAACAATAGATAATAAATAATACTAGTAAAAAAAAAAAAAATCAAACGGGTCAATATAACTTTGAGGAGTGAGTAATATTCTCTTATTCAACTAGAGTTCTTGATACCCCATCTATATTGCTTCTAAAACATGGAAAACTTTGAAGAAAATGTAGTTTTGAAGAAAGTAGATATGCAAGGAATCTCAATAAAGGTGGTGGTTTGCAAGGAATAAAACTGAACGTGTAATAATTGTAGTAGTAAGATAAGCAAAATAAATGTTGCCAAATTGAAGGCTGGATTAAGGAAGCACACAGATTAAAAAGGGTGTTTTTACTATATACCCAATTCTGACATGGAATTGGAAAGTGACCTCCTTGACCTCCACTTTTCAGACACATTACTATAACACTTACCTTATTTCCTTTCGTGTTGTATTAGGTTTTTGTTTGCTCTTTTATTCATTATTGATGATATATACTCCTATATCTGAACACATGGACAAGTACTGTAGTATTCTAATATTCTCCACATGGTTTGGCAAAAATCCTCTACCACCATGACAAACCAAATGCCCTAACATATGGGCATGAGCTCTTTTTCAATATCACATGCACACCATACCATGTGATTTCATTTCAGTATTTTTTTTATAAATTCGACCAGTTTTTTTCTTTTAAATTATTAAGTAATTCCTCCGTTTCTTTTTAAGTGCAACATTCTTTCTTTCTTTTTTTTATGTTTCATAATAAATGATACAACATTACCATAAATAGAATGATTTTAAAGTTAAAAAACTTCACTAAAGCACTTGTTTTTCCTTACATTAAATCTCGTGGCATTTCCTTATGTTACACTTATTTTGAAATAATGGGAGTATTTTGTTTTCTATACTATTTATTTACAAGCCACAAAATGGATGTTGAGGTGATATGCCTTATTACGTCATATTGTGTTGACACTTAAAACAGATGCTCGTGTCAGTATGTAGTTTTCATAACCATAAAATTGTATAGGCGATGGCGCGCGCTTGATGATGATCATGCTTCGAATTCATGGAATGTGTAGCTTTTCTTTCCTAAAAATGAATTTTTAAGCATTGGTTTTTTTTTTAAAAAAAAAAAATGAAATTTAAAAAGGACGACATCTTGCGTGTAGCTTTTTATAACATGACATTTAAAGTAATTAAACAAACACGTGCAATTTCACAAGACACGACGAGTAAAATGAAATTTTGATCTTCTGGTACTATAGCTTTGGAAAATTGAAAATGCGGCTGCTTTAATTTAAATAACGTTCAGACATGAGACAGATCTTCCGTGAATTCCGTGAAACTAATTACTATCATTCATGATATTTCCTCGGGGGAGATTTTATATAGATATGACTCCACAAATTCCGTGAATTTGGTGAATGAGGACTTAGTCCAAATAGTTAAGTCCATTGACTTCCAACGAAAGGTTGGAGGTGTGATTCCCACCGGCCCCTCGTCCCTCCCTTTTATTCCCTTTGTAATTGTGTGGCATGACTCCCACCAACTATTTCCAGGCCTTCAATCTTTGTAATTGTGTGGCATGAATTCCCACCACCTATTTTCAGTCCTTCAATGTCTCCTTAAAAAAAAAAAAAAAAGTCCTCGTCCAAACCCTGTGTATCTACACAGGAAACTTAAGCCTCAATAGAATAAGCCTATTCCTCTAGTCTACTCAAATAATGCCAAATTCCTTTTTCACCAAAATCTATGAAGATTGAGGATGAGGAATTGTTCAAATGACCAAATTTTTGTGCTTCAATCTTATGGTTTAGGTTTCCATCTTATATACTATGATTTATGTTTTGATTCCCACCTGAGCCCATTCATCCCTTTGTTAGTGGATGAATGCAGACATTGCCTCTGGTAATGGGATTAGGCAAAAAAATACTTCCTCTGTTTTTGTGAATGTGCAACATTCACTCTGCGCACGCAGTCCGATGCATGTTTTTAGCAGTTAATAACTCACATTGTATATAACTAAAAATTATAAAAATTTGATATTATAAAACTACGAGATGAGACGATTCTAACAAGATCTTACTTGACTATGTTTTTCTTTCTATAACTATTGTATAAACGTGAATCAAAGTCGAATAATGAATAGTGTCAAAACACCAAATGTTTCATTTTCATGAAAACGGAGGCAGTATAAGATGATTGGATACATAATTAGATGAATTTGGGCCATAGTTCAAATTTCATGATTAGGAGAAATTCCTGGGTTATAGCACATATATAAGTTAATACGTAGTGGGCCTACACATGTGATGAATGGTTTGATTCACTGCTTTCTATAAAGCCCAGGAACTCTGCTTCTATTTTTCTTGTCATTTCGAACAACGTTGGGATCTAAACGTTGTGATTCCTGTCCCCGAAACGGTTGCTATTCTGATGAGGCCGAAACAATTTTGTCCAATTGCGGTGGCCACCAGAATAAATCGGGTGTAAAACAGTCGTTAACTTGCCATCAATGAGTATGTAGCAATTTCACTGGCAGAGTGCGACACATTAGCTTCATTCCCTATTTTCGGTCTGCGATTAGAATTGTTGGGCCTGTTGGGACAGCTCGCCCCGTGTCTTTAAATGGTGGGTTGTGCTGAGCATCTAAAAGACACATTTGAAAGGAGGACTAAACGAGCTGGGCCTGCACGGGCGGACCAAGCCATTTTTTTTTATTTCTTAAGAAAACTTAAATATATAATGTATTGTAACAATATTTGTTGGTTGAGAGTATTTATTACTATCATCTAATTTAATTTGATGTTATATAATTTAATAGTTTTAGCGACCAAATTTGCATCGAAATTCATTAGCTCCCAAAAGTCTAGCGACCAAATTCAGTAGCTAAATCGAAATTTCCTTGTAGTTTTAGTAGGTCACCCATCATATAGTTATTCCAGGGCTATTAAATTTAATCATTAATCAATTCATATTGGATGACTACCCAAAAAATAAGTATACATTGTTTAGTATTGGTAGCTCACTCATTTTAAGTCATATTCGAATATCACAACTCAAATCTATGTAGATTATCCATATAGAATGATATATAGTACTAGTACATATACATAGCATGCACATAGATGGATGTACATACAGCCAAGTGAGAACGTAAAACCCATTTAAATGGATGAAATTAATTTTTTAAGCTTTTTTTTTTTTAAAAAAAAAAGTTTAGATTTAACTTCGTGCACCCACTTATATTTTTGTGATAACACCTCCATATATCCCCAATTCCAATTTAGCTTCCCTCATTTATCCTTTTTTTTTTGTGTTGTCATCCTCATTCCCAATTCTAACCCGGCTCCTCTCAATTTTGTGTCACCATTTACATATTTTTTTGAATCAATCATTATGATGTTAGGTCCACGGATCTAACAAGATATATTCTTTATGTAATGGTTCAATAGACGGAGTTCAGTCTAACACAGTGAACACACAAGTTAAACTAAACCAGATAAACATGCACAGCGGAATATTAAACAGCAACAAAAAGCATAAAGAACATAAATGAGACACAAGGAGATGTTGACCCAGTTCGGCCTTCGGCCTACGTCTGGGGGATACCAATCCAGGAGGATATTTTATTATGTATTTCAACAATGGTATACTACCACACACATAAGCAGAATATGGAAAGTGCCTTCACTCCAATCGTTGAGCAGATGATTGTGATGACCAAGAGCCTCCAGCCTTTGGTGTAGATTATCTCCAATCTACTCCAATCCCCCAAAGCAAACCATCTTTGAGTTTCCCTCTCCGAAACCTGTGAAGCACCCCCTCCTTCATCTTCTCCTCTCAAACAAAGGGCATTGAAATCCTTCTCCTTCTCCGATTCACCCAAGGCTCAATGACATTCAAAAGATGAACTCAATGAAATCGGAATGCCATTGAGGATGAGTTCTCCAGTAGCCTGCCTGATTTATCTTAGCATTCCATGGCTTGGAGAACTCTTCTCTTCCACACCTCTCTGGGATGATTGTAGTGGATATTTTATGTGTAAATCTCATCCCCTATTCTGAAGAATGCAGGAGCCTCCTATTTAAACAAGTAGCTCAACAGACAGATTTGAAGTTGAGACAGATTTAAAAAAGAGCCGTTGGAATTTTCTTGGTTGAGTGTAACAGCTCTATTTCTGATTTGAGAGGAAGTCCCTGCAATAAAATGTTAGTCTACATCCTCTCTCATCAGAAAAGAGCCGTTGGACTCATTGTTAGGCTGATCTGAGCAATCTTCCATCCACAACCCAAACTTGACGCGGGATGCAGCAGATGTGGTTCCAAGGGCCTAGGTTCAATCATCGGTTTTGAACTTCTGTCAAAACACATGATTCAACAATCTCCCCATTTTTGACAGGAAATGAGCCAGCACACAAGTACAACCGATGATGAACTAAACAAGAATACAGGAAATAAAAATGAATCCCATTTCCCAACCACAGTCTACATCCCTGAAAGGACTCTCATTTTAATGCTCCGTACAACAAAATATTCAACATTAAACACCATGGAGCATGTACAATGATTTCCTATCAAATAGGAGACTCCCCCTCAGATCAAACATTAATAAGACTCTCCCTGAATTTGATTCATATTAAAAGGATAGAACACAATATCAGTGAAATCGAATTCAAGAGGGTTACGATTAATACTTTCATGTTTGATCTTCCGATAGGGTGATCCGTGTGGGTATTCTCCCCCTCAACATCACGCTTTCTCCTTTAACTCATCTTGCTATTTGGATATCTCTCAAAAGAGTGTGGCTCTGATACCAATTATTAGCTCCACGGATCTAGTAAGATATATTCTTTTTGTAATGGTTCAATAAACGGAGTTCAGTCTAACACAGTGAACACACAAGTTAAACTAAACCAGATAAACATGCACAGCGGAATAATATAAACAGCAACAAAAAGCATAAAGGACATAAATGAGACACAAAGAGATGTTGACCCAGTTCAGCCTTCGGCCTACGTCTGGGGGATACTAATCCAGGAGGATATTTTACTATGTGTTTCAACAATGGTATACTACCACACACATAAGCAAAATATGGAAAGTGCCTTCACTCCAATCGTTGAGCAGATGATTGTGATGACCAAGAGCCTCCAGCCTTTGGTGTAGATTATCTCCAATCCACTCCAATCCCCCAAAGCAAACCAGCTTTGAGTTTCCCTCTCCGAAACCTGTGAAGCACCCCCTCCTTGATCTTCTCCTCTCAAACAAAGGGCATTGAAATCCTTCTCCTTCTCCGATTCACCCAAGGCTCAATGACATTCAAAAGATGAACTCAATGAAATCGGAATGCCATTGAGGATGAGTTCTCCAGTAGCCTGCCTGATTTATCTCAGCATTCCATGGCTTGGAGAACTCTTCTCTTCCTCACCTCTCTGGGATGATTGTAGTGGATATTTTATGTGTAAATCTCATCCCCTATTCTGAAGAATGCAGGAGCCTCCTATTTAAACAAGTAGCTCAACAGACAGATTTGAAGTTGAGACAGATTTGAAAAAGATCCGTTGGAATTTTCTTGGTTGAGTGTAACAGATCTATTTCTGATTTGAGAGGAAGTCCCTGCAATAAAATGTTAGTCTACATCATCCCTCATCAGAAAAGAGCCGTTGGACTCATTGCTAGGCTGATCTGAGCAATCTTCCATCCACAACCCAAACTTGACGCAGGATGCAGCAGATGTGGTTCCAAGGACCTAGGTTCAATTATCAGTTTTGAACTTCTGTCAAAACACATGACTCAACATATGCAAGCTAGCGTACAATTAATACAGACATGTCTTGTACCTTAAAGTTATGGTATCTTTTTAACCTTAGCTTATCCAACCAAATGAGTAATTAATGGCTTGGAGATTTTCTCAACTGCCTTACTTTGTCCTAAAAGCAATTCCACTGGAAAAACCTACGCATGGGAACTCTCAAGTCTCGAAGTAACATATTTTATGTATTACTACTACTCTTAGTAATTTATTACATAATTTGAAAAAGTTTTTCAAAGTATACACGACTCGTAATAATTTATTTATAGCTGTTCAAACACCAAGAGGGCAGTGCAGCATATAATATACTAATAAATTCGTATGGTAGTATAATTTTCCTGCAACGACGAGGCTGAGTATATAATATAATTAATAATTAAAAAAGTAATGCAATTAATAATGGGAACCTAAATCCGATTGTGGGGGCACGTGTGACGATGAGGACTCGTGAGGTTGTTATCAGTTACCAGTAAATAAGATGTGTTCTCGAGACGAAAATGGTTAGGTGTCCTAATATCTTGGTGGCAGTTAGGGCAACCAATTTCCCTTTATTTACTACAACTCTGATTTCCAATTTGCCATAAATTAAATAATGATATTTTTCGTTTGCAGATACGGCATATGCATGAATGACCAATTATTATTATAATAATAATAGTAATCAATTGTAGTCACTGGGATTAATTAATCAACTTAGGAATGATATTCTTCGTTCACTAGCTAAATATAGTATGGTAGTAAAGGAATGACAATCACCAGGACTGTTGTTCGCCACTAGCTAGGAAATGAGTGGTGGTAACTCATTCCACACAAATTACAAAAGGGAATAAAATAGAGGGATAGAGGCCGGTGGAGATCGAACCCCAATCTTCCGTTGGAAGTATAGGGACTTAAACATTTTGGCTAAATACACATTACTTGAGTTTACTATATAGTACTATTGTACGCTTCTAGTAATTAATTCCTCGAGAATTCTTTTTAATTTAGTGATATATATATATATATATATTCATTTTACATTTTTTTGGTAAATTAGCATTAAATAACAAATTGCTCCCCCAAAATTACATTTTTTACTCTCCTGTATAAGTTGTTGTAGGAAAAAAAAAAAGAAGAAGAAAGAAAAAGAAATTACATCTTTCCAAATTCAACACCCTAATGCTCAAAATGTTATTTTATTTTCATCGATTACTTTTTCCAATAAAAACACGAACGTATATATGACCAAAATCAGAAAGCATTTAGAGATAGGGGCTTGACTTATTTGTTAAGTTCTCTTACTTAAAATCTTATGATTGGGAGTTTAGATTTCCAGTGATTCTGTAATTTCTTTATCTATAGTATACAACCCGAGATAATACTTAAATAACTAGAATTTCATATGATGAATTAATTTGGAGACAAGCGTAGATCATGGGCCATGCCATATCCAGAAGAATCCCAACATGATCTTTTGGTGACATTTACATGGCCATTAAAGTGGTATAACAAATACTGCCCAAATTGATCTTGAAAGGGAAAAAGGATAGGCAACAAACAATAAACGAACCCTCAGTGATGCCATCTGAGTTCTAGATGGTTTTTAAGTCAATATATAGTAGTATTTTTTTTTTCAAATTAAAAAAACCCAAAAATACATCTAATAATGAACATGTTATTTGTAGACTGTAGTTGAGCTTCTTAACTTCATTATTATACTACAATCAATTACTCCCTCCGTCCCACTTAACTTGTCTGGTTTGATTTTTGCACACAATTCAATGCACATTTTCAACCGTTAATATCTTCAAATATGTATAATAAAAAATTATGTAAAATGCATATTCTAAAACTACATGATAATACGATTCTAACAAGACCTAACTCGATTATTTTTTTCAAATATATACTTGCAAAAATATTGAGTCAAAGTTAAACAATGAACAGTGTAAAAAAGTCAAACAGGACATGATTGGTGGGACGGAGGGAGTAAGATTTTTACCGGAAAAAGGAAAAAGAAGAAAACCTCAGCTCCGTAATAGTTAATACTAGTACTTTTCATTCTTCCATAAACGAAAACTCTGGGATCATAAGAGGTGGAAAATAGGGAAAATATATATAGGTGGGAAGCTGGAGGTTCTAGAAGGTACATATAGAATGAATGTCCAGAATCCAGATGGACTTAGGCTGGTGCATTTGTAAGGAAAACGACAGGCGTTGTTGGTATATAGTATGGTACTATGGACAATGGAGCTCCACATGTATACACATAGACAATAGTACTTTATCGCAATGGGGGAGATGACTTGGAGGTTATATCTTGTCTTGTGTAACCAATCAACCCGACCCTAGCTAGTTTAATAGGAGTATATTTTTAATTTGTAAACACACTAATTAATACTCCCTTCGTTTCATTTATAGGTTATGCGTTGATTTTTATTATTTATTACAACAAATTGACTTAAATTTTACTATAGTTATAAAAAATAAAATAGCTAAGTGGAATAAAATTACTTCATCCAAACTTGAGTTATTAATAACTTAAAATATGGATTAAACTGCATAAAAGTATATTGTAGTTTCAATGGGGTTGTTGATTGGTCCTCGAGGCCCCACCCTATAGTTTAATAGTACTAGTATATTTATAATTTCTAAATTTGTATTTTTTTTAAGGAGCTATTGAAGACTCGAGAAAGGTGTGGTAGGAGCCCATACCACACAAATTACAAAGAAAATAAAGGAAGGAATAGATGGTCGATGGGGAATCAAATTTCCAACCTTCTGTGGAAGTCAATGGACTTAACCAGTTGGGCTAAGTCTCCATCTCCTTCTAAATTTGTACTATTTTATAGAACTTATGATTAGTAATATTATAATTTTTTTTTTTTGTGAAAAGACGCTAATGCGTCGGCCAATAAAGAGAAAATAAGAGAAGCAAGATAAGGAGCAGAAAAGGAAAAACAAATAGCAAACTAAAAATGGGGAACCAAGTCCCAGACATGTCTGCAGTTAGCAACGGACGGGCTTCATCAGGAGGAAAGGCCCAAGTCGTAAAGAATTCAACGGAGCGAGAGCCACGCTTAGCCAACATGTCAGCTACAGAATTACACTCACGAAGAATATGAGACCATTTATAACCTGGATGCATGTTGAGGATGTCCCGAATATGGCGAACCAAAGCAAAATGTTTATGATCAGGGCTTAAATTCTGCTCAATGAGGCGTAAAGCATCTTCAGAATCAGAGTAGCAGCAAATGAATTCCACTCCCAAATTATGAATCCGTTGGAGCCCATTCCAGATGGCATGAAGTTCAGCATCAAGATTAGGACCTATGCCAATCGACCCAGAGAAACCTTCCAACCAACGACCATCCCTGTCACGGAGGACTCCCCCAAAACCAGCACGTCCAGGGTTCCCTAAAGAGCTCCCATCCACATGGAGGATCATCCCATTGTAAGATTTAGGGTTCCAGTTAACAAGAACGCATGTCTTTAGCCCTCGTGATCCGGTCACATACTCGATCAAACTCATTGCCCAGGAAGCGAGCACAGCGGACCACGGCAGCTACATTAGGCAATTCATTCTTAAAACACATGTTATTCCTGCCAAGCCAAATGCACCATATCGTTGCCCATTAGCAGCCTGACCATCTTCTACCAAACCGGGCAAGAAAAAGAGAAGCATCAGAGAAATTTGAAATCCATTGATGAGAAGGCAGTCCGCCCATTTGCATCCAAACCTATCTAGACCAAGAACAATTGAAGAGCAAATGCATGAGAGATTCAATGTGCCCACCACATATGTTACAAGCAGCGGAGCTAGCAATCCCTCTCTGCATGCGGACCTCATTAGTAGGGATTGTTGCATTCCAAGCTGCCATCCACGCAAACACACGCACCTTCTCAGGCGCTCGGATTTTCCACGCCTAAGATCTCATGACATCGCCATGAATCTGACGTTTCTGAAGCAACCAGGCGAAGCCTGATTTAACTGTGTATGCCCCTGTCAGAGAAAGACTCCAGCATAGTTTGTCCTCAGCCGCATCATGACGCACCACATGCCCATATTCTTGGACCTCAATCCTGATGTGGTCCGGCAACATGGTATATAGATCATTCCAACGCCAAGCTCCATCCCGAAATACATCCTTAATGCACAAGTCTGAGTCAGAGATATGAACATAATCTAACCTTGGTCCGATTGCCCCTCCACGCAGCCAACTGCTGAACCAGAAGCTGTTTCTCCCATCTCCAATGTTTAACTGGAATCCCTCCATGAGAAATGGAGCCACCTTAGCAATTGAGCGGTAAACTACAGAAGCCCCCGGCTTGGCACTGATGGAGTTACCATATTTCCCCATCAACAGGACAGCCCAAGGCTTAGCAGATCCGAGCACCAATTCCGATAGAAGTTTCTCGAGCAACGCTATGTTCATGTCACGAGCACGACGAATGCTCAAACCACCATAACTGCGAGGACGAGTAATCTTATCGCAGCTAACAAGTGGGATGCCTTTACCCCCTACATCCTTCCAAATAAAGTCTCGGATACACTTATCAATCTTATCACATGTGGTCGATGGGAACCAACAAAACTACATGAAATAAGATGGGATAGAGGCAAGTACAGCTCGAGCCAAAGTGATACGACCTGCGCGATTGAGAATAGCTCTCTTCCATGTCCCCAATCTGTTGTACATTTTCTCTAATAAAGGCTCAAAATGTGATTGTTTCATTGCTCCATGAAATAATGGAAAACCTAGGTACTTCCCAAGATCATTCGTGAAACCAACATTGAGCAAAGATGTTAACTCCAATTTAAGTGAATCTGTGACAGCAGCGGATGCATATGCTAGAGATTTACTAGCGTTGATGCGAAGCCCGGAGTACCCTGCAAAGTTAGTCAGTAATGTATCCACACATTGTGCACTCGTCATACTTGCCTTAGAGAAGAATAGGAGGTCATCCGCAAACTTTAAATGTGATAAGGGAGGGGCATTCCTAGTAAGCTTGACAGGCTGCCAAGAGCCTTGCTCAACACATCTAAGAATGGTCTTGGATAATTTTTCCATTACAATTATAAAGAGATAAGGTGATAAAGGGTCACCTTGCCGAAGTCCCTTAGCCGGTGTAAATTGAGGGAGAGCAGATCCATTCCAAAGAATGGCATATGAGGGGGAATGAACACAATACATGATAACACGACACAGTCTGGTAGGGAGCCCCATTTCCAATAGACATCCTTCCAGAAAATCCCAAGAGATGTTGTCATATGCCTTTTCCAAGTCGATTTTCAAGAGAAAATCTTTGGATTTCCTACTCCGATTTCGAAAGGAGGTAATGGCTTCTTGAAGAATTATAGCATTACCATTTGTCCCATGCCCCGGCAAGAACGCGGACTGGAAGGGCCCAATGTATTGTTGCAAGAATGGCCTCAAGCGATTGACAATGACCTTCGCTAAAATTTTATAGCTGACATTACATAGACTGATCGGGCGAAAATGACGGATATCTTTAGGAATGTCAAGCTTGGGGATCAAACATAAAAATGTAGCGGAGATAGCCGGGTTGAATGTCCCTGCCATCATAGCTTCACGAACAAAATCCCATACCGAAGATCCCACTGAAGACCAATATAATTTATAGAATTCCTCAGAGAATCCATCCGGCCCAGGGGCTGAGAAGGCTGCCATGTCCTTAACAGCTCCGTGAACCTCCTCCATGGTAATTTCACTATTAAGTCCTTCAATCGAAGGCAGCTGCTGTAACGGCTCCAAAGGGACCAAATTAGGAGATTGTTGAACTGTAGCTCCAAACATGTGACAAAAATGCAACCTTGCATGAGATTTAAGGATACCATCATCTGTAACCCAACTTCCATTTATTTCCAGACCACTGATTTTAGACCGCTGCCTTCGAATTTTGGTTTGGGTTTGAAAATAGCGAGTGTTCCGATCTCCCTGAGCAAGCCACTTATCTTTGGATTTTTGAAACCAAAAAGTCTCTTCCTGTTTTAATACATCATCCAATTCTCTCATCAATTGAGCTTCCAACAAGTGGTGTCGAACTGAATCCACTCTACTTAGATATGACCGGACACCCCACAATCTTCTCAAGATGTTGCACTTCCTTTTAGCTAGGTTGCCAAAATGATGCTCATTAAAATATATGGATGCTTCCTTAACAGACTGTAATCGGCCGTGAATAGATGCCCCTTCCATACACCAAGCTGCATCTACGACGTGTTTATAATTCGGATGATGCGACCACATCGCCTCCCACCGAAATGGACTCCTACCAGACGGCCGAGGGGCTGAAGCACATCGAAGCAGCAGCCCATTATGATCTGATCCCCGGCGTGGCAGCACCTCAACCATAGCCTCCGGAAGGGTTGTTATCCAACTGGTTGTGGCCACGGCTCGATCCAGCCGCTTCCTAGCTAAGGGTCCACCCGATGTATTTCTTTGCCAAGTGAAATTGTCCCCCACAGTATGAACGGAGTCCAGGCCACAATCACTTAACATGTCTCTAAATTGATCAGATTGGTGAGGTGATGCGGGCATACCCAACACCTCCGAACAATTCAAAACCTCATTCAATCCCCAATTGCCATCCACGACCCTTGAATAGATAGTGAGACCTCTCTCATATCTTGCCAATCTTGATACCGAGCACTGAGAACTAGATTAGCATAGACAACTGTGAGATGCCTATACACTTCCCCCATACTAATCTTAAAAGTGGCCAACCTGTTGTGCACAGACACGATGTCCATGGAAAACGAGGTTCCAAGCCTCCTAAGAATCCAAAAACCTCCTGCACGACCAACACTTTCAGTGATATGTACAGGCTCATAATCCCAACGATAGAGAGAAACCCGAAGACGCTCGAAAGGGCCTTGCGGTTCTAATATGCAACAGACGGAAGGTTTGAATTTATTCAAAACATCCTTTATGTGGCGTTGAGTAGGCTTTTGCATGGTGCCACGCACGTTCCATGCAATCACTGTCCAGTCATGAAAGACCTTCATTGGGAAACCGGATTAGATTCGTCCGTTTCCACCGCAGTCTCATCAGCAAGGTCCATGGCCGAGCTCTCGGGCGCCAAGGCAGCAAAGGGATTCGAAGAGGAAACCCCAGTTTGGGTTTTGCTGCTCGAAGTGGATGCCCCGACATGTAACTTAGGATTTATCACGCGACGAGGTCGCTTGCCCTTATAGTTGCCTGAGGCATCAACTAAACCCTCATTAAAATCCAAAGGAGTGGGTATAGAGAAGTTCTCTGTCGCCACCTTCATATTCTTATCTTTATCATGGGACTCACGCCCAAGGGGACGAATCTGCTGAGGGGTGTTGGTGATATTCGTTAATGGGATCCCTTCCCCTTTAGCCGGAAGCCGACGAGGAGGACGGGGCGGCCGCGTAACCGTCACCCATTCCCCATGCGTCTCTATTGATTGCTTAGGGTTTGGAACCCTATTTTTGGAAAATTGCTTATTCTTGGTTGTAATCTTGGATGTGTATCAAATCCCTTATTATGCGGGATGTTTTTCCTTTCCAGTAGGGGCCCTTTGATCCCCACGATCCGAAACAGGGTCGACCGTCTTGTTTGACCCCTCTGCCGCCACCGGAGACTTAGTTACCACCGGGGATTCAGCATCGGGATTGTGATCTGTAGGAGGGTTGTCATCATCGGCCTTTCCAGCCGAATGGCAGCAATCCTCACGTCCAAACCGAACATGCCCACATCTAGTACAAATATTATGAAGTCCTTCATAAGATACCAATTGCCAATTACCATTGACCCTCACCTTCCCAATCACAGGCGAAGAAAGGTCTATCTCCACGCAGACGCGGGCAAATCTCCCCCGTTGTAGGTCCTTGGTATTTATGTCATACTTGAGCGGTTTCCCTATTCGTCTGGCAATGATATCCAAAGCATCCTCCTTGTAGAATACTGGGCTAAGACCTGGGAATCGTACCCACACAGATGTCTTGGTAACATCCTTCTCCGGATTCAAAAAATCAGTCGTCCATGGAATCACCGCAACATGGTGATCAAAGACGGACCATGGGCCACTAAATAAAGCCCTATCTCTGTCTTCCAACGTATCAAATTGAGCAAGGAAGTATCCTCTGTCGACATCCAATAAATCAAAGAAACCTTTAGGTTTCCAGATCCGATTTAGTTTTTCCTTCAACAAAGGCAGGCCAAATCTCTTACCCATTACTTTCACAACCAGCGCATCTTTGAAGGGAAGGAAGAGGCGTTCCATTGCTTCGTCAGATAAAACAACTTCGGGAAGGAACGGGTTCCCATCCACAAGCCCAACATGCGTAAGTTCTGATAATGGCCAAAAATGACCATTATTTTCAATCCATTTCCGTGTCTTAAACGGGCATTTGATCGCATTCCGGTCTTACATTAAGTAAGAAAGCAGTCGAATTGGACTGATTTATGCATAATTGTAAAAATAATAAGCTGGTGTGAAAAAGACATAAATATGTAATTTTATTACATATTTATGTTAGAAAAATCCAAAAACATGAGAAAAAGAAAAGGAAACAAAAAGATGGAAAAAGATAGAAAAGCCCACAAAAAGAATATTTTCGGCCCATCTGGCCCAATCCAGCAGGCCCAGGAAGACCTTTGTCGCGGAAGCCCTTGGCGCGATGCAGTGTTCCGCGACAAAGGCATGTTCCGCGACCAACTGGCCCCAAAAGAAGAGGAGACCAGCCAAGCCCCTGGCGCGATGACCCTTGTCGCGATAGCATGACTCCGCGACAAAGGCCCATTCCGCGACCAAGATGCACAAATAGAGACACAAGACCCAGTCGAGAAGCCTTGCCACATGCAGTGTGTTCCGCGACCAACTTGATGTTCCGAGACAAAGCTGTGATGTGTGTGATGTCTTAAGACACAATGGGCTAGAATCAAGGCCCATGGGCTTAGGGTTGCACTTCTATAAATATGAGGTGTCTCCCATGAGCTTAGGGTTGTCGTTGGATGGTTGGAAGTTTGAAATTTAGGAGTTCTTGAAGGCAAGCTTAGGAGTTCTTCCTTAGGTAGAGTAGTTTAGGTTTATTTTTATGTATTATTTAATTTCTGCACTTAGTTTAGCTTAGTTTAGTGTTTACTGTTCACAGTGCTTAGATAGCCATTTTTTATACCATGTTTTGTTTTCTAAACTCTTGTTTTAGGGTTTGTGACACCCAAATCATGGGTATTAACAACACCCCTTCAATAATATGGGAAAACATTCAGCATTTGTGTCCCAAATCATGAAATGGGTCTCACACCCCATGGATTTATGCTTTCTCTTTCATTTTGGGGTCATTTGACCCCCATTTTGTTATTTTCATGTTTACTGTTGGCATATTATGGATAATGTTGTGTGGATGTGTGATTAAACCCTAGATTAGGATCCTTGCTTTATTTTTATGTTCTGCCCAGTCTTGTTATTTTTGTTTAAGCATGTTCTTCCTCATTTTGAATGTTTCTTGCTTATTTTTAGCTTAGAATAGCTTTTTGATCTGAAATAGGGTGAGATCACGCTGTTTGCATGCCACTGTTCATTTTTGCTTTTTCTGACTTCTGTCCTGAACCACCTTGGGCGCCAACCGCCTTCTGGCGCGGAACCACGTTCCGCGACAGAGTGGCTGTTCCGCGACCAAGGTGTTTCAAGACAGTTGTCTCCAAATTTAAAACCCTTTGTCGTGGAATACCTTGTCGCGGAGCCACGTTCCGCGACAAAACTATCCATGCATAGCGACAAAGGAGCCAAACTCTTGCATTTTGTCTTCATGGCTTCTTGTCGCGGAATCATCTTGTCGCGGAGCCACGTTCCGCGACAAAATCTCATTCCGAGACAGGAAAATTATGTCATGTTCTTTGAACTTTGAACACCTTGTCGCGGAGCACCTTGTCGCGGAACCACGATTCCGCGACAAAATCTCCATGCATAGCGACAAAGGTTCAAATGCTTTAGAATTTTATTAAAACACTTTGTCGCGATGTCACCCTTGTCGCGGAGCCACGTTCCGCGACAAAACCTTGCATAGCGACAAAGAGGCGTTATGCTGCCAAAAATTCTAAAAACTTGTCGGGATGTCCATGTCGCGG
Organism: Hygrophila difformis; assembly: GCA_030278955.1. NCBI lineage: Eukaryota > Viridiplantae > Streptophyta > Magnoliopsida > Lamiales > Acanthaceae > Hygrophila > Hygrophila difformis. Next base: position 15,672,494 of record JAOANR010000009.1, read on the forward strand.
ATCTCGGTCCGCGACAACATTTATGATATAGCGACAAGGTTCCTCTCTCTCTATTTGATCTCAAACAAATCTCATCCTCTCCCTATTTTATATTGCAACACTCACATCATAGCCCCACGGGTTAGGATGTAACATTCTGGGATTGCAATATAGGGTGTTATGCTGCCCAAATTTTGATTCTCCATTTGCATCACTTAACTGATTGAACCCTTGACTCATTAATGATTAAAAATTGAGATTAGCAATAATCACTCTTCAATAATCATCATGATTAAAGGACCTTTGTTCAATTGCCATTAAAACACTCTTGTATAAACAAAATCCTAATGGCTTAAACAGATAATCTGGACTGTAATTAATTATGGTAGGAAGGATTATTTAAGACCATTACATGTGGACCCGATCCACAACCTTGCATGAGAAACCAATGTCTCTCATACAATGGATCTTCTTTTGCTTCTTATTTATTTTGTCTTTGTGTGTTGTGTGGAACCATTAGTAAAGAATACATCAGAATAATGTTGGCGGGTCCTCCCTCATGGATAACTAGCTCGTATTCTGGGTATTAGTTACTAATTGTTATTTTGCATGGTCTGAATGGCTGTCAGTGGAAGCCTTGGCGGTTCGCCCACCCGGGGTTATAATAGCTGCTCGACTGATTTCCATCCAGATACAGTTTTATTTTTGTTATCTTAATTTCCAAACCCAAATTTCAATCTGTAGTGGGAATCAGTTGGCATCAGTCAATGCCAACTAATGATCATTATAGAAGGGAAGCATGTAGGTTTTTATCCGAATTCACAGACAGTGGAGGCCCAACTGGTGTTGACACCACCATTACAGGGTCTAAACTGTCTAAATTCGCTCCATCCGAGTGATTGGGAAATTGGACAGTAGATGTTTACAGTCCACCCGATTACTCTGCCATTACTTTGGTATCTTGACCATTCCATTCTGTGTTTCACCTTCTGTCTAGACCCGCTTCTATATTTTGGGTCAATTAATTTTACACTTCCATATATCCTTATGCATGATAATATTATGTACTGTTGTGGTCTGTAATTATTTTGGGATCCTTCCCTTGGACAATAGAAGTCTAGATCTTAACAGATATTGCTTTATAAACTTCCAACAAAAACCTCTTTATAAAATCCGGATCTGAGTAAGGGATAAATTCTTCAATTATGACTAATTCATATTCTATCAAGGGTTATATTCTGGGAATTAAGAAGCAGATTCAGCGATTAGGTCTCGTCTAGACTGAAAGGGTCTGTGTTTTAACTGAGAGTCTAGTACTTGACAGGGAATGATTTTCAAATCCATTATTTTCCAAAATTGCTGGTTGATGGAAATGTAGGATTAGGTGCTACACCGAGATGGGGTCCATTTGGATTCAAATACAGTGTAGTAAATAATCTTAGAGGAACATCATTCAGGCCTTGGTTATTTTCCAAGATAGGGTTGAGTTTTCTTTCAACTGCTATCTTCTTCTGCCAAAGCCTACTCTTGAGTCCTGAGTGAGTGCATCCGGAACGAACTAATTTATTAGGTCGTTTCATTAGTTTGTATCTCATAATTACCCGGAAGGAAGTGAACACACTAGTGGGCCACTGAGAGCTGGGAGTTCTTGATCCATACTCCGTCATTATGATGGGGAGCTGTCTTTTACTACCAGGGTCAGATTTTCAAAACCTCCGAGTGATAGGATTTTTAAATGCTTTCTTTACCGCTTTCTTTTAACCGCTTTCATTAGAGGTCACTCGGTTGTATTGAGGATTGTGTAACTGCTACTAGGATTGACAGTTAAGGGATAGTTTAGGGCTTGATTCAAATCTTTGGGTGTGACATGGGAGAATGATAGTGGTACTTGGCATTTCAATAAATGATGTGTCGGGTGTTGCTTATCCACCACAGATGAAGTAACATACCCAGGCCAGGGCAGTTACGAATCTGTGGTATCTTAGAATTTGCGGTCTTAAGAACATGTAAACTCATATTGCAAGTACCTGTCTGCTAAAGGGAAAGCCTTATTGAGAGCATGAGAATTAGCTATCTGATAGAATTATCCCAAACAACGATCTGCGTATAAAAATGGAAGTTTAATATTGCTGTATCTCACTCTTGTCCAATTTTCATTCTTTTCTTCCTGTCCCTTCTGTCCACATTGTGACTCAACTTCACGGTTGGCACAATGCTCCTTTTCCTTGCTTTCGTAGATAATGTTTACTGCATTCTTAGAATAGTTCTTATCCGCTTGCTAGAATAGATTTATTTGCTTTGTAGATTAATTTAACTGCTTTCTAGATCTGATTTACATTCACGTCAGTAGTTATTAATCACCTTGCAAACTTATTGAGCAATACGAATGGAAAATCTAGTAAAACGACGTGGGACCTGCTTCTATCGCACATCCTCCAGTGAACGATCCGGTCTTACTATAAATTACTGCAATTTTTGACACCGTGCGCTTTCGGGCCACAGTTTCTTAAACACGAGCAATAAAAACATGACTACTTATAAATATATCCCTAATCACAACCCCGCCATCATAAATTGGTTTCATTAAATAAAAACTTAAACCAGGATCATGATTTTTCGGAAAATACTCATGTAGTGGAAACTTGCCAAAAGTTTCATGGCAGGAACTCTCATGGCAAGAATTGATGAGAAGTATCATGGCATACGTGCCGGGGATCCTCAGTGTGACAGGCTGAAGGTCAACCTATCCCGGTTATGCCATGAGATTTGTCAACATTTCATGACAGAGAGGACCACAGCGCCATTTGAAATTAAAGCACCACACTTGAGTAATAAAAAGACTAATAATCTGGATATATCCCTAAACCCTTTCCCGTGAATCATAACTCTTTTCATGTAATAAGTCTAACCTGGTATATTTTGAAGAAAATGCTCGTGGGACGGAAATTGTCAAAAGTTTCATGGCGCCGTTGCCGGGGAGGATGCAGCGCCGTTTTATTTAGAGAATTACATTCCTCATTGCTCCTAGAGTAGTTTATACATATAAATATAAATATTCACCTTCAGAACCACTTCTAACCTGGGGATTGTACAGGTACTGTCATTATTGAAGCCGTTGTTCTATGCAAAGGAGGAAGCAGACGCCAGCCGAGATCCCGTTTAATTCCGAGATAGAAAAGACAGCTCGACGTCTTAGGGCGGAGACTAAACGAAGAAGGGAACGGGAACGACAGGCATTACTTTCGCCAAGCACCAGCAGCGATATTTCCGAAATGGCAAACCCTGACATCCCACCAATCATTCAACCCAATCCCCCACTTCACAACATTGAGGAAGACCCCGAAGATGCTGATCACGATGATTTGGATGATCCCCCTCCCCAGATCATACAAGGAGGTGGGAATCCACCAAAGGGAGCAGATACTAGAGCAGAATTTGAAGAGGATGATATTGTTGACAATGCTGGTAAGGAAGCTGATAATGGGAATGAAGCAGAAAAAGAGACAGCCGAATTGCAGACTGAAGCTGCGCCTGAAACGGCTGAACCAGATAAGGGTACAGGTGAAGGTACAACTTCCTTCCCTTCACCACCAAAAATTGCTAATAACAAGTACATGCCCAGGATTCCTTATCCTGCGCGGCTTAAAAATAAAGAACATGATCTTAAATTCAAGAAATTTCTGCAACGATTAAAGTCTGTAGAGATAACCATTCCTCTCACAGAAATGATTTCCGAAATGCCCATCTATGCTAAGTTCTTGAAAGAATTGATTTCAGGAAAAAGGCAGGTTGAGCAGGAAGAGGTAATTATTCTCAACAGCACATGCAGTGCCATTGTTCAGAGGAGAATGCCTGAAAAGAAAGAGGACCCCGGATGTTGCACACTTCCAGTACAATTCGGAAAGGCCAAAGTGAGTATGGGGCTTTGTGATTTAGGATCAAGCATCAATGTGATGCCACTAGCTATGGCTGTTCGCCTTAAGCTTGGAGAAATTCAACCGGTCAAGATGAGACTGCAACTTGCAGACAGATCGATCACTCAGCCCGTAGGAATCCTCAAGGATGTTGTGGTCAAAACCGGGCAGGTTCTTTTCCCGGTCGACTTCATCGTCCTCGACATTGAAGAGGATTCTGAGATGCCGCTTATCCTTGGACGCCCATTTCTAGCCACTGGTGGTGCACTGATTGACGCCAAATCCGGCAAAGTCACCTTAAGGGTCGATGGCGAGGAGATCATCTTTGATATGGAGAAATTGCAGAAATTTCCGAATGACAGTTCTTGTTTTTCATTTGAAAATGTAATAGTTAGGGAAGAGCTTGACTCTGAACATGATTGTGAAATGATGCTGGATGAATCATCAAAGCAGGTACTGAAGCCTGCTGGCATGGAGCACAAAGAATGCAAAGCCGTTCACTTCGCCGATCCCGAAACAGGGGATTTGGAGGAATTTGATGGCATGAACTTCCATGAGGACGCCAATCAAGAAGAGGAAGAGGATCCTGTACTGATGCAGGATCCCGAAGGTAAATCTGTTCTCCCACTACCCAATTCTCGCAAACTACTCCCTTCCGTTGAATGTCCACCAGAGCTTGAACTTAAAACATTACCCGACCATCTCAAGTACGCGTTTCTCGCAGAACATAAAAAGTTACCCGTGATTGTTTCGGCTAAGCTCTCTCAAGAGCAAGAAAATGCTCTGGTGGTCGTTCTTAAGAAACATGTACATGCAATAGGTTGGACCATTTCTGATATAAAAGGAATAAGCCCTTCTATTTGCATGCACAGGATTCTAATGGAAGAAGAGTTTAAACCCTCCCGTCAACCTCAGAGGCGATTGAACCCCCTTATGCAGGAAGTGCCCAGTGCAGGTCGTACCCAAACGAGGAGGGATGTGCATAACCAAGAATGAGCAAGGAGAAGAGGTTGCAACCAGGCCAGTGACCGGATGGAGAGTTTGCATCGACTACCGGAAGCTGAATGAGGCCACACGCAAGGACCATTTTCCATTGCCATTCATTGATCAGATGCTTGAGAGGTTGGCAGGGAGAGAGTTTTATTGCTTTTTGGATGGTTATTCTGGTTATAATCAGATTGTTATTTCCAGTGAGGACCATGATAAAACCACTTTTACTTGCCCGTACGGCACTTTTGCCTATCGACGGATGCCTTTTGGTTTGTGCAATGCACCTGCTACTTTTCAAAGATGCATGATGTCTATTTTCTCTGAATTTATCGAAAAATGCATTGAGGTCTTTATGGATGACTTCTCTGTGTATGGAGATACGTTCGAAGATTGTTTGACCAATCTTGCTAAGATTTTAAAGAGGTGTGAGGACACTAACTTGGTTTTAAATTGGGAAAAGTGCCATTTTATGGTCACTGAGGGCATAGTGTTAGGTCATCGCATTTCTCGTGCAGGCATTGAAGTTGATCCAGCCAAAGTTTCCATCATTTCCAATCTCCCTCTCCCTAACTCGATCAAATCAGTTAGGAGCTTCTTAGGGCATGCCGGTTTTTACCGGCGATTCATTAAGGATTTCTCTAAAATTGCCAAGCCGCTCACTAATCTGCTTTGTAAAGAAAATCCTTTCTTAATAAATGAAGCGTGTGTCCAAGCCTTTGACACGCTCAAGAAGATGTTGGTTTCTGCACCGATAGTGCAACCACCCGATTGGTCAATACCTTTCGAGGTAATGTGCGATGATAGTGGTCTCGCCGTAGGCGCAGTTCTTGGACAACATAAGGATGGGAGACACTGCGTAATTCATTACGCAAGTCATGCCCTGAATGAGGCCCAAGTTAACTACACCACAACGGAAAAAGAGATGTATGCTGTTGTCTTCGCGTTTGACAAGTTCAGACAGTACCTGATAGGTACAAAGACCATAGTGTACACTGATCATACAGCATTGAGATACTTGTTTAGCAAACGAGATGCAAAACCTCGATTAATCAGGTGGGTACTTCTGTTGCAAGAATTCGACATCATAATAAAAGATAGGCGAGGTCGAAATAATGGTGCTGCTGACCACTTATCTCGATTAGATAATGATAAAAAGGAAAAAGCCGTCAATGAAGATTTCCCGGACGAACAGTTGTTCGCGTTGCATCTGCATAATCAAGCTTGTCCATGGTTTTCCGACATCGCTAACTTCTTGGCATGCGGAATAACCCCCCAGTTTTCGAACTATCATCAGAGGAATAAGTTCAAACGAGATGTATTAAGTTACTTCTGGGAAGAACCTTATCTCTTCAAACACTGCCCTGATTTAATAATCAGGCGATGTGTGACCGAGCATGAAGCTTATCAAATTGTCAGAAAATGCCATGAATCAGAATATGGAGGTCACCATGGTCCCGCTCGAACGGCCCACAAGGTCCTCGAATGTGGATTTTATTGGCCTCACATTTATGAGGATTGCAGGACATTTGTTAAGGGCTGTGACAGATGCCAAAGATTAGGAAACATCTCCAAGAGGGATGAGATGCCTCAAAAAGGGATTCTCACACTTGAGATCTTTGATGTATGGGGCATTGACTTCATGGGACCGTTTCCACCATCTGGTGGAAACTACTATATCTTGGTAGCTGTCGATTACGTATCCAAATGGGTCGAGGCTGTCGCATTACCAACCAATGATGGTAGCCAAGTCATCAAGTTCCTCAAGAACAACATTTTCAGTCGATTTGGCGTACCTAGGGTGGTGATATCTGATGGAGGAACACACTTTATTAATAAAGCTTTTGAAACTTTAATGAGTAAAAATGGGATCCTCCATAAGATAGGCACGCCTTACCATCCTCAGACTAGTGGTCAAGTCGAAGTATCCAATCGCGAAATCAAACACATACTCGAAGCCACTGTCGGGATAACCCGTAAGGATTGGGCACGTAAGCTCAATGATGCTCTATGGGCATACCGCACAGCATATAAGACTCCCATCGGGATGTCTCCATACAGGCTGGTCTTCGGAAAAGCCTGTCATTTGCCTGTAGAGCTAGAGCATAAAGCTTACTGGGCCGTTAAGACGCTTAACTTCGATCCGAAAGTTGCTCAGAGCAAACGTAAGTTGGACCTCAATGAAATTGAGGAAATACGAGCGCAAGCTTATGAAAGCTCTCGAATTTACAAGGAGCGGACCCAGAAGTTGCACGATCGCCGGATCAAACCTAAGTATTTTTATGTTGGTCAACATGTGTTATTGTTCAATACTAGGTTGAAGCTGTTCCCCGGAAAGCTCAAATCTAGATGGGAAGGACCACATGAAGTACTAGAGGTGTTCAAAAATGGAGCTGTCAGGATTCGAACTGGCAGGGGCGATATAGTGGTGAATGGACAGCGATTGAAAGAGTACCTCGGACAGTTCGATCCGGAGAAAGAAAGCCAAGCAGTGGCAGACCCGGCTTACACTCAATAAGAAACAGCATTTAAAAATACAAAAATTTCAGTTTATATATATATATATAATAGTATATATTTACAGTATTTATTTCATGGCAAGCAAGTACCCAAAGATCAATTAAACATTTAGAGTACTAAGACTCTAAATGTGAGGATGTTGATATTTGGAGAAAATCTAATGCGTCTTATTTGTCTGTCTTGCAGAAGTTCTGAACCACCAAAAAGAGGAGCAGATAACAGTAACATGGAAAACCAGGTTCTTGGTTGGATTAGTTCTATAAATCTGAGAAAATGTTCTCGGGAATTGAAGAAATTCAAGACCCGAAACAAAATCCACAGATAAAATGGAACTGACCCAACCTAATTTTATGCAAGTGGATTATTTAATTTTTAGCCCTGCATTTTGAATTTACTTGGACTAAATTTAATTAGCCCAAATCAAATAAAATGGACGCAGGCCCAATACCACACTCGGGCCCAGTCCAAGAAAATCTGGAAATTCAAAATCCTTTGTCGCGGAAGAACCTTTGTCGCGATGTCATGCATCGCGACCAGGCTCTACTCCGCGACAAACTTCCTTTTTCCTTCTTAACTCCTCCCCACATCTTGTCGCGATGCATCTTGTCGCGGAGCATGACTCCGCGACCAAGCCCTGCTCCGCGACATGACCTGCGTTGACTGTCTCCATACTGAACTTTGTCGCGATGACCTTGTCGCGGAGCATGACTCCGCGACCAACCCTCAACTCCGCGACCACTCTAATGTCGCTATGCCTTGTCGCGGAACTGTGTTCCGCGACAAAGTCTCGGATTCCGCGACAAAAGTTCAAGTATTTATATCCCCCCCACCCCCTCCAGTTTCTTTTCACCTTCCTCCTGTCATTTCAACTTCTTTCAGTTTCTCCATCTTCCTTTCCCCCATTTTTCTCTCATCCGAACGAACACCACGTGTTCTTCGCACTCTTGCACGCCATTTCTAAGGGAAACTATGGACCGATCTCATGGACCCCTCCCAATCCTTGGACCCGTGCCTAGACCCGAGCCAAGGAGGAGAGGGTAAACCCTATTTTCACCATGGACATAGCCCCCTTCGGACCCGTTCTTTTTGTTTTGTCTCGTTTTGTTTTTCATCTTGTTGTGTTTGTGGTGTGGTGTTGTTAGTGTGCACGTCTAACTTCAGATTTTTGGAGGTTTTGAGTGCTCTCGGTTTTGAGCACCACTTTGAAGTTTTTGAGAACTTGTTTTGAAAACTGCCAAAGGGCGTTAAAACTGTTAATGGATAAGATTTTTGAAGTTTAAAACTGGAAAGAACAAACTGATGAACATTTGGGTATTGTTTTGAATATCTTGATGTTATTGGTTTGATTGATCCTGATGTGATGTGCACAGTGTGGGTGGTGTAATAAAGATGGAAGATCTTTTTGGGCACATTTGTTCTCATGTTAGAAATCTCATGGGAATAAATGTTTGTTTGCTTATGGAAACATAGTACAAACACCCAATAGGAAGCTTCCACTTTTAATAAAAGCAACCTTTTAGAAAAAGACAAAAAGAGTTATTTTGTTTAATGTTTGACTTGAGTTTTTGTTCCCAGTGGAACACTTGTGTGAGTAAGATAGCAGTATTTTGTCACCCAACTGCTATCCTTTTCAAAAATCCAAAAGGGGACCACTCACATCCCACCTTTGTTAAACAAAACAAGTCAACCATTTTTAAAAAAATTTAAAAATAGTGTTTGCAAATTTTTGGATGCTTTAACTGTCCAAACAGTCCAAGCTATTCAGAAACAGCAAATCCGTTCCGCCACGTCTCCATTGCACATTCCAATATTCGAGCATTCCATTTCCATCTATCCATCTCATTCCACTTCCAACAAGTGTCTCGGACTTGTTTAATGAACTGAAAACTTTTGGGCCCTATGGCCCATTAAAAAGATTTTAGGCCCAATGGCCAATTTTATCTTATTTTGGGCTCTTTAGCCCATTTAAAACCAAATATTATTTACATATGCTTTAAATTAAAATTCAAGTTGGAAATTTAATAATCTCACATCTAGAGCAAAGCTCTAAATGTGAGGATGTTGGTTTCTAAACTTGAATAATTTCGAAAAAATTACATAAAAATTGGATTCATTATTTCCATCTTTTCAGGGACAATCTTCCAAACCCAGACCCTGCACCCGAAGAAACCCATCTGCTGGACTTACCCCTCGAACTCCTGGGTGAAATCCTCTCTCGTGTAGGAGAGAATGACATCAGTGAAGCCTTCAAGGCACAGCAAACCTGCAAGAAATTCAGGGATGCCGGGAACCTCTCCATCGTCTACAAACGATGCGAGGTCAACTCATCCACTATAAAGAGAGGGCGGGAGTACTATCGTTGGGAGAAGCGGAGATTCCTTCGGACATGCGACCAGGCTGGAAACCATAATCTCCAAATCATTCCAGCAATGTTGGCATTTGCAGAGGGGAATGAAGAGCAAGCCTATGAACTACTACGCCTGGGGATTGAGGACAATCATAAAGCGACGATCTTTGCCTACGGGTTGATGCTCATGAGCAAGGAGGACGCAGGGCAGGTCGAGCAGGGAATCAGGATGATTGACAGGATAGTGACAAGATGGTCAGTCTTCCAAGATACATCCGTCAATGTCCTCGAGTGGATGTTCGATCAACCAGACACCCCGTTCCTATGGGCCGATCAGGACGGCAGAGTTTACTGTCCCCGGGATCACGAGGCCATAACAGATCCCAATGATTGGTGTTTGCGGTGTGAGCTATCCAGCTATCTCCACTGGGCTAGGTACATGTTCTGAAGAAGGAAGGATGAATCCGGATTTACCCTGCTCTATTTTATTTCCAGTCTAGTAGTAGTATTTGCAAGGGATTTCCTCCTTTTGTGTGTGCAGGTTCGTATTAACTGCACGAGAATCCCTTGCCTCGGATGTATTTAATTGCTTTCCCTAAAATTGGAACTCAACTTTTGAGACCACTGAACAACTCTTTACTGCTTTCCTTTGAAAAGATGTCTGCACAGTCCGAGATGAATAAGTGACTGTCAGACCAAAAATATGTTGTTGACATACTCAGTATGTCAGCAGTGCCTCTTTACTGCTTTCAATTAAATAACCAGCAAAAATATGCATAAACTTGCTCTAAATTCACAGGTTGAATTTAGGCTTATGATTAAATTTTCAAACTTTTAAGTTGGGATAATATAATTGAAGACATGCATGAAATGAATTCCTGAGGTTTTGAGCTATAAAAATTTAATGATGCGATCAGCTTATTGGGTAATAAATCTGCATGTTAGAGATTTCGACTGAATAAATTGTTAGAATTAAGCTTTGATTGAATTTGCGAATATTGTATGACACGAATCAACCCAACCTTGTGAGATTTGAGCCATGAGTCACTTTGACTCATTCGTTTTTCTTTGATGTGTGAATCATTTTGATTAAAGGAAACTAGAACTTGCGATAGGGACCGATTCAAGACCATGCCATATTCCCGAAATCGAGCATATGATCGAGGCACTTAGAAAAACCAAAATTTTTGGCCTTCGTTTGAAATCCAAACCCAAAAATATTTTCCCTTTAGGATTAACCAATTTGAGCCTATAAGCCTAATTTTTCTTTGAAACCCTCTATATTATCCCTAGCCTTACAAAAAGACCAAGAAATTCAAACCCAAGTGTGCAAGGATGAATTCTATCAAAGGCATTAAGTTTGTGATCATCAGAAAACGTACCAATCGGTATTCCATGAACCGATTCACCAAAAAAAAAAAAAAAAAAAAAAAAAAAGAAGTTGAATTTCATTCAACATCAATAAATTGCAAATGACACAGCAAATTAGACATAGTCTAATGTCAGTGTAATGTGAAAAGAGAAAAGCAAAAGAAAGAGAGAAAAATTGATGATCATAAATTTTAATAAAAATGCCAAGTTATGATAGAATTAATTCTTGCCACTTCTTAGCCCAATAATTTCCCTTTTCTACCTACTGTTACAACCGTACGCCCCGTTATAACCCTCGAATAAGACCTCGTGATCTCGATTTGAAGAAATGAGCCGGTGGCGAGTTGGTCTGATTGCAAGCATATGGGAGAATTTAATTAAACTTGATCTTGAGCGTTAATGATTAAAACCCCAATTGAGAGTGAGTGAATTTTCCGATTCTCTTATAAGTGAGGCCTTTTCTCATTACATATGTTCGTGTCATGCCTTAATTCTAATTTTTAATCTTTGCATCTTTCAAACATGATATTCATGAAGGATCGATAATAATGTTTGATTTGTAGGCCCGATATAGTGAGCAAGTATCATTTCATTAAACACTGCAATCAAGGGAATTCAATACTTGTAGTTTTGATTGTCTTATCCCAATCTAAAAAGAATGTGATTTATGAAGCCACGAAAATGAATTGAATATGTAGAGTCCGTGTTCCGAGGAACATTGACTCTGACTGCTCGGGGACGATCAGTATTAAATGTGAGGATGTTGATAATGGCCAAAAATGACCATTATTTTCAATCCATTTCCGTGTCTTAAACGGGCATTTGATCGCATTCCGGTCTTACATTAAGTAAGAAAGCAGTCGAATTGGACTGATTTATGCATAATTGTAAAAATAATAAGCTGGTGTGAAAAAGACATAAATATGTAATTTTATTACATATTTATGTTAGAAAAATCCAAAAACATGAGAAAAAGAAAAGGAAACAAAAAGATGGAAAAAGATAGAAAAGCCCACAAAAAGAATATTTTCGGCCCATCTGGCCCAATCCAGCAGGCCCAGGAAGACCTTTGTCGCGGAAGCCCTTGGCGCGATGCAGTGTTCCGCGACAAAGGCATGTTCCGCGACCAACTGGCCCCAAAAGAAGAGGAGACCAGCCAAGCCCCTGGCGCGATGACCCTTGTCGCGATAGCATGACTCCGCGACAAAGGCCCATTCCGCGACCAAGATGCACAAATAGAGACACAAGACCCAGTCGAGAAGCCTTGCCACATGCAGTGTGTTCCGCGACCAACTTGATGTTCCGAGACAAAGCTGTGATGTGTGTGATGTCTTAAGACACAATGGGCTAGAATCAAGGCCCATGGGCTTAGGGTTGCACTTCTATAAATATGAGGTGTCTCCCATGAGCTTAGGGTTGTCGTTGGATGGTTGGAAGTTTGAAATTTAGGAGTTCTTGAAGGCAAGCTTAGGAGTTCTTCCTTAGGTAGAGTAGTTTAGGTTTATTTTTATGTATTATTTAATTTCTGCACTTAGTTTAGCTTAGTTTAGTGTTTACTGTTCACAGTGCTTAGATAGCCATTTTTTATACCATGTTTTGTTTTCTAAACTCTTGTTTTAGGGTTTGTGACACCCAAATCATGGGTATTAACAACACCCCTTCAATAATATGGGAAAACATTCAGCATTTGTGTCCCAAATCATGAAATGGGTCTCACACCCCATGGATTTATGCTTTCTCTTTCATTTTGGGGTCATTTGACCCCCATTTTGTTATTTTCATGTTTACTGTTGGCATATTATGGATAATGTTGTGTGGATGTGTGATTAAACCCTAGATTAGGATCCTTGCTTTATTTTTATGTTCTGCCCAGTCTTGTTATTTTTGTTTAAGCATGTTCTTCCTCATTTTGAATGTTTCTTGCTTATTTTTAGCTTAGAATAGCTTTTTGATCTGAAATAGGGTGAGATCACGCTGTTTGCATGCCACTGTTCATTTTTGCTTTTTCTGACTTCTGTCCTGAACCACCTTGGGCGCCAACCGCCTTCTGGCGCGGAACCACGTTCCGCGACAGAGTGGCTGTTCCGCGACCAAGGTGTTTCAAGACAGTTGTCTCCAAATTTAAAACCCTTTGTCGTGGAATACCTTGTCGCGGAGCCACGTTCCGCGACAAAACTATCCATGCATAGCGACAAAGGAGCCAAACTCTTGCATTTTGTCTTCATGGCTTCTTGTCGCGGAATCATCTTGTCGCGGAGCCACGTTCCGCGACAAAATCTCATTCCGAGACAGGAAAATTATGTCATGTTCTTTGAACTTTGAACACCTTGTCGCGGAGCACCTTGTCGCGGAACCACGATTCCGCGACAAAATCTCCATGCATAGCGACAAAGGTTCAAATGCTTTAGAATTTTATTAAAACACTTTGTCGCGATGTCACCCTTGTCGCGGAGCCACGTTCCGCGACAAAACCTTGCATAGCGACAAAGAGGCGTTATGCTGCCAAAAATTCTAAAAACTTGTCGGGATGTCCATGTCGCGGATCTCGGTCCGCGACAACATTTATGATATAGCGACAAGGTTCCTCTCTCTCTATTTGATCTCAAACAAATCTCATCCTCTCCCTATTTTATATTGCAACACTCACATCATAGCCCCACGGGTTAGGATGTAACATTCTGGGATTGCAATATAGGGTGTTATGCTGCCCAAATTTTGATTCTCCATTTGCATCACTTAACTGATTGAACCCTTGACTCATTAATGATTAAAAATTGAGATTAGCAATAATCACTCTTCAATAATCATCATGATTAAAGGACCTTTGTTCAATTGCCATTAAAACACTCTTGTATAAACAAAATCCTAATGGCTTAAACAGATAATCTGGACTGTAATTAATTATGGTAGGAAGGATTATTTAAGACCATTACATGTGGACCCGATCCACAACCTTGCATGAGAAACCAATGTCTCTCATACAATGGATCTTCTTTTGCTTCTTATTTATTTTGTCTTTGTGTGTTGTGTGGAACCATTAGTAAAGAATACATCAGAATAATGTTGGCGGGTCCTCCCTCATGGATAACTAGCTCGTATTCTGGGTATTAGTTACTAATTGTTATTTTGCATGGTCTGAATGGCTGTCAGTGGAAGCCTTGGCGGTTCGCCCACCCGGGGTTATAATAGCTGCTCGACTGATTTCCATCCAGATACAGTTTTATTTTTGTTATCTTAATTTCCAAACCCAAATTTCAATCTGTAGTGGGAATCAGTTGGCATCAGTCAATGCCAACTAATGATCATTATAGAAGGGAAGCATGTAGGTTTTTATCCGAATTCACAGACAGTGGAGGCCCAACTGGTGTTGACACCACCATTACAGGGTCTAAACTGTCTAAATTCGCTCCATCCGAGTGATTGGGAAATTGGACAGTAGATGTTTACAGTCCACCCGATTACTCTGCCATTACTTTGGTATCTTGACCATTCCATTCTGTGTTTCACCTTCTGTCTAGACCCGCTTCTATATTTTGGGTCAATTAATTTTACACTTCCATATATCCTTATGCATGATAATATTATGTACTGTTGTGGTCTGTAATTATTTTGGGATCCTTCCCTTGGACAATAGAAGTCTAGATCTTAACAGATATTGCTTTATAAACTTCCAACAAAAACCTCTTTATAAAATCCGGATCTGAGTAAGGGATAAATTCTTCAATTATGACTAATTCATATTCTATCAAGGGTTATATTCTGGGAATTAAGAAGCAGATTCAGCGATTAGGTCTCGTCTAGACTGAAAGGGTCTGTGTTTTAACTGAGAGTCTAGTACTTGACAGGGAATGATTTTCAAATCCATTATTTTCCAAAATTGCTGGTTGATGGAAATGTAGGATTAGGTGCTACACCGAGATGGGGTCCATTTGGATTCAAATACAGTGTAGTAAATAATCTTAGAGGAACATCATTCAGGCCTTGGTTATTTTCCAAGATAGGGTTGAGTTTTCTTTCAACTGCTATCTTCTTCTGCCAAAGCCTACTCTTGAGTCCTGAGTGAGTGCATCCGGAACGAACTAATTTATTAGGTCGTTTCATTAGTTTGTATCTCATAATTACCCGGAAGGAAGTGAACACACTAGTGGGCCACTGAGAGCTGGGAGTTCTTGATCCATACTCCGTCATTATGATGGGGAGCTGTCTTTTACTACCAGGGTCAGATTTTCAAAACCTCCGAGTGATAGGATTTTTAAATGCTTTCTTTACCGCTTTCTTTTAACCGCTTTCATTAGAGGTCACTCGGTTGTATTGAGGATTGTGTAACTGCTACTAGGATTGACAGTTAAGGGATAGTTTAGGGCTTGATTCAAATCTTTGGGTGTGACATGGGAGAATGATAGTGGTACTTGGCATTTCAATAAATGATGTGTCGGGTGTTGCTTATCCACCACAGATGAAGTAACATACCCAGGCCAGGGCAGTTACGAATCTGTGGTATCTTAGAATTTGCGGTCTTAAGAACATGTAAACTCATATTGCAAGTACCTGTCTGCTAAAGGGAAAGCCTTATTGAGAGCATGAGAATTAGCTATCTGATAGAATTATCCCAAACAACGATCTGCGTATAAAAATGGAAGTTTAATATTGCTGTATCTCACTCTTGTCCAATTTTCATTCTTTTCTTCCTGTCCCTTCTGTCCACATTGTGACTCAACTTCACGGTTGGCACAATGCTCCTTTTCCTTGCTTTCGTAGATAATGTTTACTGCATTCTTAGAATAGTTCTTATCCGCTTGCTAGAATAGATTTATTTGCTTTGTAGATTAATTTAACTGCTTTCTAGATCTGATTTACATTCACGTCAGTAGTTATTAATCACCTTGCAAACTTATTGAGCAATACGAATGGAAAATCTAGTAAAACGACGTGGGACCTGCTTCTATCGCACATCCTCCAGTGAACGATCCGGTCTTACTATAAATTACTGCAATTTTTGACACCGTGCGCTTTCGGGCCACAGTTTCTTAAACACGAGCAATAAAAACATGACTACTTATAAATATATCCCTAATCACAACCCCGCCATCATAAATTGGTTTCATTAAATAAAAACTTAAACCAGGATCATGATTTTTCGGAAAATACTCATGTAGTGGAAACTTGCCAAAAGTTTCATGGCAGGAACTCTCATGGCAAGAATTGATGAGAAGTATCATGGCATACGTGCCGGGGATCCTCAGTGTGACAGGCTGAAGGTCAACCTATCCCGGTTATGCCATGAGATTTGTCAACATTTCATGACAGAGAGGACCACAGCGCCATTTGAAATTAAAGCACCACACTTGAGTAATAAAAAGACTAATAATCTGGATATATCCCTAAACCCTTTCCCGTGAATCATAACTCTTTTCATGTAATAAGTCTAACCTGGTATATTTTGAAGAAAATGCTCGTGGGACGGAAATTGTCAAAAGTTTCAAGTTCCATCAGTGGTCTTTCCTCAGCCTGAGATACGGTTGCCTTGCCAAACATGATATCCCTAAACGTGGGTTTAGGGCGGACCGGCTTTGCGCCGGGATCCGGCGGCTCCGGCGACGAGATGATAGGAGGGGAGGGCGAGAGAGTTTCGGCTCTCGGGGTCAATATCCATTTCAAAAATGTGCAATTATGTACCTTGTAGTGATATTATAATTAATAGTACTATTTTATTTGTTAGATGTATTATTGTTGCTCTGTTAGCTCGTGGCTCGAACATTTATGTAGGGCTGCGCCGCTCACGCCCGTATACCATCGCATAATTCAACAACTGCAATTGCGAAGTCAACGATGTGTAAAATACTACTCCCTCCGTTCCAAAATAGTAGTCTTTTTAGAGATGAAAAAGTGTTCCACAATAGTTGTTATTTTGAGTATTTCTATGAAAGTTTTCCAATATTACTCATTTATTCCCCCAATGATGTTCATTCTCTCTTCACCCCCAAATACATTTCTTGGTAAGTGAAAGGGGTATAATTGGAAGATTGTGTGGCATAATTATGTTTCTTGATTTGTGTAATATTTGCTAGAAAGACAACTAAAAAGGAACGGAGGGAGTAGTATATTTTTATATCGGAAAGTGTGAGTTCAAATTATTGATTTTGTCTCCAATTTAAGGGTCTGTTCTGCACGCAGAGCTGTAGCTGCAAGCTGGAGCTGTAGGGAGCTGGAACTGTAAGGAGCTGTGGGAGCTGTAGCTGTCATTTATATTTAAGTGTTTTGTACAACTAGCTGTAGCTGTAAAAAATGTATGAAATGACATAAAATGACAAATATTTATGTGGACTATTGGGTAGTGGGTTGGTTATTGGGTTAAAATTGTAATTGCTCAAAAATAAGCTAGGAGCTTTTTTTTAAAGCTACTACAGATAGCTTCTAAAAAGAAGCTTCCAAAAGCTAGTGTGCAGAACGAGACTTTTATTTTGAAATAATAGCTAAAGCTCCCAAAAGCTCTCAAAAGCTGCGTGCAGAACAGACCCTCACCACCGATTCAGTATTTATAGGATTTGCCAAATTATAAACTTATAAGTACTATATATTACTCCCCCGTCCCGTGAAGATTGAACCCTTTCTTTTGGGCACGGTAATTTAGATGGTGGAGTTTAGTAGTTAAAGTGGTGTGGGTATTTATGTTTAAGATTCTAATGATTTTTGATATTGTTTATTATTTGACTTTGACTTAATATTATCGTAACGATGTAATTAGAAAAAAATATTCAATAAATGTCTTGTTAGAATCGTCTAATCGTGTAGTTTTATAATATATATTTTATAAATTTTTTATTTGTATCAATTTTGTAATATTAAGAATTAAATAAATACTCCCTCCGTCCATTAAAAGTGGCCACTTTCTTTTGGGCACGGGAATTTAGATTGTGGTGTTTAGTAGTGTGAGTAAATTTGACTAATCCATCCATCTAATTTATAATGGTTACATTTGACTTTTAATCATATTTATTATTTAACTTTGACTTAATGTTATCGTAATGATGTACAAAGAAAAAAAATAGTCAAGTGTGGTCTTGTTGGAATCGTCTAATCGTATAGTTTTAGAATATATATTTTATATAATTTTTATTTGAGGTAATAATTAAAATAGGCCACCAGAAGGAGTCATTTCCACTTTTAGGCCACGATATTTTGATTTAGGAAAATATGCCATTAGAAGGATTTCGGGCATGAATTTAGCGATTAATATTAATTATTTTTAAAATAAAAATAAAATAAAAATATTGGAACAAGAAAAAAAGAAAGTATGACATAAATAATCACACAGAATAAGTGTTATTTATTTTCATTACATAAAATAAAAAAATAATTGAAAAAAAATTAAAATAGGCCACCGAGTCATTTCTATTTTTAGGCCATCGCAGCCCGAATTCCAACCCAATGGCCTAAATTCAGGCCCGAAATCATTCTAATTGCTATTTTCCCTAAATCAAAATATTGTGGCCAAAAAATGGAAATGACTCCTTCTGGTGGCCTATTTTAATTATTACCTCTTTTTATTTATACTCATTTTGAGATATTAATGGTTAAATATATATAGGGACTTTGTGCAGAAAGTACAATTGTCATTATTGTGGGGTTTTTAATCATGCTTATGTTAATCTAATTTGCTTAAAAAGGAAAGTGGCCAACCTTATTGGGACACCCCAAAAGTAATAGTGGCCACTTTTAATAGGACGGATGGAGTATAAGGGATTTTGTGTAGGAAAATAAAAATGCACTGGAATTTGTGCAGAATAGTAAAAGTAAGTATTTTTAATAGGATTTGACAACAATTAATATTCTAATCAAACTTATCTTAATTTAAATTTTCTAAAAAGGAAAGTAATCAAACTTTATGGGACACCACAAAAAGAAATAGGGTTCAACTTCGTGGTACGGAGAGCGAACAAACAATAATCCCATGACCACCACTTGTCTCAAAGTAGGTATGAAATACCGAAATGATCAACATAATTTTTAAAAACGTACGGTGATTAACCTTAATACGGAGTAATATATAGATTAATGAACGAGGGTGTTTATAGTACTGAATTCGTGATACGATGAAAATTGATATTTTTGTGATTAATATTTAATGGGATGTTTGGGAGCCAGCGGATCCACTAGCAGATAGCAGATTCGGAGAGAGAAATGTGAGAAGATATGCTCTTTCAATATGCTATATGCTGATCAATATGCTGTCTTCAAACATACTCAATATACTTAATTACGTTTAATGCATATTGATAATAAAAAAATACAGTATATATTTACATTCAATGAATATATATAGCAGTAGTGATTTAGCATTCTGACCGTACTGGGTGGAACCATTTTTTAAAAATTTAAATATTAAATCTCCTTGATACTCCTCCATTCTCTTTTATTTGTATCTTTAGAGATTAAAAGTGTTCCACTCTAGTTATCATTTTTAGATAATTATATATAGTTATATTATATTTTTACTATATTGCTCGTCGCTTTATTATAACATAAATACTATTTCTTGATATTTATTAGTAATGAGTTTAGTTAAAGAATAAAAATATAAATTTATGAATTGATTAATATAAATATTGATTATTAAAATTGAGATGAAAGAAACAACTTTTAAGAACGGATGTGGTAGTATTTAAATTGAGGGAACATGACAGATATATTAATTAATCTTTTATACATCAGAAGTCGGTTGCATTGCCGTAATTATTTAAAATCCATTAAAGATTCTGTTTTTATTGGAGTATATTACTCCTATCACTATATATTAGAAGCTACACCTCAATAAAACAATAGACTACACTTATTTTCATGGAAAAATATTTAATTAACTACCACATTTAAGGGGAATGGTTATTATACTACCAATGTGAATGGTAGTACATCAAGACAAATCATCTCAACCATACAAAAATATCCAATGGCTATAAAATAAAAATGGTAGGATTGTCAAACATAAATAATTATATCTTTAGTAATAAAATCATTCACAAAATTAATTTAGTAATTTATATCCTTAAATAAAGATCATATAAAAAATTTGCATAAGTTAGCCCTCCTTTGACACAATTCATGGCATAATAATAGAGAAATTATCTTTATTCACCTCTTTCACTCGTCAGTCTTTCATTCCTCTTAATTTTCTATTTTTCTATTTTGAATTTCTAAAAAATGATCGGATATTTAGATTCCTTACATCAAGTAGATAAATTTTCATATAAAGAACGTCCAAATCCGAGCTCGTTTGAGAAAGTTAGAGCCATTTGAAGTTTGTAATATAAATTTTGTTGTATATACTACGTCGTTGAAATGCATAGGCTATGTCGCTTAATTGTAATGTCTCCATCGCTGAATTGTAAAGGCTCCGTCGCTGAATTACATAGCCACCGTCGCTGAAATGTAAAGACTGTGTTTTTTAAAATCGTAATGCACTTCAAATGGCTCTAACTTTCTCAAACGAGCTCGGATTTTGATGTTCTTTATATGAAAATCTACCCACTCAATGCAATGAATCTAAATTTCCCATAAAATTTTGGAAATTACAAATAGATAAATACCAGATTTTCAAAAAAAAAGATATCTTATGCTCGTTGTTTTGAAAATGTGATATTTATATGTTTAGACTTTCTAAAATTTGAGAGGATGTTTAAATTCCTTGCATTGAGTAGATAGATTTTCATATAAAGAACGTCCAAATCGGAAATCTTGAGAAAGTTATAGCCATTTGAAGTTTGTCACATAAATTTTGTTGTATTGGCTACGTCGCTGAAATGCATAGGCTATATCGCTAAATTATAACGCCTCCGTCGCTGAATTGTAAAGCCCCCGTCGCTGAATTACATAGCCACCGTCACTGAAATGTAAAGGCTGTGTTTCTGAAAATCGCAATGAACTTCAAATGGCTCTAACTTTCTCAAATAAACTCTGATTTTCTCATTCTTTATATGAAAATCTATCTACTCGATGCAAGGAATTTAAATTTCCTATCAAATTTTTGAAATTAGAAATTGATAAATACCAGATTTTCAAAGGAAATGATATCTTATTCTCGTTATTTTAAAAATATGACATTTATCTGGTTAGACTTTCTAAATTTTGGCAGGATATTTAAATTCCTTGTGTTGAGTAGATAGATTTTCATATAAAGAACGTCCAAATCCGAGCTCATTTGAAAAAGTTAGAGCCATTTGAAGTTTGTCATAAGAACTATGTTGTATAGGCTATGTCGCTGAAATATATGCTCTATGTCGCTGAATTGTAAAGCTCCTGATAATGGCCAAAATTGACCATTATTTTCAATCTATTTCCGTGTCTAATACGGACATTTGATCGCATTCCGGTCTTATTTAAATAAGAAAGCAGTTGAATTTAACAGATTTATGCAAGTTTATATAAATAATAAGCTGGTATTGAAAAATACAAAAATATTGTTATTTTATTACATTTTATATTAAAAAATCCAAAAACATGATAAAATTATTAAAAATCCTCCACTTGATTAATTTTGGTTTGGTGTTGTCTATTCGGTAGAACACGGGTCTATTAGATGGAATGCATACCAAATAGTCAAGTGGAATAAATATACTTATATGTATTATTTTATATTTTGATGTATATATTTTTAATTTTTATGTTTGTTTATTTCTATTTCTGTTTTGAGCTATAATTAAGAAATAAATGGTCCACTAATCACTTTTTATTTTAATTAATTGCAGGTGATTTAAATTAATTTGGTCCAATCCAATTTGATTTAGCCCAGTAGTTAAAAAAATTCTGTCCAAGCCCATTACACCAAATCCAGAGGCCCAATACCACCCAAGCCCAAGCCCATTACCCAAACTTAACCTAACCCTAACCCTAATTCTACCCTCTGCCGCCGCCGCCATCTCGCCACCACCTCCATCTTTTCCTCATCTCTACAGCCCCCTTCCTCCGCCACCTCCGTCGGACGCCCGCCCCATTTCCACCACCAATCCGGCCAAACCTCCGTCCAGTTTTCCGGCCAGCCCCAAACCCAAATCCGAACCTCACCCCTCATTCCATCCCTCCGGCCACAGATTCCAGCCGCCACAGCCCCTCCCATCTCCGGTCGACCTCCATACCCACATCCAACAACACCTCCACCACAACCAACAAAACCCCAAAAAAAAATTAAATCAAATCCACCTCCACAGTCAAGCCTCCGCCGCGTCCGGCCAACACCATCGCCATCTCCTCCACCGCCTCAATTCCGTCGCCACCCCCTATCTCCACCATCGCCCACTCCACAGCCGCCCACCATCACCGGAATCCTCAATCCGCCCCTCCGGCCATCTTCATCCCCAATTTCAGAAACCAAAATAGAAAACAGAGAAGAGAGCAAAAGGAAGAAAGAAGAAAATGAAGCTAGGGATGAGACAGCAGCAAGAAATTTAGGAAAACTGGAGATGAGAAAATGGAGGAAAGAAGATGAACGAGAGAGAAAGAGAAAAAGAGGAAAAGAAATGATGGGGAAAGAGAAGAAATCAGAAAGAGAGAAGCACGTGAGAGAGAGAGAAGAGGAGAAAAAAGTAAACCTTTGTCGCGGAAGGTGCATCACGACAAAATGCTCCGCGACCAAAAAAATGCTCCGCGACTGTGAGAGGAGTATCAAGACACATAATTTTGTCGCGGAACATTGTTCCGCGACAAAATGATCGCGACCGCGACCAGGAGACAAGCAAGCTCACGTGACCCCTCATTTTCAAAATCATCACATGCCTAAATACGCACAAGGTCCCAGGACTTGAGGTCCCGCTGGGTAAGAAAGATTTGTCTTATGTAGCTGGACTCGAGCTCCCGTCCTCTCCTGTGCGAAAATCTGAAGCAAAAAAGCAAATTTTATGTGTTGTGTCCCTATGCAAGCTGTTCCGCGACAAAACATTTTGTTTAGCGACAAAGTGGGTCTAGGGGTGGCAAAATACGGCATACCGAAATACTGATACCGATACCGTACCGTACCGAAATTTTCGGTATGAGTAAAAACCATACCGATACCGATACCGAACATTTCGGTATACCGAAAATCGGTATACCGAAAATTTCGGTATCCTTTAACATATACCGTTACCAAACCGAAAATTATACCGTACCGAATTTTCGGTTTTTACCGAAAAATACCGAAAACTTGACATACCGAAAATCGTTACTTACCTTACAACTCGGTATACCGAACCATACCGAAAAAAATACAATACCGTGAGCATACCGAAAAAAATTACATAAACTTGCCCTTCTAAGTTCCAAATGTTTTAACACAACAATAAATATTAATATTCAACACAAACATTGAAAATAAAATTTCTATTTGCATCTTCAATCTCCACCTCTTCTTTTGAGCCTTAAAAGCTGTCAAACACAAAATCAATCCAACGGGCATTAATAAATATTGATTTCAGAATAATCCAAATGTTAAATTTGTGCTGTAGCATTGAGTACTAATAAAAACATACATGAATTATGTATTTTCAGCCCAGCAATGAGCATGTCCCACTGTAACATGAGAAAAATAAATATAAAAAATCAAGGAATAAAATAAAGAGCATGAAATCAATAAACAATCAAGCAATGAGCAATGAGCATGTCCAGCCCCACCCAACAATGAGTACTCTCAATATTGAGAGGAGCTACGAAATAGAACTCTTGTTATTTACAAATACTACTATTTAACTGTTCGCTATTCATCCATAATTTTTTATAAGAAACCCCCCCTAAATAAAGCATTTTAAGTAATTCTTCACTCCAACGAGCAATCATCATCTCTTTATGATAATTTACAATGAAACCATCTCAGCTCTCTTTCCCAGACACTTGATCAGAAATAGTGATGGCATCACTCAATTTACCAAGTAACTTGACCAGTTAACAGTTTAACTCAATTCATAAGTTGGTAAAAAAGGTAACTGTATTTATACATATCCCTGAATCAAGTGGAGAACACAATAATATTCTTAAAATGTCTCTGTGTCTCTCTTTCTGCAAAAGACACTAATCCAAAATTTAGTTTACAAGCAAAGAGACCATTCAGGTAAAGATATAATTCTAGAGGGAAGGACTTCTACAACTCCAATCCCAAAGTTCATTTTCAATTATTCAATCATAATAGTAATACTAATCCATGATTAAGTTGGGAGGAAGAACATTAACAAAAATGTAGCTCTATCATCATGTGACTGAAGCACGTATAAACAAGTACACACACAAAATCAGAAAGCAGAAGTGTAGACATGAACAAAGCAAATTACCATCATATACATCTCGAAGACTGGAACCATTCGATAGCTTACAAAACCAGAAGAACTCTCAGAATACTACCTTGGATTTCTTTATCTTTCCAGCGGTTGTAACATCCGCTGAAAATGAAGTTTTGGAACTACAGCTTGCTCTGCTCTCTTCTCATATTAAAATGCAGCTCCATCATAAGCATTTAGAAGTACACACTAGTAGTGATCTGTATCAGTCAATACCTGAGAAGTCATGATTTTAGATATGACAAGGCTATAGAAAATAAGAGAAATACTTCAAGAACCTTACTATATACGCATACAGACACAAACAAACTGGAATTAGCATAACAATCCAATTCCAAAGAACATAAAATCCGCTTAGAATCCACAGAACAAACATTTACAATTCGCGTTTTCTAAAGCATTCACCCACAATATATAATACACAAGTACACGACAAATTCCATCAGAATCATCCAAGAAAGAATGTTTACATACTAACCTTATGACAGAACGACAAACTGGGGAGTGACGAGACGAAAGCAGGGAGGGCATGAATGACAAACTAGGGAGTGACGAGACGAACGCAGGGAGGGCACGCGAAGAGCAGAGATGCCGGATCTTTAGTATGCACTTTGCACAAACACAGCGGCCAAGGGATTTGGAATAATGGAGAATCGTGGAAGAGGCAAACTAGGGCAAATCGCAAATTGGCAGAACGAATTTGGGGGCTTTGAAGAGTGAGAGGCGAACTAGGGCTTGAGACTTGAGAGTGTTAGGACTCTGGAGTGGAGATTGGAGAGATGGGCTTGGGCTTTAAAAATTGGACATTAGTACATGGGCTGATAAAGAATATTAAAAATATAAAATAATATGAAAATTAAGTTTTCGGTATAACGGTATACCGAAATGCCGAAAATTCCGAAGGTTCCATACCGTTACCGTACCGATTTTTTCGGCATACCTAAATTTCGGTATACCTAAATTTCGGCATACCTAAATTTCGATATTTTTCGGTAATTTTCGATACGGTAAGGTCGGTATACCGAGTTTTCGGTAATTTTTTCCACCCCTAAGTGGGTCTCTAATGGGCCTAGGGCTAATTCTACTCTCTATAAATATATCCTCCCACTCCATTGAACAGTAACCTAGCTACACTTTAGTTTATTTTCACTGTTTTGGAGGCACCACTGTGCTCTCCAAAAATATGTTAGAGTAGGTAGTTTAGTTTATTTTTATGCAATGTAGAAATACACTTTAGCTTAGTTTTAATTCCTGTTTTGTAATAAATAAGTGTAGCTAGTGTTCATTTTCTTTCCCAGTTTATATTTTTGTATTTTAGGTTTCAAACACTTAATCAATAAGTGTAGTTTGAACCATGTTTTGTTGTTTTAATCAAGAAAAGACCCCACAAAAATTTGTCATGGCTTCTTCCTTATTATTTTGCTGTTATGTTTTTATTTCTTTTGGGTTGCTTGACCAATTTTGTCATTTTAGTTAGTTTAGAAGCTTTATTAAATTTAATAAATGTATTTATGCTTGACATCCATCCCCTTCTAGATTTATCTGTTTAGGTTTATTTAAATTCTTGTTCCTAGTTTAGTTTTTATTTATTTTTAGTTTAGTAGTGGTTTCCACTTTAATGTTGGTGTTGTTCTTGTTTTTAGTTTTATTTTCTTTATTTATGTTTTTATTTTTATATTTTTAGGATTAGTATAGATGATCTAAAAAGGGATAGTGTCAAAGTGTTTGTGCATATTTATTTAAAAATTGCATTTCCTATATTGTATTGCATCACGTTGTAACCCCACGGGTTGCAACGTAGTTTTTCCCGTTGAGATCCCACGGATCACAACGCACACCCATGTAATGCAATATTAGGCGTTATGCTGCCAAAATTTTTTATAAAATTTTAAAACCTTTTGTCGCGGAACCACGTTCCGCGACAAAACCCCTGTTTAGCGACAGATGACCAAATTCTTGCATTTTGTCTGCATGACTTTTGTCGCGGAATACTTTTGTCGCGGAACCATGCTCCGCGACAAAATCTTATTCCGAGATAGAAAATTATGCCTTGCCATTAATTTTGAAACCCTTGGTCGCGAAGCAATCTTGTCGCGGAACCACGTTCCGCGACAAAACCCTTGATTAGCGACCAAGGGCCCAAATACTTGTAATTTTATTCTGGGAGGACTCTGTACGCGACAAAATCCTTGTTCCGCGACCAGGAATTATGTCCTTATCAATTTTTAAACCTTTTGCCGCTATACCCCCTTGTCGCGGAACCATGGTCCGCGACAAAATTTTTGCTTAGCGACAAACTAAACCCTAATGTTCAAAAATATTCCATTCCTCTTATTTCCCACCCCTTTGTCGCGAAACCCTTGTCGCGGACCCATGGTCCGCGA
The DNA here is from genome assembly GCA_030278955.1 of Hygrophila difformis. Taxonomy (NCBI): domain Eukaryota; kingdom Viridiplantae; phylum Streptophyta; class Magnoliopsida; order Lamiales; family Acanthaceae; genus Hygrophila; species Hygrophila difformis. The sequence goes on from JAOANR010000009.1 coordinate 15,699,291, forward strand.
CACAAACTCTATTCCGCGACAAAGTGGCACCTTTTTGCCAAATTTTTATTCTTCATCTCACCCCATTAATTAATTGAACCTTTATATTAATATTTTGAGGTTGAAATCCAATGATCTCAACCCATGATTAATTTTATATAAAGAGCTTTGTTCAATTTTCCATTAAAAGATTCCTCTACAAAAATTAAACTCTAATGATCTAAGTATATAATCAGGACTGTAATTAATTAATTATGGAAAGAGGGATTATTTAGACCATAAAGAGTAATTATGGAATAATTTCCATACCTTGCATGAGAAACCAATGTCTCTCATGCAAGATTACCCAAAAATATTTTCTTTTATTTATTTATTTTGTCTTTCCCGTGTTGTGTGAAACAGCTAGTAAGAGATATAACAGACTAATGTTGGCGGGTATTCCCACACGGATAACTAGCTCGTGGTCTGAATATTAATTATTAGTTGTTATTTTGCATGGTCCGGATAATGGTCGGTGGAAGCCTTGGCGGTTCTTCCATCCGGGATTATAATAGCTGCTCAGCTGACTCCTATCCGGATACAGTTTTCTTTTCTTTATTTTAATTTCAAACCCGAATCTGGAGCTGTAGTAATGTTAGATGATATATGCCAATGTCATCTAATAATTATTGCAGTAATAGAACATGTGGGTTTTTATCCAAAATTCACAGATAGTGGAGTCTAAGATGACGGCGGCAACTGTCATTTAGGGCATTCCACTGTCTAAAAACCGTTCCACCTGGAATAGTTGGGACCTGGATAGCAGATGTTTGCAGTCCGGATAACCCCAGTTATTTCAGTCATCTTTTTAGCCAAATAAATTCTTCTCATCCCCGGCTATTTCATCTCTGTGTGTCTACTTCTGTCTAAACCCACCTTATATTTTGGGTTATTTAATTTTACACTTCTCTATAAATTTATGCATGATATTATTATGTAGATATTGTGGTCGATATTATTTTGGGATCCTTCCCTTGGACACATGAGTCTTGATCTTAATCAGATGTTTCATAATAAATTTCCAACAAAAATTCATTTATAAAATCCGGATCTGAGTAAGGGATAAATTCCACAGTTATGACTAATTCATATCCGACTGGGGGTTGATTTTGGGAAATTAGAAGCAGAGTCAGCGATTAGGTCTCACCTAGACTGAAAGGATCTGTGTTTTAATTGAGAATCTAGTACCTGATAGGGAATGATTTTCAGATTTATTATTTTCCAAAATTGCTGTTTGTTGGAAATCTTGTATTAAATATTGCACTGGGTCAGATTCCACTTGGATTTCGATAAGGTGTGACAGATAATACTAGAGGAACAACATTCGGGCCTTGGTTATTTTCTAAGGTAGGGTTGAGTATTCTTTCAACTGCTATCTTCTTCTGCCAAAGCCTATTTTTGAGTCCTGAGTGAGTGCATCCGGAACGAACTAATTTATTAGTTCGTTTCATTAGTTTGTATCTCATAACCACCCTGACGGGAAGTGAACACTGCGAGCGGTTCACCGAGAATAGGGAATTCTTGATCCACACCCGGTCATCCTGACTGGGGGCTTTCTTTTACTACCAGGGTCAGACTTTCAAAAACCTCCGAGTGATAGGATTTTAAATGCTTTCTTTATCGCTTTCTTTTAACTGCTTTCTTTAGAGGTCACTCGGTTGTATTGAGAGTTGCGTAACTGCTACTAGGACTGATAGTTAAGGGATAGTTCAGGGCTTGATTAGAATCTTTGGGTGTGACATGGGGGAAGGATAACAGTACTTGACACTTCAATAAATGATTTGTCAGGTGTTGCTTGTCCACCACAGATAAATGACAAGCTCTGACGGGAGCAGTTGTGAGTATGTAGTATATTAGAATTTGTTGCCTTAAGAGCATGTAAACTCTTACTGTAAGTACCTGTCTGTTAAAGGGAACATGGTATAGAGAGCATGAGAATTAGCTAACTGATAGATTATCCCAAACAAAGATCTGTGTATTAAAATGGAAGTTTAATTGTGTTTCATCTGAACCTTGTCCAATCTTTATTCTTTTCTTCCTGTCTCTTCTGTCTCATTTTAAATCTGCTTTCTTAGATAATTTTAACCGCTTTCTTAGAATAATTTTATTGCTTTCTTAGATTAAATTTAATTCGCTTTCTAGAATAATTTTATCTGCTTTATTTTAATTGCTTTCATAGCCTAGTTTAAATTCTGTCAAGTAGTTGTTAGTCACATCACAAACTTGAATCGAGTAACCGAGTGGAAAATCTTAGTAAACGGCATGGGCCCTGCTTCCATCGCACATCCTCCAGTGAACGATCCGGTACTTACTATAAATACTGCAATTTTTGACTCCGTGCGCTTTCGGGGGCACAGTTTCTTAACACGAGTAAATAAAAACGTGATTTTTCGGAAAATACTCATGTAGTGGGAATCTGCCGAAAGTTTCATGGTAGGTAATCTCATGACATGAAATCATGAGAAGTATCATGGCACATATGCCGGGGACCCTCAGTGTGACAGGCTGAAGGTCAATCTATCCCGGTTGTACCATGAGACTTGTCAAAAGTTTCATGACATGAGAGGACTGCAGCGCCATTTGAAATTAAAGCATCCCACCTGAGTAATAAAAAGTGAAATATATCCTTAAACCTCTTTTCCATGAATCATAACTCTTTTCATTTTAATAAATTCAATCCTGATATATTTTAGAAAAATACTCGTGTTAATGAAATTTGTCAAAAGTTTCAGCTCCCGTCGCTGAATTGCAAAGCCACCGTCGCTGAAATGTACATGCTACGTTTTTTAAAATTGCAATTACCAAAGCCTACGGAAAAAGAGAAGATCTGGCTTAAATACTTCAAATGACTCTAACTTTCTCAAACGAACTCGGATTTTGACATTCTTTATATGAAAATTTACCTACTCGATACAAGTAATCTAAATTTCCTATCAAATTTTAGAAATTCCAAAAAGAAAAAGTAGATTATGAGGGAGAGAGAAGTATGAGCATGAGAATTGAGAAAAATGAATAGAGATTATTTGAATCTTATTGAAATTACAATAGTACCCTTTGTATTAATCTTAGCCATTGATTTCAATATTTCATCAATGACTTGGATGTGCCACAGTACATCAAGAGACATGGGTCTCAGCACCCTAACCAAAGCCACATTTAAGTATTAAAGTATGCTATGTAAAAAAGTATGCTATATATATTAGCATATCTTATAATATCTTCAAATATTTTGCTGATATTGTTTACCTATTTTAGGAGATTCTTATATTGTTATATTTTCTGCAATCTATCGATTGTTTGTATTAGGAGATTTTATTGTATCTTTTCCTTTTTGTTTGCTCATGTATGTGGTGTATATAAGCAACATTCTGATCAATGAAAAGGCAACGTTTTGATTCTTTTTCACATATTATTTACTTTATGGTATCAGAGCCACTTTCCTAGCATTTTTTTATGGCTGTCGATAAAGCATCACAGCCAAACCCTATGTATGCTCTTGCTTCAAATGATAGCCCTGGGACAGTCATCACACATGTGATTCTCAAGGGATCTAATTATGAAGAATGGGCAAAGGGGTTTCGAGTTTCACTGGGTGCAAAACGGAAATTGGGATTCATTGATAGTACTATTTCTGAACCTAAAGAAAGTTCTACGGATCTTGAAGAATGGTGGACAACCAATTATATGATTGTTGCTTGGATCTTTAATACAATAGATCCAAGTATTCGCCCTACAATCTCTTACCGCGACACCGCTAGGGAATTGTGGGACAACATTCGACAGCGTTTCTCTGTGGGAAATGGTGTCAAAATTTACCAATTGAAAGCTGAACTTGCTGACTGCAAACAGAAGAATGGAGAGTCAGTAATGGATTATTATGGAAGATTGAAGAAATTGTGGGATGACATCAATGACTATGATGCCTTGCCCTCATGCTCGTGTACTGGTTGCAAGTGTGGGCTTAGTTTGACTCTTCGCCAACGACGAGAAACTGATCAAGTGCGTGAATTCCTAATGGGTCTGGAGCATTATTACGCCACTGTTCGATCAAATATCTTGGGGGTGGAGCCTTTGCCATCCCTTCATACTGTGTACTCACGACTCGTACAAGAGGAGGAGGTTCGGCTTCTAACTCAGCGAAGAACAGAGACATCTGCTGCAATGGCTTTCGCTATTCGGGGAAAAGTGCCGCAAAATACAAAAACAAGGGGGTCCACACGCCCTCCATTGAAGTGCACCTACTGTGGCAAAAATGGGCATCTCGAGGATCGTTGTTGGGAGAAGCATGGATATCCGGAGGATCGTTGTTGGGAGGCAAGAATGTGAAACTGTTGCCTGTTTCTTTGTCTTCCAAGATATTGGAGAACCTCTGAGAAAGACAAAGTATGCAGTAAGAGAACGTCGACTAATTGGACAACTTGCCCAATCCGCATCACAATAAGCTTCTAGGGTCAGACTAGAATCCGCCCGAAGTAAAATACCTTGTCCAGGACTACTCTTCAGGTAACGAACAACTCGTAATGCAGCATCCCATTGAGATTTAGTTGGTTGCTGCATAAATTGAGCCAACACATGAACAGAATAACATAGCTCAGGTCGAGTAATAATGAGATAAATTATCTTCCTACCAAACACCTATACTTTGCCGGATCATTCATAGGAGAATCAGAAGCAAGAGCCAGGCGATGATTCTCCTCCATTGGAACACTAGCAGGTTTAGAACCAAGAAGACCTGTCACTTTTAAAATGTCTAGAGCATATTTGCGTTGACAAAGAGAGATCCCCTTAGAGCTTCGAGCAACCTCAATACCAAGAAAGTACTTCAGTTTACCCAAATCCTTCATATGAAAACAATCACTAAGGTAAGCCTTGAACTCTACAATGGCGGTAGTGTTGTTTCCAGAGATAACAAGATCATCCACATAAACAAGAACATTCAAAGTAATGTCCAGCTTGCGATACACAAATAAAGAATAATCCCGTTTTTCATGAAAGAACTAAACATATTGAAATTGATTGTCATTTCGTGCGTGATGAGATCCTTCGAGGTACTATTGCTCCCTCTTACATTCACACCAAGTGCCAGCTCGCTGACATTCTTACCAAAGCATTGGGACGTCAACAGTTTCAATCTCTACTTGTCAAGTTGGGCATTTCAACCATTCATGCTCCAACTTGAGTGGGGGTATTAGCATATCTTATAATATCTTCAAATATTTTGCTGATATTGTTTACCTATTTTAGGAGATTCTCATATTGTTATATTTTCTGCAATCTATGGGTTGTTTGTATTAGGAGATTTTATTGTATATTTTCCTTTTTGTTTGCTCATGTCTATGGTGTATATAAGCAACATTCTGATCAATGAAAAGGCAACGTTTTGATTCTTTTTCACATATTATTTACTTTAATATATCTATTAAAATTAAACTACAACTATATTAAATTTTTACAACCAAAAATTGGATTTGTGAATAACAAATAATATGGATGTTTTATTTTATTTACTGCTTATTATTTCAAAAGAAAATAGTGTTCATACCTAGCTATCTTTCTGTCTATTGCTTTTGCTTAATTCTCTTCATATACTTACAATTTTATGGTCTTCCATATTTACTAAGTCGCTCTTTTTAGTTATAGAATATACCATTATAAGGCAAAAATAAATTATTTATGGTCTGTTTGGACTTTGGATGTGGAATTTAAGTGATATACCGTACGGATTATTTAAGTGATAAATACGCGTATTTATTTTAAATTCATTTCTCAAATATTTTATTTTGTTTGGACATTAATTGATTTTAATCAATTTTAGATGGCTTGAGTGGATTGAGAATCTAGTTGCTAACACATGCAGATCTTCGAGGGATTATTTTTTGGTCCAATATGGTCTGGAATACCCGGTTTCACCAAAAATTCATTTAGAATCTTTTAAATATCAACTTGCATTCAAACCCAAAATAAAGGATTTGATCCCTCACACTATTATTTTTTTTTTCGAAGAAAAGGAGGGCCGAAGCCATTTATTCATAAAATTGATACAAATGTGACAAACCCAAAATGTCATGATTCAAAGCATCCCGAACACAGTCGGGGGGACGAGTAACACGATCGATGCCAAAAGGAGCTTGTCGAGCTCTGAGGAAATGATCACAAACAGAATTGATCACTCTAGGAATTAAAGAAAATTTAAGCTGCCAATCCCAAGTCTTCATGTGGAGAATTTTGGAAAAGACATTGTTGAAGTCCCCGAAGGTGTCTGAATTGGAATTAATAAGATCCAAGGCTTGACTGCAATCACTCTCCACTTCAAGCTTAGTAATGCCTAGATCCCAAGCTTCTTGGAGACCAAACAAGATTCCCCATGCCTCGGCTTGAATGATGTTCATGGTTTTGCCTTTCACCTGAATACCGCTGATCCAGTTACCGTTAGAATCACGAATGACTCCTCCTGCCATGCTAAAAGAGGAGTTAGAGCTACCGTCAGTGTTAAGCTTGCACCAACCATCAGGAGGTTTGCACCAACGAATCCTAGAAGCTTTCCACGTCCTACGCCCAACAACCTTGGAGACAGCTAAGTTATAAGAGAAAGTTCTGCTGCTCCGCTGGATGAAACAGTGGAGAGAGTTCCAATGGACGGAGTTGTTACCATAAAGTTCCTTACACCTTGCCTTCCAAATAAGCCAGACCCCAAAAGCAAACATGGTAGCATCACAAGCACCACTGGAAGGACAGAAGTTAATGTCAATCCATTCTTGAATAGAGGAAGACCAGAAAGAAGGTTTAGTAAAACCAAGCTTGAGCCAAATCTTAGAAGAAGAGGGGCAGTCTCTGAGGGCGTGTAGAGGGCTCTCGGGATTGCCACATTTCCAGCAACTATCATCAAGGCTGATCTTTCGCTTGCATCTGTCAGTGCCCGTTAAAATCTTGTTGTGATAACATAGCCATAAGAAAGCTCTAATGCGGTGAGGACAAGGCCATCTCCAAATAAGCTTCCAAGTTGTGGCAGAACTGAGTGACGAATTCTGAGGGAAGGAAAGGGAATCCCTAGCACTCTTGGTAGAAAAGCGACCGTCAGGACAAAGTCTCCAAAAAGGACAGTCAGGTTGATTGGAGACTGGAGGATTAATCTGAATAATAGCTTGGAGAATGTCCGTTGGAAGAAGCTCTATCAGGTCCTCCAGATTCCAGGTCGCATCTTTAACATAGGAAGCAAGGGTGCGATCCAAATCCTGGGCAGTAAGAGGTCGAAGAGAACGATCCTGCAAAAGAAAATCCTTGTCAAACCAGTGATCACACCAAAATAGGATTTCCTTACCATTACCCCTTCTCCAACCAACCATGGGAATAAAGATAGGCCAAATATGCATTAAATCTTTAGCAAATGGAGAAAGAGATTGTGGATGCTGTTTAAGTCTATGATGCCTCCATCCGTATCTATATTTGAGGAGATTGGACCAGGTAGTGTCACGAGTTAGAAGACTCCAGCAGCTCTTCATAAGAAGGGCGTCATTGAGGGAAGAAAGATTATGAAAACCTAGTCCTCCTGCTGACATATCTTGAGTAACAAGGTCCCAAGCTATTAGATGAACTTTTTTGCGATTGTCCGTGGTACCCCATAAAAAGTTCCTGCATATACGTTCAATCTCATGGATGATGCCCATCGGAAATCTCATTACATGCATAGGATAGATCACAAGAGATTGGAGAACAGATTTTATAAGTGTGATACGACCAGCAAGACTCAAAAATTTACATGACCAACTGCTAAGTTTGGAAGACATTTTATCAAAAATGAAATTAAAGTAGGGTGAAGAGCGTCTCCCTGTATAGATTGGTATACCGAGATAAGAACCAATGTTGGGAGTGCAAGGGATGCCAAATGCATTTTCGATATTTGTACGAATGTCACAAGGAACAATACTACCAAAGGTGATCTTGGATTTAGAGCGACTGATAGAGAGACCAGAATTGCTGCTAAAGGTGTCCAGGATAGAATTTATATAGCCCGCCTGTTCCATGCTAGCTTGGGAAAATAGAAGAATATCATCGGCAAAGAAAATAAAGGGAATCCGAAGATGATTCTTATTCCAATTGGGTGGTTTCCACATCCCTTGGTCCACAGAATGAGAAATCATAGCACCGAGACGTTCCATACATAAGATAAAGATGTAAGGGGATATGGGATCACCCTGACGAATTCCACGAGAAGGTTTAAAGACTGTGGAGGAGGAGCCATTCCAAAGAATCTGCATAGAAGAGGATTCAATACAAAACATAATCAAGTTAATAAAAGAAAGGGGAAAGCCAAATAAATGGAGGGTTTCCCGTATGAAGTGCCATTCAAGTTTGTCATAGGCTTTCTCCAAGTCGAGCTTAATAGTCATAAAACCAGGTTTGGCCCTTGATTTCTCCAAATAATGTGAGATCTCATTACAAATAATGATGTTGTCCTGGATAATACGACCCGGAACAAAACTTGCTTGACCGGCCGAAACAATACGAGGAAGAATGGGAGCCAATCTGTTCGACAGGGTCTTCGTGAGGATCTTATACACCACATTGCACAGACTAATGGGGCGGAATTGGGAGACTGAAATGGGGTTAGGAATTTTTGGAATCAAGACAATAGAAGTTTGGTTAAAAGCCTCAATAAGATGGGGGTTCGAAAAACAATCTTGGAGGTGTTGGCAGACTGCTTGGCCGACAGTACTCCAATTATTCTGAAAGAATGCTGCATGGAGACCATCAGGCCCCGGGGCCTTAAGGGGCGCCATACCTTTTACAGCTAACCAGATTTCACTGCTGGACAAAGGTTCAGATAAGGCTTTGCACTCATCAGTAGACAAATTGGGGATAGAACCTTCAAAATCATGAGTAGGCAGTCTGTTACGGTGATCACTAGAATAGAGATTCTGGAAGAAGTTAACCACCATATTCTTGATAAGCAAAGGGTCTGAGTATACTGAACCATCAGAATCCTCAAGTAAATGGAAGATTTTCTTATTTCTTCTGTTTCTAACAAATTGGTGGAAAAATTTGGTATTCAGATCACCTGCAATATTCCAATCACGAACACTACGTTGAATCCAGAGTAATTCTTCATCTTCCAAAATTTTATTGAGCTCAGCACTAAGTTGGGAGTGAAGACGAGATTGAAACCTGTTGTCCATCCAATCCGGATTGCGTCCTATGCCAGCCAACCTAGCCCTAATTCTGCCCTTACGTTTGAAAGTAGATTTGTAAACATTACTATGCCAAAGGGCAGCCTTGGATTGGAGCTGAGAGATTTTACTAAGCAGAGAAGAATCATCCTCCCATATATCAGAAACAATCTTAGTAAAATTAGGGTGAGATTGCCAAGCCACATGATATTTAAAGGACCTGGAAGCAGAATCATTTCTGGTGCCGCAGTAGTTCAACAATCTGATAAGGAGAGGGGCGTGGTCGGATTGGAGGCGAGGGAGGATCTCCACCGTACTGCCAGGATAAAGATTAGTCCAATCGGAATTAGCAATGAACCTATCAAGGCGACGACAAAGTGAGCCACGAACCCAAGTAAACTTACTACCAAAATATCTAAGATCAATCAAGTTATTAGTAGAGATCCAATGATGGAGTTCAGCGCATAAAGCAAAGGAGCTAGAGCCGCCCTTGGATTCAGAAAGTCGTGCAATACAGTTGAGATCTCCTCCTATCAACCAAGGACCATTACAGGAGTTGCAAATTCGAGTAAGTTCCGGCCACAAACAAGTACGACGAGCTTTGGTAGGGGCCGCATAGACAAAAGTAATGTGAAAATGGGAATTCTGGAAGAAAATGTTGGTGTCGATGAACTGCGGATGGCACTCCAAAATCTCAACGCTGACCGTATCCTTCCAAAGCAACCAAATACCCCCAGAAAAGCCTACTGCTTCAGTTCTAAAAGAAAAGGAGAAACCACTTCTCTTGATAAAAGAATCAGCCCTATCACCACTAATTCTAGGCTCAAAGACAACAATAAGATCAACATTATAACGAGAAGTCATATCTCTAAATTCCCTTCGAAAAGAGGTCGAGCCTGCACCCTGCACATTCCAACATACAAAATTAAAAGGCATAGGAAAAGGCGAAAACCATAACAAGAGACAGGTTAGAAATGTAGATGAGCCGGCACACTAGATGCCCGAGGGGGATTCGACCCAATAGGGGGATCTCCCGTGTCCATGGGACCAGTTGTGGTATCAGGATCTGCATGGGAGAGCGCCTGGAAGTCTGGAGGACGACCACTTTGGCTATTAGGGATGAAACCAGGCTTCTTTGGATTGGAAGGGTCTACGAAAGAGACAACCGAATGGTGATCCGCCTGAAGAGAGGTATGAGAAGGATAAACCTGCACTCCAGAGGGTTGAGTCCAAACTTTGGAAGAACTAAAAGGATGTGAGGAGGAAGATATAGGGTGCTTAAGTGTGGCAGGGGGCTCTGTCGGTTTCCGAAAAGTGCCTCGAGAGTTGGAGATGGGATTCATGCGTCTAGGAGTGGCTGGAGTAGGATGATGTGAGGTGGGTTGTTGCCGAACAGGTTCCTGCATATCTGAAGCATTATCAAGAAGAGAAAAGCGATTATTATTAGAAGGGGAGGGAGGCTGGTTAGATTTCGGCGGACGAATAGGCTGACGCCTTCTTGCTTGTACAAGCATCCATGGCCCGTAAGAAGACTCCTGATGATGGTTTTCCTCAGCAGGAGTAGCTTGATTAGGAAGGGTCTCCTGTGAATCAACCGTAGAAGGACAATTGACTTGCAAATGGCCGTATTTACCGCAAAGAAAGCAAACCGTTTTTAAGTTCTCATATTCCACATTAAAATCTTGGCCATCTATGGATATACAAGGCGTCAGAGGCTTGTTTAGATCGATCCGGACTGCAAGGCGAGCGAATTGTCCTCTATTCGTGTCACCTGTATTAAAATCAACGCTGATAACATTTCCGATGGCCGAACCGGCCAAGGCAATTACTCGCCTATTATACATGTGCATAGAGAGGCCCGGCACTCTAGCCCAAACTACGATTGAACTGACTTCATTACTCTTAGGGTTGAAAGACGCTTCCCACCGTTGCACGTGCAAATAATGGCCGAGGACCATCCAGGGACCTCCGGTGAGTGCGTGAGAGGCTTCATCCTCGGAAAGAAACCTTATGACGTAATAATCGTTCTCAAGATCAATCAAATCATAATTCTTGGCTGTAGGCCAGATTTGCTCTATGCGCGTCTGGAGGACCTTAAAAGAGATTTTCCTACCAATCACCTTGAAAACCACCGCGTGCAGCCAAGGTTTGATGAGAAGAGCTCTAAAAGAATCCGAAAAGGAAATACAGGGTTTGCCATCTACATAGGATAGAGTGAGGTCAGAAGGGTCTCCCATGGCGTCGGCTGGATCTTCTTCCAAAGTAATATGAACAAACCCCGCATTGCGGCGGGCGACATCGCTGTACAGAGATCTGGCTCTTTTGCTTGCACGATTATCCGATATATCTGGTGGAACGCCACCATGGTCTAAATCATCTTCCTCCGCCATCAGCGAAGGGTGGGAGTTATCAGTAAAGAGGATTTCTTGGAGGATTTCTTGGAGAATTTCTTATTTCCCTCACACTATTATTTATAGATCCCTTTCTTCAATTTTAGATTTTACTCCCAACAATAACAAATTTTAAATCCATAAAATTCCAAATCAATTATTTTTAAAGCTCTCCTTAAATTCAAATTCCCCTATCCAAACCAAACACATCCTAAAAGTTTCTATTTTCAAAAATAGTATAAATTTAAATGTATGAGATTAATCAATGAGAATGGATCCCAAAATTAAGGAAACTGGTATATGCAAATATTCACAAATCACAACAATATGGCTAATCAACTCAACACACAAGTAATTAACAACAATTAGCAATAGATAAACATCATAAATAAGGAGTCTTACCCAAAACTACTCACCTTGCAAAAAGAAAATAATAAAAGAGGAGGAGGGGGGGACATGTTGATTGGGATACATGAAAACAACAAGAAACAAATTAAATGTGACATTTACATGGCACATTTAGGCTAATGGTTTTTTTCTTAAAAAAATAATAATAAGGGGGTGGAAAATGAAATCATCAAGTAAGCATGAGTTTGGAGAAGTTATTGATAACCTAACCAACCATACTTATGTGTAAAATTATGTGTGGGGGGAAAGGAAAAATAGGAAAGAAAAGTAAGCTAATTCTTGAACAAGAGTAGGGTCCAGTGGTCCCGGACCTCCCAAAACAAAGCCACAATACAAACAAGCTTTTCCACACTCTCCCCGCCCCCTTTATAAATGTTGTTTGTTGGTGCAGCTGTTGGCCTCACTACTCATTTTTATTACATTGCCTTCCCTTCTCTCTCATTCCTCAAGTCTCAGCAGCTGCCCTCTTTCTCTTTCTCTCTCACTTACTTATTACTCGGACAACAATCCTCAACTCCCAACGCCCAACCCACCCTCCATTCCTCTTCTTCAATCTCCCTATAGCCCATACCATTCCATACCCTCGATCTTTCCTGAGCCCCTTTTTGGCCCTGTTGCCGCATACAAATAGCCCAGAAAAAAAGGGCCCTTCTTTGATCTCCTGAGTGATATGATCGAAGGAAGTGAAGGGCCCGCCGTTTGGAGGAGGAAGAAAAGAGGAATGGATCAGCAGCAGGGCAAGATTGAGGTGTCCGCGAGGGAGAAGGGGGTGGGGTTTATGGGGAAGAAGAATAAGAAGAAGATTATTATTGAAGGGGAAAAATACAATCTTGTGTCCTTTCATGAGCTGCCGGATTACATGAAGGATAATGAGTATATACTGCATTATTACAGGGCTGAATGGCCTGTCAAAGAAGCCCTCTTCAGCTTGTTCAAGTGGCATAATGAGACACTCAATGTCTGGACGTAAGCGCTCCCTCTCCTTGTCTAGTTTCTCACACCAGTTTTGATCTCTCTCCCTCCCCTTTTGCTTTCTCTCTTATAAGTCTTAACCCCTTTCTTCTTGTTGCTTTTTATTTGCAGGCATTTGCTGGGTTTTTTGCTTTTTGTTGGATTAACAGTGGCGAATCTAGTGCAGGTCCCTCAAGTGGCAGATTTCATCTCTATGATTACTGGGTGAGTGTGGGAAACAAAAATAAATAAATAATCTGAAAAGTTTGAATTAATTTTTTTTTTTCTTTCCTACCATAGGAAAGTTGATTTTGAGTTATTTTTGCGGCATAAAAGTGTAATAAAAGGCTAGCAGCTGGTGTTAGTTATGGGTTGGTCTTTAGCTGTCATGGGTCAATGCCAAAGTTTAAATGATGGAAAGTGACATTGAACTATGATGATCTGTTGTGTTCCTTTTTCTTTGATCATGTTAGAATCAATCCACCCTGGTGGGGGGTGGGGTGAGGCTGTGGACCATTCACTTAAAAGTTGTCAATTAAGTTTAACTTGATAAGAAGTATATAATCCATCTGGGTTCTGTTGAAACCATCATTTTTCTTGGTTGCAAACTTAATGTCCCCAACTTGATGTTTGTTCTCCACACCAATTTGATGATGAATTCAATTTAAGTTGATTTGTTTTTTTTCTCCACATCTGTGAAGATTCCTTTCAATTAAGATATTGAAATGCTCTTTTCCAAACACACTGTAGTTATGTTCCCTTCTTCAATAGGATGAGGCAAAAAGAAGATGCTAAGGATTGATCTATCGTATATAAAATATATATCCTTTCATTATGCGTTTCATTTACTTTATTCTGGGCTGCTATCTATTGCCATGTGATGATCTCAATCGAATAATTCGCCCGATCCAAAATGATTACAAGTAGAAAACTAATAATACAACATTAATTGTCGTATGTTGTCTGCCAAGATTGTGTTTTTTGGTGTCGAAAAATGGGGAAGAATGAGTAGATGACAAGTCTTTGTTGTGCAGGCAATTCCCATCATCGAATGAAGAAGCTAACATCTCGAAGAATTTTTCTGTGGTGAGCACGAAGGAATCAATCCATCAGTACTACTGCCTCCGTCCTCGAATGTTTTTGACGTTTGATAATGGGCTACTATTCAAACACAGACTTTCATTTAAAGTTTTATCATAGTTATACAAGTTAAAATATAGTCAAGTGGGTGGGATCTTGTTATGTTCGTCTCGTCGTGTAGTTTTTAAATATCAAACTTCTAGAATTTTTACTTATACCGAACTTGAGTTATTAATGGTTTAAAATATGCATTGAGCTGAAAAGTGGGTCCGTAAAAAACATACAAGAACGTAAAAAACATACAAGAACGGAGTAAGTACATCTTTAACATAACATATAGGGATCGACATTACCAGTCGAAAAAACGAAAAAACTGACCGCTTCCTCTGTTGGCAGGGTCCGACGAAACTGCTAGACCTGAAGCAGGAGTCGAGTCTGAAAATGGACCTAACATCACCCGAAACGGCTGCAACGAACTGGCCATTCTACGTCTTCCTATTCGGGTCCATGTTCTGCCTCCTCTCGAGCAGCATCTGCCATCTCTTTTCGTGCCACTCCCGCCACTGGAACCTGCACCTCCTCCACGTCGACTATGTCGGTATAACGGTCATGATAATCACCTCCTTCTTCCCTCCCATATACTACATCTTCCAGTGCACTCCGCACTGGCAGATCGTGTACCTTTCCGGAATCTCCCTAATGGGGCTGTGCACGATCGTCACGCTCCTCTCCCCGGCTTTCTCGTCGGGGAAGTTCCGTGCGTTCCGCGCGTTGCTGTTCGTGTCCATGGGACTGTTCGGGTTGGTCCCCGCCATCCACGCCCTCGTCTTGAACTGGAGCGATCCTCACCGGAACATCACTCTGGCGTATGAATCGGGCATGGCATTGTCGTACCTGGTGGGGACTGTGTTCTACGTTTGTCGCGTACCCGAGAGGTGGAGGCCCGGGTGGTTCGACCTGGCCGGACACAGCCACCAGATATTCCATGTGTTTGTAGTGATGGGGGCCTTGGCACATTATGGTGCGGCGCAGATATTCCTAAGGTATCGCAGCAGAATGGGGTGTGACACCATTGCTTGATTGATGATACATACAGACAGAATGGGTTTTATTTTTAGTTATTACACGGGTGGGGTGCATTGGAACATTTTTATTACATATATATATATGTGTTGGACTGTTGGGGGGCTGTCACTTAGGCCCCTGCAGATTGTGGTGTGCAAAATAGAGGAGCATTGATTCTTTATTTGTTTCTCAAAGTGTTGTGTAGCCTACGAGGATGATCCAAAAGTTAAGAATAGTACTAGTATTGTTTCATACTTTGAAAGGAAAGGACGTTCAAACCATATGTAAGTTTGTAATTTCTTAATGTCACAGTAGTTATGTTGGCCTTCTATTATTTGTATAGTTTGAATTTTGATATTTCGAATTCTTCTTATTTTGGAGATGTTATGAATTATGTACAAATCATTGCAGAATAAGAGTTCAGCTGTATTTGGTAGCAGTGTCTCAGACTCGGGAAAAGTTATTTTACAGCACAACTTACAGGGAATTTTTTTTTTTTTTTGGGGTCTCAGTTCCCAACACAACTTAAAGTTTAAACAAGGTAAAAGATACTTCCTCCGTTCTCATATAATTGTTCCATTTGCATAGTAGTTACTATTTATTGAGTAACTTTGATCAATTTTTTTGGCATAGTTATATAAGATAAAACATAGTCAAGTGAGATCTTGTTAGATTCGTCTAATCACGTAGTTTTATAATATTATTTTTTTATAATTTTTACTTATATATACTTTGAGTTATTGACATCTAAAAATGTGTCTTGGACTGCGTGAAATGCATGATGGGAGCAATTATATGAGAACAGAGGAAGTATAATGCGAACATAAATTTAAATTTTTTAATGAAAAGAACAAAATTCTTTCTAAAAAAACAAAACTTTCCAATTTCCATCCTAATCATGATTAGGCGTGGACACGCCTAACATTGAATTAATAATATTAGGCATATCTCCGGACGCCTAACATTGGATATGATGTTGATGAATCTACGATTTTAAGTCGGTGCTGGCGTGCTAACACAGTGATATATATGTGCTGAGTGTTAATGAAGTATGTGCTGGCTATTTAATGGCATTTGAGTCGTATAAAAACACTCAATACATACAAAGCATTCATTTAGTACATATAAAATACTCATTCAACAGGAGTTAATTCAGCTCCCAAACCAATCCTCTCGATTGAAACAGTGGTGATTGGAACACTGAATTTGATACTGAATTGAGCGTTGATGGTCAATTAGTGGTGTCCCACCCGGACAATGGACAGAGAGCGACGGGACAGAGAGGTAGATAAGACACAAGTGACAAGTGTGGTGTAGTGGAAATGTGGAATGTATGAAAATAGTACTACTACTGCTACTACTACTACTAAACAGCAAGAAGAAACAAACTCGTAGTATTAAATGAAGAAGTTGGTGAAGTGTGGACAATATGGGATTAATGCTAAGGAATGTCCTTTCGCACTGCATTATATTGCACACCACTCCTTTTGACAATGCCACAACTTTCATTATTACTATTATTTTTATTAAATATATATATATATATAATATTTATTTTTGTATTCCTCTATTTTTTTTATTTTTTTTGCCATTATTTCTTCCCACATAATTTCACTTTATTTGTTTATTTGCCATAAATAATAATAATAATAATAATAATAATAATAATAATAATAATATATTGAAAGGTGTGGAATTCAATAAGTGAAAAAAAGGTGCATGTGCAATGAAGATGCATGTGCAGTAGTAGTAGTAGTATTAATTAGTAGTACTAGCTAGACTTACAGTAGATGGGTGGTGTTTTCAGTTTTGTGTTAGTTGGCAATGGGCTTTACCAACCCGGCCAGCCTTGAGAGTTGAGTCTGATGCAGCTGGCACAAACACCATCAAAGCTTATAGTATTACTCATTCGTTACTTTTTACTTGTCTTTTTAAGAGTAAAAATATTTCAAAATAGTTATCATTTTTAGATAGTTATAGGTAGTTATGATATAATTTTACTATATTGCCCTTAACTTTACATAAAATGCTATTTGTTGACATTTATTAAGGGTCTGTTCTGCACGCAGAGCTGTAGCTGCGAGCTGGAGCTTAAGCTGTAGGGAGTTGTACCTGTCAGTTTTATTTAACTGTTCTGTACAACTAGCTATAGCTGTCAAAAAATGTATGAAATGACATAAAATGACAAACATTTATGTAGACTATTGGGTAGTGAGTTGGTAATTGGGATAAAATTGTAATTGCTCAACAATAAGCTATGAGCTTATTTTTTAAACCTACTGCAGGTAGCTTCTAAAAAGAAGCTTCCATAAGCTCCTAAAAGCTAGTGTGCAGAACGAAGCTTTTGTTTTAAAATAAAAGCTAAAGCTGCCAAAAGCTCCTAAAAGCTGCGTGCAGAACAGACCCTAAGAATGAGTTTAATTGAAGGGTAAAAATGTAAATTTATGAGTTAATTAATACAAACCTTGGTTATTGAAATTGAGCTAAAAGAGAAAACTATTTAGGAACGGGGAGTAAGTCATTGTAAAAGAAGTTGCAAAATTATAGTAATTCCAAAAGTAAATAGTACTACTTGATAAATTATCAATGGTCCAGATATATTGTAACCTAAGTATATATGTTAATAATGTAGTATTGTTATTTTCACATTTACACAGTGTTATATATATAGGGAAGGGGAATGAGTCTCTAGGCACTAGCTAGTTCAGCCTCTTGAATGAGACTCCAGTTGAGATAGAGGGATCAGAGCCTTATCTAGTCATCTATCGATGTCTATCTATGGTATATGCCACCATTATGGATTTCTTTAGAACCAAATCTATCTCTATGGTATATTGCCTTGAATCTGGATAGTGTCAATAATAATAATAATAATAATAATAATCTCCTAACTTGTAAATAATAATCTTAAACTTGTTATGACGCTGAAATTCACCCAGATTTTCATTGCGATGATCAAATCAGTGTCCATATATGGTCTTCTAACCATCCCCACTTTTAAGTTGTGGTGTGTTGACAATAATAAGAATTAATGACATGCATGATGCATGTTGATTAAAAGATAATTTAGATTTATTTTTAGAGAGAAATTTTAAAAATAAAAATAACAATAATAATAAGACAAGTTCTTGACTCATTCATGTGCAATTGCTCCATCACTATAACATACTACCTCCGTCTCACACTCTCACTATAATCGCTACGGACCCACCTGATACATATGTTGATATTTTTTTAACGGTTAATAACTTAAATTGTGTACAATAAAAAATTATAAAAATTTGATATTCTAAAACTACAAGATTAGACGAATCTAACAAGATCTCACCTGACTATGTTTTTTCTTACATAACTATGATAAAAATACGAATCAAACTTAAACAGTGAATAGTGCCAAAAAGTCAAACGTGACAATCTAAATGAGACGGAGGAAGTAATCAATTATACTGGAATCAGTGGCGGACCCATCCTTAGGCTGGGTAGGGCTCCAGCCCCACCTCCAAAAAGAAAATATACATATATATACTATATACTCCAAACCTGTCCGGCATTTATGGAGTTGTCTTTCTGTATTTTTGTTCTACCTTCAACCATCCTACGTGTTGGCATTCCAGTGGTTCCAGTCTGTATATCCGCTTGTGAGTTTAATCTCTAGCAACCCCCAAATCGAATCCATGTAATTTTTGGTTTCATTTCTATTCTCCCATTTATATTGAGGAATTGATCGCTCCTCTTCCTTTACCAGGTGTTTGCGTTTGCTGGTGGGCTGCTCTTTTGAAGTACAATTGCGCCCAACACTGCTCCCTCGGGTTATGGAAAATTTTACGGCTGTTAGGAAATATCTGCCAACACTTTCTTCTCCTTATGGACAAAGGGCTTTACACAGAGAAAAAATTCTTTCTTATGCTTGATTTATTTTGCGCAGTGTAATCCTTTGGACATATCTACCACCGCCATTATCTCCTTAGGTAAAATTGCCTGTAACCCTAATTTTTTTTCTTCTTCGATTTAATATTTCAAAGCCATGGGGATTTTAGCCCTACCTCCGAAAAAATCCTGAATCCGCCACTGACTGGAATCAACATCCACGAGTTGTTGACTTGTTCATGGTTGAGATCGATATTGCATTAAGGAATATTTGTGGCATGACCACTAGGAATATCTATATAATTTTTCCAAAAAATAAAAACTATATTCTCATGTTAATTACTCGACCAATTAGCAATTTTTCTTTGGCTTCGGCTTACCGGAAAAAAAATATAAAAAAATAAAATAAAAAAATAGCAATTTTTCTTATTGATTCTTGCTCTCAAGGTAAAGGGTTTTGCTAGAATGCAGTTAACCATATTTGTTTAAAAATTTGGCCTGAAAAACCTGGCCACAGACACCACTGCTCTGCCTCTGCATCAGGGTCCGTGCCACCGTTGGGTTGCCAAATGCCCATGAATCAAGATACTGAGTTTTGGTGATGTTACTAATTGGATGACATTTTTGTGCTTTGAAAAAAAACAAAAAAACAAAAAAACAAAAATTGAAGTGCGGCAGTTTAATTTGCCCCAGGGTCTTCCCAAATCCCAAATATCCAATGCAAAATTAAAGCTAATTTATTTACCTTATGGATCCAGCATGACAAACTCGAAACATACAACATTACCCAGCTGTCCCAGCAAGGAAAACCCTTTTTTCCCCACTCAATCTTGAGCTTAATTTTTCTGTCCCCGCTTCTCCCTTATCCATCTGTTTTCTCCAAGAATAACTCCATTCTTATGAAATCTCACTCAGTCTGTCTGTAGTTCTTGGATAAACCCAATAACAGACATCCTATTGTGGAAGGAAGGGACATGGAGAAATCAGGCACAGAAAATCTGTAGCCCTCTCAATAGTGAATTTTTAATCAATCCATCTCTCCAGTACAAGCAGTGTGGAAGTGGGGTTAGTTACAACTTTTTTTCACGGCGTAAAACAGGAAAAGACACAGTTCGTGATTTTCAGCATTTGAACTTTCTAATCCATACAGATGGTGGGTTTTTCAACTCTCAAAAACACCTGGAGCTGGAGATGGAGCAGCCTTCTCGCCGGTCAAATCATTTTGACTTGGTGATCCATCGTTATCCTCGACTTTTTCCACGGATGAACTAGTGGGGGTATTTGAAACGGAAGCATGATCACTCGGCATTTGCTTTGCCCTATTCAAGGCTTTGCAGTGTGGGCAATAGTAAGTGACATACGGAAAGTCCTCTTTCCTCACTAACCCTACAAATTCAAGCAAATATCGTGTACTTATGAATGAACACCCCATGGGACATGTTCCAATTTAATGAAGCAGAAGGTATAATAATGGGACGCAACTTACCATTATGCATACGGCAGTTTCCACATATAAGCGCATATGATTGAGTTGGATCCTCCCCCACCAGCAGTGCAGCAAGTCGACCAATCCACCCACCATCATTTGAGGTTGCGCCTGATTGAGGATAATGCTCAACAACCAACTGCTGCTGCTGCTGAAATATTTCAGCACCGTCAGACTGTGTCGGGCTAAGCATTCCTTTTTCGTGTTCAGGTACATGTACACTTTCAGCACCACTGGTTTTTGATTGAGATTGCCTCCTTTGTCGTAATCCACTGGCGTTTGGAGCATCTACATCATGGCTCTTTCCAGTAGAGGCATTGCGATTGGAATCATCTCCAACACACACTTTCAAACCAGAATCAGCACCTAGTTTGGATGCAAGAACAGTGGCAGCTGCAGCCTTGGCAGCTGGATCAGGATCATACCTCTGCACTGAAGAGTTTAATTAGGAATCTATCCATTTTCAATAAGCTGGAAAGTGAATTATGCTGTTAATGATAGCTGCATCTTTGATTCTTTGAGTTAACCAATACTTATTTATTTATTTATTTCCTGTTTAATTGACCACTGGGCAGATGCAAAACCTTGAAACCAACCAAACAGGTTACCTGTATTAGCTGTTGAGTAGTGTAGTAATTTGTCCTCTCTTTTAGTTCATCAATTTTTGCTTGCCTCTCAGCGCGAAGGTTTTCCAGAGTCCTGTGGTCTTTCTGGTCCCCTGTAAATGAAATTTATCAATATGTATGCTCTTAAAAGTTATCCGCTAAAGCACAAACTTAATCAAATACTAAAAATCAAGAGCCATAGGATGAGCTAAACATATGAGATTGCTCATGGAACCAAGTGGAGCAAGAGAATTATGCTTAAGCCAAAAATTTTAAAAAAAAAAATAATAAAAAAAAAGGAGTAAAAAGAGAGAAGACGGCGACTAAAATCAACTGGCATGAAAAGACAAGAGAAATGAACAAATGGTAAGAATCTAAATCTTTTTCAATCTTGGTACAGTAAAATGTGAAAACTACCCTGACCATCTGTGAATAAGCATACTGCATACATATCAGAAAATTAATTGATAATAATACTGTCTCTACAGAGACTGTCGATTTTAACTAACTTCTCGTCTAGTATATACTTAGCAACCTCGCTCGCCATCAAGATTATGGAAAATTTAGTGGATAGCATTGGTTCATAACCATATGTTTATCTAACTTAATTACACGTTCATTTATCAGATTGGAGTCCTTGGCGAAAAAACAACCCCAGCTTAATAAAGTAATTGTGTGATAATTAATCATACCAAAACATGTGTTGATATACCTAAAATTACATCAGCTCTGACCAAAATGAACTCAACAATCAAGCAAGAGGAGAAAGCACTTATAGGTCTTTTTGAACTAGAGTTGCTGACATTAAAATTGTCCATGTAAGATATAGAAAGTGTTTTATGCAGACACAATTGGGATTATCTCATGATAATATTACAATATCATCCCAAATTTATAATGGAAACGGAGAAAATGGTAATCACAAAAAAGTCCAAGCTACTCAAACTAAATTCAAGATCAATCAAAGCTCAAATAGGCTATTAATTAACTAAATTGTGTGGTATTAATCATACCCAAGGGTAAATAATCATATGAGCTCTTAATCTCATTCTTAAAACCACTCATTCAACAAAAAAGGATTCACCTTGCACATGAATGGATGGGATCTTGGCTCATTCCCCCACCACATAAATCGGCTGTGTTTATAAACTTTAAGATAATCGGCCATTTCACAAAAAGAATTTGTAGACCTAGACTTACAAGACTTAGAAGCACGGTTGAATAATTAATGTAAGAAACCCAAACCAAGCAAACCCAAAAAAACATGCAGGAAGATTATAAAGTATTTTACCCTTTGTTTCCTTTTAAATTCAAATACTTTGTCAAGTACACAGGAGCTTTCAAAATCCAAGGATACTCAATCACATTTTGGCCAAGAGGAAAGCAGGAAGACAAATTACTTTGATTCCTTTTAGACTTTATTCTGGTACCTATTTCCTTGTAACAATAGAAATCATTATGTTTCACAAAAATTAAAAAAATACTAAATAGCAATCATTAACTGGGTATTTTCCCCATAATTTCTCAGGTATGGAATGTGTACAACATGTATATGGGTCAGAAAATATGTCGATAACTAGATTGATGGAGTAGATACCTAGAATACTAGATAGTTTGATTCTGTTTCCTATAAAATAGATGACAGTGACGGTACACAAATAGTATCTCTCAGTTTAATGACAGAAGGAAAATTTCACACTGGCAAATATTCAACAGCTTAAGCTTATGGCCACCATCTTACAGACACTTGCTGCCAAAATTTCCTTTCCAGAAAGCTTCACATTTCTCTTTAAAGAAGCTATTTGCTGTGTGTATGCCTGGACATATGAATTCATCACCAATCTTCCAACCAACGAAATAGAAACTTTCTTTGACTGCACAATCGACACATATTGTACGGAAAAGCAAATAGCATAGCCAACATGATTACTAGTACGAATATGATATATGCCCAATACATGCAACCCATCCTATCTTCACACCGTAAAATTTAATTTTTGAACTTTTTCAAAAAGTTTCACACTTGGACAAGTTTTATATAGTTCAAGACAAAACAGCAATCAAGTTATATCATGTAACTTACGCATCTTTGTGAAGCTTTTAAGTCCTGAGTGAGTAATGATCCAAAAGGCTGGCAGGAGAAACATGGGCATGACCCGCATTGCCCTTACTTTCCAGTCCAAATCCATAGATCTTGTGCTTACAACAGCATAACATACAGCAATTACCTGAAAAGAGAAAAACGGAATTATTCTCAGCAACAAAGCTAGTTAAGATTCATTATCAAGGTGCAAGTGCAACCGGAAAATTTTGCAACAGAATTAACGCAAAATTGTGACATAAAGTTTTATAAATGGTCAAAAACCCCCCACGAAGGAATAAGATGGTGCAGTCGAAATGCAACAGACATAGATGACCATTTAGAATTCTAACAGATATAAGAATCGGAGAACGTTATATGCTAAATCATATTATTTCGTACATTGGCTAATAACAACTTTCAAAAGTGCTTGGCAACACATAAACTGTCACCAACAAGGTTAGGTGATGAAGACAAATTCACAAGGTGATGATGATGACAATCATATGATAAAAGACCCTCAATCCAAAGTACTGCCAGGTAATGAGATTAATGGAACTTGTTTCATTTAGTTAGCCAAATACCTATGAGTAGGATAGTTTACCTCAGAAAGAAGCGAAAATATGATAAGCTGTCGAGTTGTTCTTCGTGAACTATGCGCACGCCTTGCCATTCTAGCAAGAACGGTAGCTTCTTCCTTGGATATATGTTCCAACCTTTTCTCAAAATCATCACCCCGTCCTCTAAATAGTGCATTCCATAATCTGGATATAACTCCTTTCTTCTTCTTTTTCTTCTTAACTTCAGTTTCTGTAGAAGTGACAGCCTCCCCAACATCATTCTTAGATTCGTCAGCCATTTTCTGCATGTTGCATGTCATGCCAACACATTAACTAAATATCATATGCCAACATTAGCAAGTAATAGTAATGGCCTCATGTTTTTTAATCTTTGGAATCAAAAGTTAAGTTAAAATGCTTCTTGCAAAATTAAAAATAATTTAACCATTAATTTTATTAGTTTGAAATTTACCACTTAATTACTCAAATTCGGCCACTTAATCATTCAGACTTCAAACTTAGGTTTAGTCCACATTTAGTTTTATCTAACGGAGCCCTAAAGCTTTTTGCTACTACTTAGTACAAGATGTGGACCTTGGTTCAGCCTTCACCACAAGCACCTAATTGTGGTCTTGAAGAACAGAAGGCACCAGGTTGCTTGCTAACACTTAACAGAGAAATGAATAGCAGTTTGAATTTGCCAAATCTTAAACAAAATTGCATAATATTTCTTTATTTTTTAAAACTAATTACAGATGAAAATTTTAAGTTCTTCCCTAATTTAACACTTTTGAATCACTTCTTCAGCCTGTCTGGCTATGACCATATCACCGCGAACAATATTGACTATTCAATCAAATAAATTTTTCTTGGTTTGAGTCCATGAATTTCAATCTCAAAATCAGGTCATCTAGCAATGATCTTGCTGTTTGATGGATTTGGCGGACTGGTTGCAGCCAGGCATATCCACTTCCTCTTCAATAGATTTAACCATTGTGGAGTCACACTAGTCACAAGTTTTCATCCCAAGGTCGCTAGGCCTGGGCACACATTGATTTTGAGGTTCTTGGCCTATCATGTTTGTTTTAAATTTGGTATCTCATCAAGTAGTTTTTCATACATAAAACATTAGTTACAATGCTAAGGGTCCTTTTATTGGACCAAACCACTAGATATTATACCTTTGATTCTTCTTACTACTCTTTGAATTACTTCCATTTCACACTTATACAAATGAATGACTGCACCAGGCCACGAGCCAAGATGTGCATTGTGTACCAATTATGGAAAGATTTTTATTTATTTATAATTACTGCGAAACATTTCAGTCATTCACACCTTTACCTTCTTTATGCATATAAATGGAACCTAATAGTTTCGATCTCTGGAATTCAGGATGTTTGCTTTCAATGAATGTCAAGCAATTAGTACAAACTTCTTTTCTTTTCTGAATCAGTGTGATACTCCTCATCCTTTTCTTATCACACATTTGACAGGAGGGGAAAAAAAATCACTCATCTAAAAGCACAACTCTCTGCTTATTGTGTCAAAATGTTGATATCACTAAATTATAAATGACATCGAAATGGAGACGGACTATATGTTAATTTGGTTTTCAGCAATCAATAGCATGTATATATGTACACTATGATTCACAGACAAATAATGTGTACTGAAATCCAAGCAAAGGGAGTATGAAACTCAGGATCAGATAAAATACCTCTTAAGCTGTCTTCTTTTCTACAATTTCACACACACCTTGGGTCATCCAATAGTCGTGTAGGGGCCAACAAAAAACAACTGCAAAAGGATGTAATAGCAAGGATGAGCAGTGATGTTTTTAATTTTCCAATGGAGACCTAAACCATGTATGAGGTGAACTTAGGAGGTCACATATTTCTATTTGGGGCCTATCCAAAACCTAGGTTTGGTAAGAATTGTTTGATGACAGATTTAGATTCATCAAACCAAAATTCTTTACATTTTATATTGTTTAGATAAATTTTTCAAATATTACATAAATTTATGGCCAAGACAATTATATCTTCTCAACGATTACCACAGTTGAAAAAGGGGACAAAATAGGATATTAACATGACAATTGACATGGGTTTTTTTATTCATTTGATTTTTTTAGCTATAATAGGGACGGATACTCCATTACAATCAACTACACAAGACAAACAAGCAGCACAAGGATTTTAACATACTGGTTGACAGTGGCGGAGACAAGGGGTGCCACCTGGTGCTAGGCACCCCAATCAAGTTCATATAATATGAATAATATACTATGCTTTTAATAATCCCTATTATAGTCCAAAATATTTATATAAAACCCAGAAAAATATAGCTCAAACATAATCTCAATCTTAATTTTGAATCATTTTTCAACATTCAATCCTCAATGTATTCTTTTTATATATAAAAAGTTAATGCCCCAAATGGCAAAGCAATAGAAGTTCACATGGGGTATATTAACACACCAAAATTATAAAGATTAAATGAGTTATACAAAGTTAACAATAGAAACTTTTGGTTCCGGTTGCATTTTGCCTATTCTTCTTCATCTTCTTCAATTATTCATTTTGCATTTTTGCTCATCCATACAATTTTCCTATTCCATTTTCTTTATTCTTGCTTATATTCTCAATTCAACCTATATGCTATGTTCTTTAATTTATTGTGAACTATTATTATAGTTTTATTTTTGCACGAGTGTCAATTTCATTATGTATTGATTATTAATGTTGTCATTAGTGGGGTTAATATAAAATAATAATAAAAAAAAAAAATCGGCCAACTGGGATTTTGCAACGTTAAGTTATGACACCACGGACTTAAATTCCTGGATTCCTGGCCCCCATCAAACCAAAATCCTAGCTCTACCCCTGCCGGTTGAGGGGGGATACAAACCTGGGACCTCTTGGCACCCAGTCCCCCAAGGCTATCACCTCATTGGTATTAATATCAAGCATTTGATTCCTAAAACCTACAACCAAACTTGTGAAATTTGATGAATGATTCAAATCAAAACACAAGAACATATCAACTCTGGTTCCAATTTGGTGGCAACTAAATTCCGTCATTGGACTGAACTATGCAAAAGAGTGACTTACTTATTCCCATAATTTAGGGATTTGAGGTATATATAACAACTGAATTTACCTTAGGGTTTCAAAGAATTGTAGAAACAAAGTTCTTGTTAAAACAGAGAGAAAAAAAAGCAATTGCCTAGTACCCTTGACCAATTAAAGAGAAAGAAAGATAATGTGCTGCAAGCGTAGGATAACACGATACTAAACATAACTGGCACTTCTCCCACAGAACTCAGTTACCACTTGAACACTATGCGAACATTTGAAATGAAAACTCAAACAGGAAACCAGCTCATTTACATGTAAACAATACCTATCAGGGGAACCTACACATTAACCGCATTGATGGAGAAAATAACTAGCATTAATTTCACAGACTCAATAGACTACAGACTATTGAAGGATATGAATTGGATAACTAGTTCTAAACTCGAATGATATGCCTACTCAAATTCACCAAATGCAGCAATTGAATCCTAGCACCGAACTGGACACTAATAAGGACTTAAAACACTGAGTTGAGGCAAGAAACGAAGCAATTAACCTATATTAGCCAAGAAGAACAGAACCGCAGCAAAGCATAATAAGATGCAATCAATGAAAGAACCAAAATGTAAAACCTAAGATGTGGACATTTATTTCTCGAATCCAAAATAATTAAACCAAGAAAATTAAAATTAAACAACTGGATATAACTTCAAAACATTATCACACACTCCTCTTCCCTGTTCTAACATATAAAAAATCTTCAAACTGAAAAACCAAAACCTGGATCAATCTTTAAAAGAAAAATTGTACGAGCAAACATAATCAAGAAAGCAATACCAATTGTTCAATTTTAAACCCCAAAAAAGATTTATTACTCGAAAACTGTAGCTTTGCAGCGAACAAACCGATCACACAAACCCCATACACAAGATAGAAGAGATCGACCATTTACAGAAGCTTATAATAAATCTGTAGAAAAAAAAAAAAAAAGAAAAAGAAAAACGAGCAGTACCTTAATGCGATACAAGGCGTGTATGAGAAGGGCTACCGATGGGAAATCGGGATGGGATGTTTCTCAATAGGAGCGCAAAGAAATTTTAAATGGCTTCCCCAATGGAGAAAATGATGAGAATTTGGGGATGAAGACCGTGGAAGCAACATTTTAACGTTCCCAACTTTCCATGGGAACAAGAAAAGGAGTCGCCTTTTCCCGCAGGGGACATTATTCCACGTGAGTTGCACGTGTCCTCTAATTAACAGGAGCACGTTATTACATTACTATCTATATCTATATTCATAAGTAACCTACTCTAGGGGTGATAACGAGTCGAGTCGAGCTCGAGTAGTGGGTACTCGAGCTTGATTTGATGGCATTTTTGAGCTACTCGAGCTCGAGCTCGAGTCGAGTAGTTGAGCTCAAGCTCGAGCTCGACTCGACTTGAGCTCGAGCTCGAGTAGCTCGATTATTTTTTTTTAAATTTTTTTCCTTCTCGAGCTCGAGCTCGAGTCGAGTACCGAGCTTATCAAGTATTTTTTAATTTTTTTTATTTTTCTTTTAAAATTTACACAAAATTTAAAAAAAAAATGGGTCGAGTACTCGATAATCGACTTGAGCTCGATACTCGAATGCCCTACTCGACTCGACTCGAATTTTTCGAGTACGAGTCGAGTTTTTTCCGAGCCGAGTCCCGAGTCGAGTTCGAGTAGCACTACTCGTTAATCACCCCTAACCTACTCTTATACTCTTACGAACATAACCTATCAATTCTCTCTCACAAAAATCCCCTTATTAACAGTAACTTACTTATTTTCTCAACATTCACTTACCGCACGCAATCCAATACACATTTTTAATTATCAATAATTCATCAGTAACTCAAAATATGTACAAGAAAAAATTCTAAAAATTTGTTATTTTAAAACTACACGATGAGGCAAATCTAACGAGATCCCACTTGACTATATTTTTTTAACCATAAAAATGAAGGAATTATTAAAAAAAAAACATAGTGCACTTTCAAAATATAGGAGAACCAAATTTAAGCAAAATTCATATTAGATAATTTAATTTAATTAATTATTATAGATAAAGAATACTACCAAATAAAAGATGTAACAAAAACTTTATGGGTTGATACTTGAATAATAAAAAATAGCAAAAATCAATCCATTTTCACTATAAAAATAAAGGAATTATATATACGTATATATAAAAAAAATAATGCACTATCGAAATATAGGAGAACCAAATTCGAGCAAAATTCACATTAGATAATTTAGTTTTATTAATTATTATAGATAAATAATACTAACAAATAAATGATGTGGGTTGATATTATATTTATTTTTAAATGTAATTTCAATATTTGTTATTATTCTTAAACAATGCTCTATTAATTGAAATTATAGTTAAAGAATATATTGCAAATTATTAATAAGTACTTTATAGATTGATATTATATATATTCATTAATAAATAATAAATATTTGTATTAGATAAATTAACTAAATTAGATAATTGCAATATGACAATAAGTTTATTAACTATACTCATTTTAGGGGGGTGTATTGGATAGAGAGTCTATGAGATTTTTTTGGATTTTTAAAGTTTGGGTGTAATCAATTTAGATTTTAAAAAGTCTTTAAAAATCTAGAGGTATTCAATACAGATTTTAAAATTTTTTTAAAAATCTAGATATATTCAATATAGATTTTAAAAATTCTTTAAAAATTAGATTTTAATTCTTCATAGATTTTAATGGATTCTTTAAAAAAAATTAGACAAAATTTCTCTAAACAATCAAATATTTCTATGGATTCTATACAAGTCAGCCAAACTCTAAAGGAATCTATACAAAATCAACCAACTCTACATAGAGTCCATGGACTTTATAAATCAACTAACTTTTTAAAATCCATAAAAATCAGAATCGAATACACCTCCTTAATTTGTTAATGGATTCATTTATAAGAATATTTCTTATATATTTTTTTAAATTTATTTGGAAATATCTATATCTTTATGAAATTTCTAATATCTCAATTCTTTATGGTGTGAATCAATATCAATAATCAACTATCGAGTACAATACAATTTCACATATTTTCTTTGGCTATAGACGTACTCATGTAATGCATAAAATAATTTAAGGAGATTGGAGAATGTAATCGACATAATAAAATTGAATAAATTCAATTTTATTTGTTAAACTGGATAATTTAATTCATATTGTCCATAATTTGCGCCCATTGGGCGGTGGAAATACTAGTAACCATTAATTATGACAGCAGAGGATAGGATTTTTGGTGCCAAGGTTTGAATTTGGAAACCAGATCGAAAATAAAAGATAAAATTCAACCAATTTAGGAATTAGTGCATAATGTCATAAATCAAGATTCCATTTTTTTTTACTAATTATGTAAGAATAGTTTGACAAAAATTGCACACATATATACTGAATGGCTGTCTCTGAATCCTCTCTACCTCCTTCCTCCTTGCCTCCACCGCCTTCTCCGCAGCCCCCCGATCCGGTTCCGGTTCCGCTTAAGCCGTCTTTCCGTGATATTGCTCTTCCCCGCACTCCTTCTACTTTGTCCATGGACACATATCAAACTCCCCTCCGCGACATGGTTTCTTATGACTTTGTTGACAACAACCTGTTACTCCCTAGCATTGAGTTTGATCATGAAGCCATCAAGCGACTAAGTGCTCCCTTTACAGATGCCCTAGTCGTCCAGTTACTTGGAAAGCGCCTCAGCCTGAGCACGATGCAGGTGTGCCTTAACAGAATATGGAAACCTAAAGGTGATTTCAAAATTCTCGATAGTGATAAGGGCTACTTTCTGGCGAAATTTGGATCGGCGGAAGATCGACGTCGTGCTTTATTTGATGGACCTTGGTCTATATTCGACCATCATCTGGCGGTAGCTCCTTGGTCGAAGGATACACATGCCAATGCTGGCATCATCACCAAGACTTCGGTATGGGTTCGCTTTCCAGGGTTGGACCCAATGTTCTATGACGAGGAAGCAATAACACTTATTGCTAGAATGGTTGGCAGACCAATCCGGGTCGACAACAATACAAAGGATCTGAATAGAGGTCGGTTTGGCCGCGTGTGTGTGGAAATCGACTTGGCTAAACCAGTGATAGGTAAGGTCCGGGTGGATAATTGTTGGCAAACTGTTGCATATGAAGGTTTCCATCACATTTGCACTAAATGTGGGAGATTCAGATTCGATCTTAAGGAGTGTGTTCATCATGATTCTCATACTGAAACACCCTGTAGGATTCTCATACTGAAACACCCTGCTCTCCTACGCCAATGCCGGCGGCCGCACCTCAAACCCCTTCGGATGCTCGCCTGCCGACGGATACTGATCAACAGCCTAAGGATGGTAAGGTTGGTACTGGATTGGAAAGTGGATCACCAGATTCGAATCCTGATCCCTAAAATATTCCTCCTAAGGAAGGGAATCCTCATAAATCTGCCCCAGATTCAAGGAAATCTCCTAAACTTGGTAATGATATTCCTTCCGTATCTAAGGCCATTTCCATAATTCAGCCGATTGAGACACACGACGACTGGTTAGCTGTCAACCGGCCGGCCAGAAAACCGATGACTGACAGAAAGCCGAAAATTCATGTCCACCCTGAACCTCAACTCCGAGTTGCATCGCCTGCTTCCACCATTGGGACGCCTGCAAACCCTAATGTTGGAAACCCTAATATCAAGCAGCCGATCTTCATGTTGGAAACCCTAATATCAAGCAGCCGAGCTTCATGCTAGCTTCTACTATACTGAACCCCCTCTTTGTGCATGGGAAAGATTCTGATCCAGAGGAAGATGGTTATAAGAAATCAACGAGCAAACGTCCTTGTAAATCAAAGACTAATGGGAAAGAGTACACGGCAGAGACATCTAACTCATTTGCCGCACTCGCTAATTCTGCTAATCAAATGGAGGAGGATCCTTCTGGGGATGGTGATGGTAACAACCTCGCATTGGTTGTTAAATGATTGAGTTTAAAAACTGTTCAATTCTGGCATGGAACATCCGTGGTGCCATGCACAGAAACACTCATCTCCACATTTCAGATATTCTTCGGTTACATAAACCATCGGTCCTAGTTATCATGGAGCCTCAAGGTCCGTTTGAGCGACTCAAGGTTTTCCTTTATCGTCTGGACCGTGAGGCCATCTGTATCACTGAGTGCCAAGGACGAGCAGGCGGCCTCTGGGTACTTCGTCACATTGGATCCGCTTACTCGGTTTCACTTGTTTCAGCTTGTTGACGGTTGACTACTTGCCGTGTTACAGCTGGCAACGCCTCATGGCTCTTTACTGTTGTCTATGCCAGCCCTTGTTTGAGAGAGAGAGAACGAGATTGGGGTGACATGAGGAGCTTGCATTCATCTATCCAGGGTCCTCGGATTGCTATGGGAGATTGGAACGAGGTCTTGTTTGAGTCCAAAGCATTGGGGTGTGTCCCTTCGGCTCAACAATGCTCCAATTTTCAGAGTATGTTGGATGACTGTGGGTTGGATTCTTTACTTACTAAAGGAGACTCCTTCACTTGGCAGAAGAACACTACCGGGGGCCTCTTATTCGGAAAAGGTTGGATCGTGGGGTGGCTTCGGCCGATTAGATCAGTGCCTTCCCGGAAGGTTATGTTGAAGTCCTTCCCCGTCGTGGTTCGGATCACAATGCTCTTTTATTGCACTGCTATGCCCCAACTACACAGACCGGTCCTCGTCCTTTTCGGTGGGAAGGAGCTTGGGCCACACATCCTTACTATTCTCACATAGTGGATGCGACTTGGCATTGGGAGGAGTCTTCTCTTCATAAGAGATTAGAGTCGGCCAGATTAGCTTCCGTCCATTTCAATGTCCATCACTTTGGTAATATTGGCCGGCGCAAGAGGAAGCTACTGAGGAGGATTGAGGGGATACGCCGATGCCTTATTCGCGTTGATTTAGCTTGGTTGCACCGCCTGGAACACCAACTCATGCAAGAGCTTGAGACCACTCCTATTCAGGAAGAGCTCCTATGGTACCAAAAGGCTCGGGACAAATGGATTGCACATGGGGTTCGTAATACTCGTTATTTCCACACTCTTACCCGGATCCGAAGGCAAAAGTCTAGAATTTTGGGACTTGAGGTTAATGGTGATTGTGTGTCTGATGATCAAATTCTCCAACAGCATGCCATATCCCATTTTGTCAATTTGTTCGATTATTGTCTCCCTCAGAATAGGGCATTGCCTCCTCTTGCTCCTCTTTCACCTTTGCCAGGGGCGACCAGGTTATCTGAAGACGTTAGCTTGCAGGAAGTCGCGAAAGCTATGCATGGTATGAAGGGTTTTTCTGCCCCGGGTCCCGATGGATTCCCAGCTCAATTCTACAAATTATATTGGGATTCGGTGGGAGTTTCGGTTTGGGAGTTTGTTCGCAAGGCTTTTGTGGATGGTAAATTTGATAAAGAGATGGCGGCCACCTTTATATGCCTTATTCCGAAGATTGATATTCCCAAAGAAATTCGGCACTTTCGTCCCATTAGTCTTTGTAATGTGGTGTATAAAATTATGACTAAAGTGATCGTCAATAGACTGAGGCCATTTCTGCAAGATTACATTGGTCTTTACCAATTAGCCTTCTTGGCTGGGAGAAGCACCGCCTGCAATGCTATTATTCTCCAGGAAGTTATCTCTTCTTTCAAAAATCATAACAGACGCGCCAAGGAATTCTTATTAAAAATAGACTTAGAAAAAGCCTATGATAATATTTCATGGGATTTTCTAGAGTCTTGCCTTGGGGAAATGAATATTCCGGAGCAGTTTCTGTGCATTATTATGTCTTGTGTTCGATCTGCAAATATGGGCGGCCGGCTGGAAGCTTAGTTTCAAAACCCGCATCCTCGCCCTTATATCGCAGCCTGATCAAAGTTCAATCCTTCCTTGCTAGTGGATTCAAACTAAATGTTGGGTCCGAAACGAGCAGCCTTTGGTTTAGTGATAGACTTCCTGGTGGTCCGATCGCTCCTTGCATCCCCTTTGTGCACATTTCGGATAGTGAACTTTGTATAGAAGACATTTACCATGTTGGTAAATGGGATTGGAATTCCCTGATGACAGTGGTGCCCGATTCAATCCAACTTGAAGCTCTCAATTTTGGTCCTCTAATTATTCACACCTTGGCCCACGATTCCTGGAAGTGGCTGGGGTCGAGCTCCGGCTCTTATTCGGTCAAGTCAGGCTACAATTGGATTGTCAATCAGAAAGGTGTTAGAGAGGATCGCTCTAAGTCATGGGCGTGGCGGATCAAAGCCCCTGAAAAAGTCTGGTTTCTTGGATGGCTGATCGCTCAGAATTCACTCCCCACCAATGCTACACGTGTTGCTCGACAACTCACAACGTCCGCTGTCTGTGATATGTGCGGTGTTGTGCCTGAAACTGTTATGCACTTGCTTTTCTTCTGTCCCTGGGCATCGGATGTTTGGCATAGAATGGGAGGTCTCCCTCTAGCCTTCAATGGGCTGTGCTTTGGAGTATCTGGATGGGCAGGAACAATAAGGTTTTCCGGAGCATCACTCCAACTGTTGGAGATATTATTCGCACGGCTATGTTTCTTGGTGCGGCGATTGACAGTTGTGGTCGCCATATTCGGTATAAGGATATGCAGCTTGTCAATTGGAATCCTCATAAATTTATGGGCATGATATTACACGTTGATGGTAGCTCCATGGGAAATCCTGGTCCTGCTAGGTTTGGGGGAACCTTGCGTGATGGTAATGGTCTTTGGCTGGAGGGGTTTTCTGGGTCGGTGGGTGTTACCACAAATATCGTGGCTGAGCTTCACGCTATTTGGAATGGTACCAAACGCCTTCATGAATTGGGTATTGTTACGGCCTGTTGCTATTCGGGTTCTATGGAAGCTTTGCGCATTATCAAAGACGGTATTACTCCTGGTCATAGGCTTTTTGCTTTGGTCAAGAATATTAATGATGTGCTGGATCCGGGCTACTCTTGGCATCACATTTTATGCGAAGGGAACTCGGTGGCTGACACTTTGGCTAAACGTGGGGCAAAGGCTGTTGAGTTTTTCACTAAATGGGCTTTTCCTCCTGATGATCTAGGTGTTCATCTCGTTGCAGATATGGGGGACACGTGGTTTCCTAGATTTTAGTTCTCTTTTTTCTGGTTGTTCTTTTCCTTGTTTTTGCTGTAGGTGTTGGTAGTTTTTTCTTTTTTTACTTTTGTTGTTTTTGCCGATGCTTTGGCGTCCCCTCACCAAAAAAAAAAAGATTCCATTTTTTACTTTTAAACCTAGTGGGAATTTATACCACACGGACTTGATTTGGCAAGCATGTGTTGAAATGTTGAAGTGTGCTAAAAAATACTTTGTACTATGTAATTAGTGTTTTTATATATCTCAAACACTATTAAATCTTCAGCACACACCTCATTGATCACCACATCAATAATCAATATTTAACTCAATATTTTTTAATATTACACATTCAACACCCTATCGAAGCGCATGTCATACCACAGAGAATTTAACCCATGATGGAAGGTAGAAGATTTGAAGTCCCATTTTTCAGAATAAAGTATTTTGCAATAAAAAGTACTCCCATTCAACACCCTATCGAAGCGCATGTCATACTATTTTGCAATAAAGTATTTTGAAGTCCCATTCAACACCCTATCGAAGCGCATGTAATACTACTCAATTTTTTTTTTTTTTTTGCTTAAACAGCCTAACGAGGCTAGAGAAGAGGCCAGAGAGGCCGTAATTGAAAAGAAAAGAAGAAAAACATGTCAAATAGCACGTGGAAACCACGTGCCTACAAGATCCGCTGAAATATAGCTACGACAGGAGTCGGGAGGGAAAGCCCAAGAAGTGTAGAATGATTCCTCATTCGCACCCAATTTCGCCAAGCTATCTGCCACAGAGTTCCCCTCCCGTAAGACATGTTGAAACCGAATGGAGTGGAACCGTGCCTTAAGATCGTCAATGCGAGCTAGATAGGAAGCAAGCCAATGAGTAGGCGATCTAGGAGTCTGGAGCAAGTGTAGAGCTTGCATAGAGTCACACATGCAACAAACATCATATATGCCCTGCTCAATAGCCAATTGTAGTCCAAACATAATTCCAGCAACCTCAGCGTGAATAACCGAAGTATGCCCCAAGTATCCAGAGACCCCTCCCAACCAAGCTCCATCATTGGATCGCAAAACCGCCCCAAAACCAGCTCTCTTCGAGGCCGCTTGGAAGGAGCCGTCTGTATGCAAAAAAACCCCACTCCAATCTCCCATATTCCAAGTGACAAGTCGGGGGGAATGAATACGAGGTGACTTCATGGTAACACTGTCTAACAAGTCCTTGAAATGCATAGTCTGTCGAACAAGGGAGTGATGGGAAGTATGGGAACCCTGGAAAACCCTTAAGTTTCGTTCTCTCCATACACACCAAAGTCCAGCCATAAAAGAGGTGCCAAAGCAAGAGTACATGGATTGCAGCCATCGTCTAATATTAGCCCTGCCCAGTTGTGAAGATCCGATGGCAGGGGAATAACAAGAGCCCGCCATACAGCTTTCACCCATTGACATAAAAACATGCAATGACGCCAATCTTCTTCATTAACTCCACAAATTTGGCACAAAAGAGAGTTTGCCAACTGCCTATGATGACGTAAGGAATTGCATGGTAAGGCTTCCCAAGAAATCAACCAGACCAAGAAGCAAATGCGCTCTGGGAGTTGAGTCTTCCATATCCAAGACTAGCTACCACAACTATCGGCCTCATTCAGGAGGAAATAGAATCCCGAACGCACCGAGTAGGACCCATGGTCACTCCCTTTCCAATTCCACCCATCCTGAACCCTCGAGTGCAGGCAAGGAGGTGGCAGGCCAAGTATAGAATTGCGAATAGGCTCCGGAATGATGGTGTAAAGACGGGACAGATCCCAGCCCTGATATGTGAGGATATCCGACACCCTTAAGTTCATATCACGAGTCTCCACAAACTGCATTCTAGGCCCAAGTTGTTGCTTGTCGAACCATGGAGAAAACCATAGAGAGCTTGCACCATTTCCCAGTCTAAAAGAATAACCAGGGAGAAGTTTAGTTGCCGCCTTGAGAATCCCTCTCCAGGTGCAAGACCCCTGACGTCGTGTGGAGAGGGCCGGCTGGCCATTCCAATCTCGAAATTCATATTTTGAGCGCAACAGCCGACACCAAAATTTTTCACGTCCTATAATCAGATCATCCACCAGTTTGCCCATGAAGGCAATGTTTGTATGGCTAGCTTGTCAAAATCCCAACCCACCCCACGCTTTCGGGCAGGCAATACGATCCCATCCAACTAAGTGAATCCCTTGGCCCTTGTGATCCTTCCAAACAAATTTCCTTATCCGTTGGTCAATCTTTGAACATATGGCAACTGGTAACATGCCAATTTCCATGGGGTATGCAGGTATGGCAGTTAAGACATGCCGAGCTAAAGTGGCCCTCCCCGGTTTGTTTAGCAGTCGCATCGCCCAAGATGTCATCCTTTTATCCATGGCCTCCAAGACGTAGTCATAAGCCCTTCGGCTTACTCTTCCCAAGTGAATGGGAAAACCCAAATACTTGCCAGATTGGTAGTGAATGGAATACCAAGTAACTCCGAGAACGACGCCTTCTCCATAAAGGACACAGATCTAGACGCGAGCGCCCTTGATTTCTGGACACTCACTCTCAGACTCGATTTGGAAGAAAAAACCTGTAAAGTATTGGCCATTGTCTGAATGCTAGATGTAGTAGACATGGTACATAAAATAATATCATCCGCGAATAATAAATGGGATACCCCCTCACAAGCCGGAGACATCTTCACTGGAGCCCAGGCGCCACTGCTAACTACTTGACCGATTGCCATGGATAGCCGTTCCATGACAATATTGAACAAGTATGGTGATAGGGGGTCACCCTGTCGAAGACCCCGATGTGGAGAGAAACCCTCCAACGGCAGGCTATTCCATAGGATGGAGTACGATGGTGATGATACACATGACATAATGAGAGACCGTAAGGGAGTTGGTAGCTCCATTTGCATTAAGCATTCCTCCAGAAAGTGCCAATGGACAGAATCATAAGCCTTCTCGAGGTCAATTTTCACAATAATAGCATTTAAGCGCGAGGAGGACGAGTTTAGCGAGTGGACCAGTTCTTGTAAGATGATGGCATTATCCGCCGTTCCTCGGCCGGGCAGAAATGCCGATTGTAACGGCGAGATATAGGATGACAACAAAGGCCGAAGTCAATTCATTAACACCTTCGAGACAAATTTATATGAGACGTTACATAAAGTAATCGGGCGGAACTGTTTCACAGTTTGAGGCACTTGGACTTTAGGCAGCAGACAAATGTGTGCCTTAGCCATCTCAGGTTCAATACGACCTGTCCTGAATGAATGTTGGACCATATCCACAACACTGTTACCAAGCTTCTCCCAATGCAACTTGTAAAAAGCTGCCGGGAACCCGTCCGGACCCGGCGCCGCAAAGGATTTAAATTGGCGGAGAGCATCCACGATCTCTTGAGAGGTCACTGGCCCAGATTCAACCGAGCATCCCAGATCTTGTAATGGACGTAGTGGAGGTAATGGCTGTCCTGTATCATGGATGAGGTCATCCGAAAAAAGTTGGATGTAGAAATCCCGAACAGATTGTTGAAGGACGGAAGAATCAGTGCACCATACACCATCCTGCAACATGAGACCATGGATCTTGTTACGATGATGATGAAACTTGGCCTGGGCATGGAAATATTTTGTATTCCGATCCCCTAGCCGAATCCAATCATCCCTAGCTCGTTGACACCAATACACTTCTTCCTGGTCAAGAACGTCCTGGTAGTCCTTCTGCAATTTCCTCTCAAGGAGGATAAGCCGGGCGGAGTCCACATTCGCCAAGGTCCGATCGAGACCAGACAATCTTCGCATAATTTTCTTTTTCCTGTTCCTAAGTCGGCGATATTCTTGGGAACAATGTTGCGCAGACAATAACTGGAGACGGTGTAGTTTGGCTGAAAGGGAGTCTGGATTACCAGTCCATGCAGTATGAATTAGATCTTCATAGTCAGGCCGGTTACTCCAGAGGGCTTCCCAGCGAAATGGTCGTGGTGCATTATACTGTATAGGCGCTCCACATGACATGAACAAGGGAGCATGATCAGATCCTACCCTTGGCAAGGTATCAACATGCCCGGAGGGAAACAAATCAATCCATCCCAAACTTGCAAGAGCTCGATCCAAGTGTTTCTTCAGTATGGTGGTCGAGTTAGCAGGCCTAGACCACGTAAATAATGTTCCCTCAGTGCGAACGGGAAGTAGTTCACATGCTGCAATACATTCTTGAAACTCATCCGCCCGAGACTGATTGAAAACCCCACCTTGCACCTCTGACGAAGAGAGAACCTCATTCCAATCCCCCATCAGAAGCCACGGCCAATGAATACGATTCCGTAGTTGGAGGAGATATTCCCAGTCAGTACGACGCCTATAAAAATTTGGCGAAGCATAAACAGCAGTGTAATACCAAACAACTAATCATGCCGTCAATGAAATGGTTAAGAACCGTTCATTCTCTTCAAACACAGCACACTGGACCATACTTCCCGATCGTCCCAAGATCCATACACCTCTGGCCCTGCCAACAGACTCAGCAATGCATATAGGGTAGTAGCCCCGGCTATAGACAAAGTTACGTACTCGATCATAACGCCCTTGAGGTTCAAACAAACAAACCACAGAGGGGCAGTGAATTCGCAAGAGGTCAGCAAGAGTGCGACGGGCGTGGCTATTCATCAAGCCACGTGCATTCCAAGCCATAATGGTAAAATCTGTAAATCCTGACATAAATATAGACAAGATAAACTACATTACCCAAACACCACCACGGACTGGGAGTGTCTTCATTAACATAAGGGATGAGTGTCGCCAACAGCCACAATAGACGTGGCCTCCAAATCCATCGCTTGTGCTGAGACTGTGCAAGGGTCATCCCCCGTAGAGGGCGCTTCCGCAATCCCATCGGGATAATCTGATGAGGCCACCCCAGCTGGTTGCTGTGTAAGTCTTAGTGCAAGAGTCGACGCGAGAGACTGACCATCAAAGGACGCTCCACGCTGTTCACGACGAACTCTCTTCTGTCCATGCGATGAGGGTTTGTCACGAGATGTACCAGCCCCGGAGGAACCCTGTTTGAATTCCCCAACCTGGATTGGAAGTTGGGGTATCTCCGACTTAGAATGGCTAGGCCCAGCCCCATTAAGAGAGCCCAAGCCCACCTTGTTATGTCTTGGCAGGCTTGAAGAGTTCAGCCCACTCCCCTGATCTTTGTTGTGGACTGCTGTAGATTTCTTACGTGGACCCCGTCTCTTAACTACCATCCACTCCCCGATTCCATTCGCGCATGGGTCTGCATCAGCCTGGTCATGGGAGGCGGTTGGTGTAGCAATCGCAACCGCTTCCGAAGTGCCATGCAGCACCACTTCTTTGACCTTAACCGTTTCCACCACCTTGTCGGTGCTCTCGCGATTGGCATTGCCTGTATCTTTGGGTGCATTCCCAACATCAGTAGCAGCATCAGAGGGCGGGGATGAGGCTGCTGGGCAACGGCCCCGAAGGTGGCCGAATTTCCCACACTTCATGCAAACCATATGAAGCCCCTCGTAGGCAATGTGAATGATATCGCCCTCCACATCAACCATACCAACTAATGGCTCATCAAGATTCAATTAGACACAAACACGTGCGTAGCGACCCCGTTTGAGTTTGAGAGTGTTAGAATCAACCTTAATCACTGTTCCAACCGCCGCCGCAATAGTCCGGGCACCACTTTCAGTGTAGAAAGCATGATCGAGGCCTGGAAATCGTACCCACGCCTGTACCGTTCGAACGGTTGATTTCGCCGGGTTAAACCCTCTGAACCATCGGGTCACAGATAGGACATGGTCGAAGATCATCCATGGCCCATTCGTCAACACCTTCTCTCGATCTGCAGGCAATTCAAACCTAGCCATATAACATCCATGGCCAACGTCCAGTAGGTCATACTGACCGGTCAACTTCCACGCCTTTGTAAGACGATCCTTCAACGCCAAGAAACCAACAGTAATTCCCAGTGGTTTAAGGATAAGAGTATCCTTCCAAGGAGCATAAAGCTCATCCAGAACTGACGACGCAAAACGAACCTTGGGGCATATCTTATGCACACCTGATTTGTCAATAGTGGCAAGATTAGCAGCTAGCAAATCAGGAACAGGTTCCTCAGTAGCATCCTCAGTAGCAGTATCTTCTGACACAGGGACCGACATGACGACATCCCGAAACGATGGTGGGGAGGGGGCCCTACCGACACCAGGGGGAATGTTGGTCGGAGGGGGGAAATCAGGAGGACGCTCGGGAGGATGCTCAGGAGAAGCCATCACTCTAGCGTTGAAACGATACAGAAGCAGCGGCGATCGTATTCAGAACAAGGCCACTTCCTCCCTGGTAATACTCCCCGCGTGTCTGATCCGGATCCAGGCAGCCGATGGCGTAGATGGCGTAAATTATCCCAGGAATATATCCTAAGATCGTCAGAACCAAGCAGATGAAGAACTCCACCGTGAAATAGAAGGAAAAGAGGAGGTTACCGTGCAGCAGCCATGGCGACCCATCAATAATTCAGCCCTAATCTGAATTGATTCATCCCAGGAGAGCTGGAGAATTGGAGGCAACGCGCCTGAAGAGATCGAGAGTTGTGCAGCTCTAAGATCTGAAGTGGGTCAAGTCAATTCGAGAGCAGAAAAGGGTCATACTATATATATATATATATATATATATATATATATATATATATATATATATATTTATTTATTAGACGCATTTTGTTGAAGATCAAAAACTAAAGATGATTGTGAAGTCAATGATTGTGAAGTCAACTATAAGTAAAGTAACTATATATAGGAAAAACAATACCACTTTCACAAGCATATATCACCAAAATCAATAATTAGAAGTATATATCTAATACAGTATATTAGTGTATTGGGGACAAAAGGGTGTCAAAAACTTGAATCGAATAAAAACATTTAAATAATCTTTATATATAAGCTCTAAACTAAACATTTGATTGAATGAAGTGTGCTCGGAATGCTACAACAATAGAGTTCAACATTTGCTACATAGTCTCTGTTCTCTTCGCCTGAAATGAGGTGTTCTGATCTGAATTTTATAAGATCTGGTCTGGTCTGAATGTTTCTGATCTGATCTGATTACAACTATATATAAAGTGTGGACTATGGTCTGATCTGATTTGATTTTAATAAGAATAAATAACAAGTCCTATAAATAAGTCCAGCTGTCCAGGAAAACAGACTCTAAAGTAGTTGCTGTTTGCAATTTGAATATAGAATTAAAATCCTATTCTCTAGTTAAGTCCATTTTATTAGACTGATATATTTGCAGTACGATGAAGGCTTGGGCATACACGTTTTCCATCGTTAGATGTGTTTTTCCACTTGGTTGAATACAAAACTCAGGTTCTGTTGGCACTGTCCCGTTGACCTTCATAGACCATCATCATGTCATGTTTTGTGCTTTAAC
This sequence comes from Hygrophila difformis, assembly GCA_030278955.1. Taxonomy (NCBI): domain Eukaryota; kingdom Viridiplantae; phylum Streptophyta; class Magnoliopsida; order Lamiales; family Acanthaceae; genus Hygrophila; species Hygrophila difformis. Next base: position 15,741,681 of record JAOANR010000009.1, read on the forward strand.
AAGTTCCATTTTTGTTGGCTGAAGCCTAAAGTGGCAACCTAATTCGACCATAGCAGGATCAATATACACACGCACACGCCAATCTAAACTACATAAAAACATAAAATTTTCAGGGGCGACGTCCTTCCTCAACCCCTCTATATTTTCAAGGGCGACCACCTCCAACCCCTCATTATTTTCAAGAGCGGCGGCCTCCACTAAACCCTCAATCCATCCCTGAATAAGACATAAGCTCACCAGTCACCACAAGAATCATCATAAGAATGAACAAAGTGAAATGTGCCTTAAAAATAACTAGCATCTCCAACAAGATTCATGCTATCGTTTCTTTCTTTTTTTCTTCCCCACATATTTTCATTGGCGATACAGATTACAAATAAGCTCTACCTCTAACAACACATCATGATGAATCAAATACTAGGAGGAGGAGGGGGGCCAAGGGAGGAGTCCGTAATTGCTAAAAGTAAGCCACACCACCAATCACTACCAAAAAAAGAGCTATAAGAACAAAAAAAGTTGGACAAAAAAGCACAGGATAGAGGAGAGGTGGACTAGAATGGAAAGTTTATTCCCTGAATTGAACACTATATATGTTACAAAACCTGTCAAACTACCTGATGCTGCTAAATCACAGTGAGGTGTGGGCTGGGTCTGGGTCTGGGTCTGGTTTGGGAACCACCAATAGTGGCAATTCTAACCCCGTCAAGATGTGCCATTTGACATGAGATTACCGGACAGAAACCTAACAGCACTTTGCTGTTTCAACTTGGCTAGAGCTTCTCGTGTCTTGCCATGCTTCAGATCCAAATAGATGGCAGTGACAATAACCTGAGGACTATTTGGTGTATCAGATAATGCTTTCATCACAAAATGGTGAGCCCGCTGAAGGTCCCCCATCAATGCCAAGTTAGCAGCATAATTTGCGCAAAAAATTCCTCGCGCTACTTCAGGACTCAAGAGGGCATATACTTGGGATTCATCAGCACTAGGTGCTACTGTCCCAACATTCGAATCTTCATTATCAGCCACCTTTTGTACTTTCCATTTTTCCAAGTCCTCTCGGCTATAAGGGAGCTCAATGTTCCCACCAGAAATATACTTCATTAAATGTTCAGCAGCTTCCTTTGGCTGATTCAGCATGCATAAAGCTTCAGCTATGTACATGGTTCCCAAAAATAAGTATATCCTCAAAGAATCAGGAAGTTTCAATAGAGATTTTGCTGCTGATAGGGCTTTCAAGGGATTCCCTAGCGCCAATTCTACATAAGCCAAGTCAGCAAGCACAGCTTGCCTTATCATCTGGTTCTCACGCATACAATTGTACTCGTGTTCAGGAATGGAGTTCTGCAACGATGCATTCTGATTGCTTCCACTCTTCTGTTCTTTTACTTCCCCATTTGAATTGGATTGAAGTGCATTGGATGCCAGATTGGATTCCTTGGAATCGCCCAGGACTGGCCTGTGATCTGCAGATAATGTTTTCTCCCTTGATTCATTTTCCTCACTAACAGGAGACAAACCAGATCTGGAATATTTTGCCTCAGAAGAATCTAATAAATACAAGGCATTGACAAGACACTTCCGGGCAAGAGACAATGACAGATCGAGCTGTTTGCCATCACCTGCAAACAAACTATCCTTTTCTAAATATTCACACTGCCCATTTGGTGACATCCCATATTTCAGAGCAAGATGTCTCCATTTCCCTTTCCCAATAACATTAGTTCTGATATTGTATCTGTCAAAAGCAGAATAGTTAGACTTTAGAAGTCCCTTCTCAAAGGCCATCAGGCAGCACTCAGCAATTCGTAGCCACAGAAGGGGTCTGTTGTAGAAAATTTGACTGGCCTTCTGAAAACATTTGGCAGCATGGAAAGGTTTTCCGCAGGCCAAGGAGTGCATGCCACAATTATATGATATCAGGAGGGATTTATCCTGCGACAAAGTCAAGAGTTTTGGAGGTTTTTCTTTACGTGCAAGTGAGCTGCTTTTTAGGGCTTTCGAAAAAAATACACCTGCCGTGTGATGCTTCCCGATTTCAAGATAGATGCACCCAAGATTGTTGTAGTACATGCTAGAAAAACTAGTTTCTGTGCCATTGCTTGATGCCATCAAAAGCTTGATTGCTTTGCGATAGTTCCTACGAGCATATTCAAGCTGTGACTTCAGATTGAGAGCAATGGGATAATCTTTTCCACGAGCTAAGTTCATAGCGACTTTAACTTCTCGCTTAGCTGCTTTAAGGTTCCTTGTGAGAAGTAAAAGGCGGACCTTGAATAGATGTAGTTTAAGCCTTATCTCAGTTAATAATAACTCCTCTGCTTGGTTCCTTGCGAGGTCAGTAGAAGTTGCAATCCCGGGTCTCAGGAGGCTCTGTCGACTGATGTCAAGAGAAGATAGCAACTGCAATGACTCATCTTCGAGTGCTTCCTCAGATGAAGTTCTAGTTAAAGAATTCTCCAACGTATTTGCAGTAGCAACAGAATCGGCATGAGAAGAATCAGGAAGAGTTGAATTGCTTGAAACAGAAACAGGTTTTGATACAGATAAAGGCTGTTGCTGTGTTGAGGGCCCATTATCTACATGGTTGGTCAAATTATTAACAAGAAAAACCTTCTCCATGTAGCTAATCACATCCTGAGGAATGAATTTCATTTCATTACATGATAGAAAACATACAAGTATAAGATAAAGGCTGCAAACAAAAACATAGTAAATCATAAGTGAATAGCAATAAACGGGGTACAAGGACTTAAAGAACTTGTTGCTTCAAGTTATAATAAAATTTTCAGTTCAACTAGGAAGTAGGAATTTTACGTAAAGAGCAAAAAACCCTAACATTAGAAAACGAGATTGTGTTCCAAGGCATGATATACACTAACGTATACACCCTAAATATCTGAGACCCAACAATATTTGGCAATAATGAACTTACAGAAGATCTTGATGCGTGGTGAGAAAGTAATGCGACATCTACTAACAAAAGGCATATCCGAAGGGCTGTTCCCTGCATGTTAACTCGCACAAGTTAACTAATAATAGATAGACCTTATCACAGTTATCACTAAATATTGTGTGCTATCATTAGTGATGGTTACCTCATCCAGAGGCTCAATGTTCTGATACAACACATCCAAACATGAGAACGATTTCTCATACTCATGAAGATTAAACCATACAACAGCCTGCAATCAGGTAAACAAATAGAACTTAGGAAGACACGAATACAAATGTTTGTGTGTGTATCATAACCCAAGGCACTAAGCAGTGGCCGAATAAGTAATACATACTATGTTGTACATTGCAACTGACGTATCGAACTCATTTCCATAAACAACTGAGGAATCAGAAAACTCGTGAACAGCATTATTAGTACCCTTCATGCCAACCGTAGATTTTTCTCCATCATTGCAAACATCTGAGTGCTCTCCATGTGCATCAGCAAGCTTTTCACTTTGTTTCTGAATTAAGGATTAAAGAAGCAATGAAACATGAAGGGAAGAATTATGAAATGCAATAAGGAAAAAGAAAAGTCACATGCGAAACTTTTAATGAGATTATTACAAGAAATGTTTCTTAGAAATGAAAGAATGCATGATGTCATGAAATGGTTCTATTTTGAAACATTTGAAAAATATTCTGGAGAAAATTTGCCTATTAATATATGCATAATACCATAATTTCAACATAGAGGTTTGGTTCGTTAGGTTACTTGAAGATAACCAATAAAATATACTAAAAGCATGGCATATTCCACTTCAGCCTCTCATCACTGCCACATCAGTTGAAAACCTGGCTATGGATCATCCAGTTTGTGCACGCAGTTACGTGAACAATCGAAAAATGTATACCCTCCCTATACAGTGCACACAGCGTCAAAGTAAATAGCTCTATTATGACAATATTTCCACCCTGCCCAAACCCCTTTTATGGTACTTCATAGAGAAGTATTCAACAGAGGTTAAGATCATGGAGCCAAGGCTGCTAATTTTGTAAGAATTTTGGAAATCCAAATATAACTCAAACAACAAATTTGGAAATAATCCCAAATCTAAAAACATTTTACCAAATATCCACTAACTCCCAAGTCAGGCCATGGGCCTAAAGTAAAGCGAAAGCATTGTGGCTGTAGTGTAGGAATCCAACACGTTATAATAAATATGGTACGTGTATTGGGGTAGTTGCAAGTAGAAATGCAGTGCTACGAATTTAATTCATAGAGCATTACCTAAAGAAACATGGTGCTACGTGTTGATTTTGTTGGAGCTAAACATGTTGCTCTTTTTATTTGTTCAATACAAAAAAATATGAAGTACTTATTTTCCAACAAAAATAAAGAAACATCACCATCCAGGTTAACATACATAAAAAACGAGAAGTTGATAAACAAAAAGTATAATCAATTTTACAATTGAAAGAAAATAATATACATACTGACCTTGATATTTTCAAGTTCTTCAATAAGCTTTTTAGGCTCTAAAACAGCATTTCCAAAGTTCTCAGCGATGAGTATATTATGATGGACCTAAAATAAAAAGGGAATAATAGAAAACAACAATTAGTTTGGCTCAAACTTCAAACTGAAAAACTAATGTAAACCTTAACTTCATGCAACATAGTTTTATCTCATTCACAGCATGTGATTAAAGACTGAATTAAACCAACCCATTTGAACTTTTGCAGATTTTGGACCTTACAGTCTGACACAGGCGATATTAGAAAATTAGAAATCTCAACAACAATTTCATAAATAACATCAAGGCTTTGTTGACTCAAGTCACGATAAAGTAATAAATCTTCAAGTGCAAAGTCAACAATGATAAAATGGTGTGGAGAGTTGTAAAATCCAATGCACAATGCACATGGTGTGGTGGCAATGCTGTTGAGGATGAAGTACCATAACGAAATACATCTTAATCAATAAGCAACTTGCACAGCATAACAAAACATAATGCAGAATAACATACATGCTAAACACCACACACCAATTACTAAGAATAGCCATACCACATTTTAACCACTCAAAAATGTAACATTATCAAATTAACAATGCCAGTGAACTCAGAGATCTATCATACCAAACTATATTCAATTGGAAAAAAATTTGAAATTTCATAATAATCAGTCACAATCCTCAAATGTTCATATGTTCCGTACTTCCCAGTAATCCAGAAAGAAATGACCCAAAAAAGGAGAAAGAACATTACGAACTTAAAACAATCCACTGTGAGTAAGGAAGAACAGACCAAACAAATGAAAGAACAAATATTTCTCTTTTGAAGTGACCACACAAAGTAGAGGGAAGGCTTACATGAAGAAACAACATTGAAGCATGCCTGGAACTAGTCAATCAAAGCAAAAATAGAGGATAGAGGAATAAAAATATTTGTGGAGTTTGAATTTTACCTCTTCCCAAAGCTATGCATTATGTGAGAAAAAAACTATTTTATACCAGGAACACGCGTTAAGAGAGAACAGGGCTGTACCGATGCTTTTAGCCTTATGATCCGGCATGTGCCAGTGCACACCATTAACACATTTCAACTGGATATTCTTGTGTTCCATTAGCATCACACAATATTACAAGGTCAGAACTCCTACAAGATTAATTCTTTTACTTGATTCATAATTTCTCAATAGGGCATAGGCTTCAAGAAATGAAATGTTTTTCCATCAATTTAGTGAAAACTGATGAGTGATGACTGATGACCATAATTTTCAAAATGCGGTAATTTTCCCATACAACAATAAAGGTTAGTGCACCAGTCCTTTCTCTGGGCAGCCAATTTTCCCAGACTCAATCTCAAAGGAGATTCAATGAAAAAATTAACGTCATTTGTTTTAGGCAATGGTTAACCAATAATCAGGATTGTGGCAACAGGGTATAGTTAACTAAGCCCTTACATGTTCTAATTCAGTAAAACCCCACTTACAATATAACAATACTTGCTTGATATCAATTATCAAACAGATTGTATATCAGAAAATAAGAATGCATTACAATTGAAAAATAGGATTTGTACGTGGAAGTATTTTTCTACGTATGCATTTTAGAAGAGAATATAAGCTCTATTGAATTCCAATTTATAAAACAATCACATGTATTCTTTCCCCCTTGCCTAACAAGGAGGTGTTTGGATCACAGCAGGCAGTTTACTTTGTTTAACTCTGTAACTTTCAATACTACGAATTACTAATATAAAGTGCACCAAACAAAATTAAATAACAAGTAGTATTAGAGAGTAGGAATACAATTTTCCATGTTTCAATGATGAAGTTAAAAACAGAAAGCTTCACGTGATTTTATCAACCAAAGGGAAAAAGATATTCCAAGAAAACCCATGGCTTCAGCTGTATACTAACTCAAACTAATCACAATAGGAGCCCATTTCCATTCGATGGAAACTTTTGAAATCTGGAACAAGACAGCCAATATAAAGCAAAAACCCTTCAAATTCCACTCTCTAAACCAACCTCAAGCACTCCAGCACATGCATTATCCAAATAAAATCGACTTCAATTCTCAGGGATCAACACTATAAAATAAAGAACTCCTACTCTTTAACCCAGGCACAACATAACCCATCATAAACCAATGTACCAAAAGTCCCAAGAAGATCAAAAATAAAACGATGTAGTCAAAACCAAAAAACACAAAAATACCTTGGGATCGTCTTTCTTCAGTAGCAGCTGATTCAAAATCCCCAAACAGTCGTCCAACTTCCCAGCGTGAAAGAGCAAAGCAGCCTCCTTTGCCAACCTCACTGCAACCGGCAAAGCAACTTCCTCCTCCACCGTACCCACCGCCGGCGGCGATGACACATCTCGCGACGCAAACGGCAATGAGGAAGACGCTGAATCCATAGGCGCGCAGATCGGGAAAGGGGAAATACAAAAATCACAAGAGTCTAAAACTTAACAGGAATCTTCAGTCACTACCCAACTTGACTTCAAATTCACATTCAAATCTGAAATTGCATTCAATCCAAGTCCCAATGAGCGTTACAACAATATATCCTAAACCCTAGCGGCAGAAATACAGGTGGGCGAGGTCATTAAACAGTCCATCACAAACATACATCCGATCAAACATGTATGGGTGTGCAGTAGGCTTGTAGATTGCGATGCGGCGTGTAGAGACAGTAGCAAATGAAGGAGAAACAGCAGAAAAATCTAGAGATAGGAGGAGAGGCAGAACCGCCGATGGGCAAATGGAGGTGGGAGAAATTGCCTGTCTAGAGTGTACAAATGGTATGAATTTGTGGCCGTCGATCTTATGGACTTCATTGGAACCGTAGATAGGTTGTACAGTACAGTGGTTTAGTAGCCCACTTGTAGTAAAAATTAAAATTAAAAATACAAATAAAAATGGAAAAGATTTTCTTTTGATGAGCCATTAAAGCGGAAATGGATGGTAGGAGCCAATGTCATACAAATTATAAAGAAATAAAATGGAAGAATTGCCGGATAGGGGTAAAGAATCGAACCTTTAATCTTCTATTGGAAGTCAAATGACTTAACCACTTGCACTTAGTCCTTAAAAAAATTGGAAAAAATTAAATTAGAATTAGGGTTATCAAATGAACTAATTTCTTGATTCGAATGGAAATCAAACCAATTTTTCAGTTAATCTAAATATTGTAATTTTTTTCTCAATTAATGGAACAAAACCAAATATTATTATTTTAAAAATTATATATATTATAATATTATATATATGATGGTATATTATTATATATCAAATTATCAAGCATTCGCCGCTAAGACCATGTTTATCCAGGACCAATGCCCAACCCAACCCAACTCAACCTCCACATCATCATTAATTTAAAAAAAAAAATAGAAAAAATAAGTGGTGGATGCTTGAAGGGGGTCAACCCATGCCCAACCAAAGACCACTTGGTCTATTTTTTTGGACCAATGGGATGGAGACACTTGTCTCCATTCTATTGGTCAAGTAATTTTATAAAATTTATATAATAAAATGATTATATCTTTTATATAGATAAATAAATAAAATTTTAAAATATACCAAATTTTATAATTTTTCATTCTCTATTAAATACATAATATATCAATTTTTATATATTTAACCCATTTAAAATTTATATAAAATAGAAATAAAAAAAATATATTACTATTTTTGATTTTTTATTCTTTATAAATAAGATAAATATTTTACATTTTTGATAAATTAATATTTTTTATATTTCAACATGATTTAAAATTGTATAAATTAAAATAATTATATATATAATATGGTGGTTGGATGGTTGGGTGGTTATTGATAAAGTATGTAAAATTAGAATGGTTAGGTTGGGATGAATATTGATGAGTTGGAGGAGAGAGAAATTAATTAAATAATGAGATGGTTGGATGGTTGGGTGGTTGGGGTGGTCATTGATAAAGATAGCCTAAGTCCCTAAGGAGAAATCCGGAGGGAAAGCCCAATGTTGAAAAACTCTTCAATAGAAGCACATGTCTCTCTAAACTGTCAGCTACCTTATTCCCTTCACGATGGACATGATAAATGTCGCACTTCTCAAACGACTGACGCAACTCTTTAATCCGCAATAAAATGGCAGCATGGGGTAGAAATGGTTCGCAGTTTCCAGAAGCCCAATAGAAGTCATTGAATCTGAATAACATACAACATGTCCGACTCTCATTTTAAGAACATAATCAAGACCAGCAACCATAGCCTTTAGTTCCACAAAGATATTTGTACTATGCCCCAAAAAACCACTACCACCGTCATGTCAATGGCATGTCTCATCTCGCACAACAAACCCGTAACCCGACCGCCTCGGATTCCCAACGGAGCTCTCATCAACATGAACAATGATACCACTCTCACTTCTAGAATTCCAATGAATATACTAGATTTGCTCCAGCTTGTGCAAGGAATTTATAGGCATCCCGGACAGAGTATACTTCAGATTTGCTCCCATTCCAGACCCAAAGATCCTTAACATAATGGTGTAGTGGAGGGGGGCGCTGCACAAATCTCGTAAAGAAGACCAAGCGGCAATAGAGAATAAACACCATCCCAATGCCAATCTCCTTCCATAATCACATCTTTAACAGATAAATCCAAGTCTTGAGCTGCTACATACGGGAGAAGAGGGCCAAGCTAAGAACCTTTCCACCAATTAAAAAACCAAAGAGATGCCGAACCGTCCCCAAGCCTAAGCGAAAACCCATTCCTGAGATAAGGGATCAACTTATGCATAAGCTTCAGTATATTAGAACAGCCTGAAGAATGTGGGGCTGTCAAGAAATTGGCAGTCGATACGCCATCAAGAACCATCTTAACCCAAGTCTTGTTCGGAGAGTGGAGAATATCCCATAAAAACTTTCCCAACAAGATAATATTTATAAGGCGGGTATGTCGAAGGCCAAGACCACCATAAGCCTTAGGAGAGGCCACAGTATCCCAACTCACCAAGTGTAAACCCTTGCCATCTCTATCTTTCCAAAGGAATTTGCTGATTCTTCAGTCAATGGCATTACACACAGATTCAGGAAACCAATGCAACTACATACATAAATAGGTTGGGATGGCGGACATGACAGCCCGACATAAGGTAAGATGACCTGTTTTGTTTGATAACTTACAAGCCCAACCCTCAAAACGAGGGTCCATTTTATCTAAAATAAAGGCAAAATCCTGGCAACGACGCCTCCCCAGCAACATAGGGAAACCCAAGTATGTCCCAAAATTATCAACCATAGGCATATTTACAAAAGAAGTTATCCACAACCTGTCTGCTTCGGAAATCACTTTAGGAATAAAGATAGAAGATTTTTTAGGGTTAAGCATTAAACCCCAAGCTTCCCCAAACACATGTATAGTGTTATGAACCAACCTGATACTATTCTTATCCACCATTGAACAGAGTATAAGATCATCTGTAAAGATTAAATGAGAGATCCCTATACCTCTGTTAATAAGATGAATAGGCCGCCACCATAACAGAGAGTTTTTCCATTACAATTATAAATCGATAGGGGGAAATCGGGTCCCCCCGACGAAGACCCTTACCTGGAACAAACTCATCCAGAGTGTGCCCATTCTATAAGACCGAAAAAGTTAGGGATCGAACATAATGCATAAGAATCTGGATAAAAGTAGCTGGAAAATTCAGCTCAATCAAACAATTTCAAAGAAATCCCAACGTACGTTATCGTACGCCTTAGCAATGTCAATTTTCAAAATAACAGCTTAGTGACGGTTCTTAGATCTCCCGAGAAAACCAAGCAATACTAGGTGACCACATTATCAACTTTTGTCCTCGGCCAGGTAGAAATGCACTCTGATGATGGGAAATGCACTTTAATAGCAAGGGACGGATACGATTAACAAGAATTTTTGTGAGCATATTTTAAACGACATTACAGAGAGTGATCGGCCTAAATTCCTTAAAAGATGATGGGCTGAGAACTTTGGGGATCAAACATATAAATGCTTTAGCATGAATTTGAGGAAAAGTCCCCTGCCTAAAATTATCTTGCAAGAAAGTCACAACATCAGTCACTACTACCTCCCAATAAGTTTTATAGAATTGAGCAGGGAGACCGTCGGGCCCCGAAGATGAATAACCACTCATCTAAAAAACCATATCTACTACCGCCTCTGCTGGAGGAATAGACATCAGAGAGTCACCATCCAAGTGGGCGATGGGAGAAAGAGGAAGGCAGGCAATAGAAGAGGAAACATCAGATCTGATCAGAGGGGACGTATGCATGGGAGAAGCATAAAGGTCCTTGAAATAAGCTCTGGCATGTTCGTGAATGAGGTTCTCATCCTCACACCAAGCTCCATCTGAAAGAAAAATGCCATGAATTCTTTCCCTGTGCCTCTTACATTTAGCCCTAGCGTGAAAATACGTTGTATTCCTATAACGCTAGATTACTGGGTGATTTGTGACATTGGAAGGTTGAGTGCAAAGCAAAGACAAGGTCGAGTTTTGGAACCGAGTTTGGACAGACAACAGAAGTGGAGCAGGCTGTGCTGGTAGTATAGTCCCCGATCAGAGGCTCAAAACTGCTGATTTTCCTTATTGCTGTTGTACAATGGAGCTGGATTGATTGTAGGCTGACTTTACTTTCTTTTTGTTGTTTGCTATGTCCATGCCCAACGTGCATTGGGTGTATTGAAGTTGTAACTGAACATGTAATTGAATGCAATTTGATAATAAAGCCTATGCTTTCTACCCTCAAAAAAAAAAAAATTGAACCTATTTCTCGCGAGATGTTTGGAACCAGTGTAGTTCTTCCTCAGCAAGGATGGTCTCGTATTCCTTTTTCAGTTCACCTTCCAATAAGATTGTAACATCCCGAATAATTAATTCATGATTAAATTAATTTAATTATGATTAATTAGTCAAATGGGCATAGATAATTAAATAGAGTGGATGTATAGTTATTTCAAGCTCAAAATAGATGTGTAGGTGGTCCAAACCCAAGATTTGCTTAAAATGGGGTGTTTAAGAGTATTTAAAAAAGAAGAAGAAGAAAGAATCAAGGACCAATTGAGAATAAGAAATATTGCAATCAAGTCCCTTGACTTTAAATAGGCAAGATTAATTGAGAGTTGGGCATTCTCTCATCTTCTCCTTCCCGTCAAATAGAACAAAAGAAATTGGGGATTTCTTGGAAGCTCAAATCGGGAATGGTGGAGTGGCAGCGATGGCGTGGAGGAAGAGGGGGGAAATCGATGCTCCTCTCAAGCTCTCCTCAAGGTAGTAAATCCCTTTTCTTTTCCCTTTCTTTCCTTTCTTGTTGGGGCTGTTTTCCTTAATTTTTGGGGATGTCCGGCGAGTCACCGGAAAAGGAGGAGGGACGTCGGTGTTGAGGGAGAGATGGTGATGGCCATGGCGAGGCCAGAGGCAGCGCCTCCGGCGGTGGCAACGCCACAGCACGGTGGCGCTGTGGCTGCGAGCAGCGGCTGCTATTGCTGCTTCTGCGGAGGTCGCTCTGGCGACTTGCCGGCGGCGTGGTGGTGGTGATGGCCGTGCATGGTGGTGACGATGGCTGGTGGTGGTAGTCCAGTGGTGGTGATTGGTGGCAGTGGTGGGGATTGCTCTTTCTTTTTGATTTTATGTTTTGTGTTAATTGATTTTGTTGAGCTTTAGTTCCATTGATGAATTTGGTTTGTTAGCTCACTAAGATGTGTTGGGTGGATTTCTAGTGTGGAAAGGATTGGGTGTTTGGAGTTTATTAGATTGATTGCTAAATTGTTTATGGATTTTATGCCTAAATGTGGTAATTGACTTACTAGTTTTGAGAATTGGTTGAGTTTAAATTCTATGGATTGTTGATTTTCTAATTTGAAGGAATGGCATTGAGAATTTTTGAGTAAATAAACTTGATTGTTATATGTTAGATGATTTGGGTAATTTGTGAATATGCTAGAGTAGGGTTCATCAATGTTTGTTTGTTGGAGTATTCATCGACTGAAAGTATTTAAAAGAAGTAAATCAAGAGTTGAAATGAGATTTGGATTCTTGGTTATTGTTATTCAACAAATTAGATTGGAAGCATGAGACTTTTAAAGTAAACGAACAATGGTAAGTTGTATTGGCTAATTGTTAATTGGTGAATTATTGATCATTGTTAATTGTTAGTTCATGGTGGGTGATAATGGCCAGGAATGTCCATTATTTTCAATCCATTTCCGTGTCTGAAATGGGCATTTGATTGCATTCCGGTCTTATATTAAATAAGAAAGCAGTAGAATTAGACTGATTTATGCATATTTGTAAAAATATTGAGCTGGTATGAAAAATGCATAAATATGTAATTTTATTACACATTTATGCTAGAAAAATCCAAAAACATGAGAAAAAAGAAAAGAAAAGAAAAGGGAAACAAAAAGATGGGAAAAGAAATAAAAACCCACAAAAAGTCGAATTTTTCAGGAAATTACGACGCTACACTCAAGTACGACGTTAACCATGTATAGCGTCGTAGGTCGAGTATAGCGTCGTAGGCAGAAAATGAGGCGGGACTCTGAAGGAAGAAACTACGATGCCAAACGAGTATAGCGTCGTACTCAAGTGTAGCGACGTAAACGAAGTATAGCATCGTAGGCTGTTCACTTAGAGATAAAGAAGTGTATTCGAAGTGGAAGACTACGACGTTACACCTATAGCATCGTAGTAATGGATAGCGACGAGATCAAGCTCAGCGTCGTAACCTGGCCAGAATTCAAATTTCAAGGCCTGGGGGCCCATGGGCCTAGGGTTTCCCACCTAAATAAGTGCAAGCTGACTCCTAGGATCAACAACTTCAGAGGTAGGAAACTTGGAGACAACTTGGTGTTCTTGAGAGGTGTGTAGGTAGTTAGGTTAGTTAGGGTTTAATTTTTTTTGTATTATTTACTTTTCTTGCTTTGTTCTTAACTTATAGCTGCTGCTTAGTCTAGATTAGCAAGTGCTTAGCATTTTTAGACATAGATAGCCACAGTTTTAATTTTTTTTACAGCTTTGTAAACTTTTATTAAGGTTTGAAATACCCAAATGATGGGTATTATCAAACCATTTTCTTATATATGGGAAGATAATTACAAAAAGAGTCCCAAACCATGAAATGGACATGGGTCCATGGATTTCTATGCTTTACTTTTGGTTTCATGACCATTTGGTCATTTAATTCCTGTTTACATGTGGGTTTACTATTATCTTCTTTCTCTTTGGATTCTCATGCATGGTATGTTGGTTGAAAACCCTCATTTGGGTTTGTGGTTCATGGGTGTGGTTTTTTAGCTCCTTTTCCTTACTATTTTGAATTTTTAAGCTTACTGCTCTCTTGTTGTTTTGTTATTTGATGCATTTGTGAACCATAAATCTGAAAAATAGGGTTTGCAATCGCATAGATTGCATTATCCGAAACAACACTTATGCTCTGAGGGGACTACGACGCTAACCGCCCTACGATGCTACCCAAGGGTATCGATGTAGGTGAAGGTTCTGCATCGTAGTTACTTCAGACTTAAGAAAAATTTGTTCTACGACGCTAGACCTACGACGCTATCCTAGGATAGCGTCGTAAATTTTGCCTAGAGTCGTAGAACCCCAAAATATTCTCTTATCTGCAAATAGTCACTTACGACGCTACACATACGACGCTGTCCTTGGATAGCGTCGTAACATCTGTTTAGCGTCGTAATTGGCAGATTCATCAAAATATCCTGTTCTCCATCTTTCCACCTAAATGATTGAACCTTCACATTAATATTTTGAGGTTGACATCCAATGATCTCAACCAAGGATTAGATTGATGTAAAGAACTTTGTTCAATTTTCCATTAAAAGATTTTTCTATAAAAATTAAAACTCCAATGATCTAAGTGTATAATCTGGACTGTAATTAACCGATTATGGAATGAGTGATTATTTGGATCATAAAGAGTAATCATGGATTAATTTCCATATCCTTGCATGAGAAACCAACGTACCTCATACAAGATGGCACAAAAATATTTTCTTTTTATTTATTTTGTCTTTACCCGTGATGTATGAAACGAATAGTGAAAAATATCATAGAATAATGTTGGCGAACGGTCCCTTTACTGGGAAATGAAGTAGCCTGTAGTCTATGTATTCATTTCTATTTGTTATTTTGCATGGTTTGGATAGTGACTGATGAGGTCAGACGAACGGTCCCCTTACCGGGAAATGAAGTAGCCACTCAGTCAGTCCCTGTCTGAGTACAGTTTTATTTTCTTATTTTATTTTCAAACCCGAATTTCAAACTATAATATTATCAGATGGTGTCGATCAACACCGTTTGACTGATATTATAGTGAGAAAATGTGTAGGTTTTTCTCTCATTTCACAGATAGTAGGAACTTTGATGATAGCGATCACTATCATTCAAGGTCTTCTGTTGTCTAAAATCATTCCATCCTAATAATTGGGAAGTTGGACAACAGATACCTGCAATCCAATTACCCTAATTATTTTGACGAGTCTTTTCATCTAAATTCTTCTCATCTCTGGCTATCTCATTTCTGTGTTTCACTTTCTGTCTAAACCCACTTTATATTTTGGGTTAACTTAATTTTACACTTCTTTATAAATTTATGCATGATAATATTATGTAGATATTGTGGTCTAATTATTTTGGGATCCTTCCCTTGGACATAGAAGTCGTGATTTTAATCAGATGTCTCGTAATAAATTTCCAACAAAAATCCTTCATAAAATCCGGATCTGAGTAAGGGATAAATTCCACTGTTATGACTAATTCACATTCGACTGGGGATTGATTTTGGGAAATTAGAAGCAGAGTCAGCGATTAGGTCTCATCTAGACTGAAAAGGATCTGTGTTTAATTTAAGAGTTTAGTACCTGTTTAGGGAATGATTTTCAAAGATTTATTATTTCCCAGAAATTGCTTTGTGTTGGAAATCTTATACTCCCTCCGTCCCATTTAACTTGTCTTGTTTGTCTTCTGCACACAATCCAATGCACTTTTCCAATCGTTAATATCTCAAAATATGTACAATGAAAAATTGTGTAAAATATATATTCTAAAACTACATGATCATACGATTCTAACAAGACCTAATTCGACTATATTTTCCGAATCTATACTTGCAATATAATTGAGTCAAAGCTGAATAATGAATAGTGCCAAAAAGTCAAACAGGATGTTTGGTGGGACGGAGGGAGTATTAGATATTGCATTTAATCAGAGTCCACTTGGATTCAGACAAAATGTGATAGATAATACTAGAGGAACATGTAACACCCCAGATTTTTATCAACGTCCAAGGGAATAAAAATTTATTCCGATCAATGTTGAAATATTTCCGAGAAGAAGAAAATGATTTATCACAATAAATTATTGCTCGGAAATAAAACGCCGATATATTTAAATTCCAAAATGGAATAAAAGAGGGAAATGAAGCCCGAAGATATTCCATGAATTGAGTAAAAATAATTGGAGTTAAGTTCATGAAGGAAAAGAATTTTAATTCCAAGAACCCGTGAGGTCAAAAGAAATTTAATGATACAAGTTATTACACGGGAATCAAAAGACGACGAATTGAAAGCCGACGAAACCGAGACCGACGGATTTAAGATTTTAACATGAAGTTCATTTGAGCCGAGATAAACTTAAGATAAGAATTTATGACCCGAGAATGACCCGAAAAATCGAGCCCGAAAACATAGGAGGACAGAAGTCCGAAAGAGAGGAGGAAAAACACGACGGATCGCACGACACCGCCCGGACCGAAGCCCAGGCGTGTTCGGCGCGCTGTCCGCGCGGGGTTCCCTACATTAGCGCGCCAACCCCGCGCCGTGTCAACAGTCGCGTTGTCGCGTTCGGTGGCGCGCACCCGGCGCGGCTTTTGGCCGATTCGCGCGCCAACCCCGCGTGGGAGGCCTGACAGCAACCTTTGTCGCGTTTTGGCGACTTTCTCGCCAACTTTCGGGGCCCAAGTGAGGAATCTCGATCTATCACGGGTGTAGCATCTTTTTGGACGTTATGAAATCAATCCTATCCCCATTTGTCAGCCATTTCATCAATCATTCATCCCAAACTCTCCAAAAACTCTCCCCAAAAGCCAAACACCTTCCGGCGAACTTCCGGCGAACTTTCCGGCAACCAAATCCTACCAAGGAAGGGTGTAGATCAAGGATTTGCAGGCATTGGATTGTTGGTAAGGTGTAAATCAAGTTCCTTATTGTTTTAAGATCATAATCAACCTTCTAACTTACGGATCTTTACTTGCAAACACGTTCGTAGCCAAAGGAGAAGAAGAACGTGTTGCGTAGATTCGTTCGTGGCGATTTTGGACAAATCGATCAACCTTAGAACGTTCAAGGAACTCACTCACTGTAAGTTAATAACTTACATATCAATACGGGTGGTTTAAAGACATCCGAAACATTGGATCTTAAACGAAACGTTAAAATCAAACCTAAAAACCCCAATCTACGTATTTTCTGAAAATCCGAGCAAAACTCTTACTTCGAGCGTTCAAACCTGAAAACTCAAAACTAAGATTTTGATCCTAAGATCTTAAGCTATATTGTGTAGAAATTTCAGAATTTTTCATCAAGTTTTGATACCCCAAATCAAGTCGGACATATTCTGCGTTTTAAGAACTTTCAAAAATTAACCGATTTCAAAACCGAACTTGATGAACTTATTTCTATCATTTCTAGTACGAACCAATCTTCATGATCTAAACAAAAGTTGTAGATCTATGAGTCTTGAATACCTCTGTAAAATTTCATGCATTTTCATCAAGTTTTGAAACCCCAAATCGAATCGGACATATTCTGCGTTTTAAAGAATTTTCAAAGGTTGACAGTTTTCTTAACCGAACTTGATGAGCATATTTCTATCATTTCTAGTCCGATCCAATCTTTGAGTTCTAAACAAAAGTTGCATATAATCATGTCTAGTATGTGCATATAAAATTTCAGAATTTTTGAAGCTCATTTGATATGTTAAAAAGTCAAATCTTTGAGATGTGTCAAACCTGAATCCTGACAGCATACTATTTGAGTAGAAAACTTGATTTTTGACATGCTTCCCATCGTTTTTACGAAAAACTCAAAACATGAAAGTTGTTCATTGGGATGTTTTTGAGCTACTGTGAAAATTTCAGATCAATCGCCTAAGAAATGGATTTTTAAACTGAAAAGGCGTAAACTGTGACATCGATCGGTTTTAACTTGTGAATTTTTGAAACTTTTAAACAACGATCGAAATCTCGTGATACGATAAAGCTATATTTTTGAAAATCCCGTTATACTAAAGTTGAAACAATATTGGTTACATAAAATCAGGGGGTGAGTGCTCTGCAGGGTGCCCTCCTAATTGTTCATCTTGTGCCAAAACGGCAATGATTATCACGCGCGAAAGATCACCAAAACAACATCTTATTATTTGGGCCTATCCTCTCGAGTGTATCCGTATGGGTTACTCGAGGCTCGACGGAGCGGTACTGGATATGGCATATTTGGTCACAAGAGACCAACTGCCTACCCTCTCGAGTGTATCCGTATGGGTTACTCGAGGCTCGACGGAGTGGTACTGGGTATGGCGTATCGGCTGCGGCCGCCGGATCACCGGCTAGATGATATGTTACTTATGAAATTGGCTGAGGCCGCCGGATCACCGGCTAACTGTTACTATCGATATTGGCTGTTATTATTTTGGCCTATCCTCTCGGGTGTATCCGTATGGGTTACTCGAGGCTCGACGGAGCGGTACTGGATATGGCGTATTTGGTCACAAGAGACCAACTGCCTACCCTCTCGAGTGTATCCGTATGGGTTACTCGAGGCTCGACGGAGTGGTACTGGGTATGGCGTATCGGCTGCGGCCGCCGGATTACCGGCTAAAATGACATGATACTTATGAAATTGGCTGAGGCCGCCGGATCACCGGCTATCTATTGTTGAGATGATGGCGTAACGGGAAATATATTAAAAAGCTCAGATTTTATGAAATTTGTTGCGGCCGCCGGATTGCCGGCTAAATTTAAATATCGTTTTGATGGTTGCGTATCGGGGAGAATTTTAAAAGCTCAAATTTTTATTTACTTACTTACGGCATTAATCATGTTTTTAAATCATGTCTTAAATAATTGCCCATGCTTAAGTTTTAAATTATGAAATTAAATGTGTCTTTAAAGTATGCATTATCTTCGCATTTTTTTTAAAATGTTTTTATGCATGGCAAAGAGTTTTATCTTAATTACTAAAAATCTAACCCCTTTATTGCTACGTAAGGATTAACTTACTCAGTATTTTATAATACTGATAAAAACCGTTGTTCATTTTTTTTCTGTTACAGAGTACGGAGCATGATCACTCATTGGGGGATCATTTTGGATACTTAATTATTTATTTTACATGACTTGCATGAACGGGTCTGTTTAACCCGTGGTTTGGCCATGTCGGCCCTATATTTCAAATTCCGCTGCATACACTTTACTTCCGCTGCGTACTTAATATATTTTCGCTGCAACTCTGATGTAGTATTTTTAAATTATCTATGAATGGGCTACTTGAATATTTTAAATTCTGAAAAACCATAGCCTTGCATCTCTTTAGTGAGCTCGGAGAAACCGTGTCTTGCTAGGGAGGTGTGGCGGTGGCATCCCGGCCTGGGTTACCAAATCCGGGGTGTTACAGAACAACACGTAGGCCTTGGTTATTTTCTAAGGTAGGGTTGGGTATCCTATCAACTACTATCCTCCTCTGCCAAAGTCTATCTTTGAGTCCTGAGTGAGTGCATCCGGAATGGACTAATTCATTAGTTCGTCTCATTAGTTTGTATCTCATAACCACCCGGGAGGAAGTGAACACTGCGAGCGGTTCACCGAGATCCGGGAATTCTTGATCCACATCTAGTCATCCTGACTGGGGGCTTTCTTTTACTACCAGTACGAAGCTTTTGAAACTTCCGAGTGATAGGATTTTAAATGCTTTCTTTACTGTTTTCTTTTAATCGCTTTCGTAGAGGTCACTCGGATGTGTCTCTAGATCTTCTAACTGTTACTAGGATTGAGAGTTAAGGGATAGTTCAGGGCTTGATTAGAAACTTTGGGTGTGACATGGGGGAATGATGGGAGTACTTGGCATTTCAACTAATGATTTGTTAGGTGTTGCTTGTCCACCACAGATGACTAACACACTCCTGCAAGGCATTGCAAGGGGAGTTATTAGTCTGTGGTATCTTAGAATTTGTTTTCTTAAAGCATGTAAATCCTTACTGTAAGTACCTGTCTGTTAAAGGGAACATGGTGAGGAAGCATGAGAGTTAGCTAACTGAAAGGATTATCCCAAACAAAGATCTATGTATTAAAATGGAAGTTTAATTGTGTTTCATCTGAATCTTGTCCAATCTTTATTAATTTCTTCATGTCCCTTCTGTCTCATTTTAATCGCTTTCTTAGAGTAATTTTACTACTTTCGTAGATTAAATTTAATTCGCTTTCTAGAATAATTTATCGGCTTTATTCTATTGCTTTCATAGCTTAGTTTAAATTATGTCAAGTAGTTGATAGTCAAACGCAAATTTGAATCGAGTAACCGAGTGGAAAATCTTAGTAAACAACATGGGACCTGCTTCTATCGCACATCCTCCAGTGAACGATCCGGTCTTACTATAAATTACTGCAATTTTTGACACCGTGCGCTTTCGGGGGCACAATTTCTTAACATGAGTAATAAAAACGTGACAACTTATAAATATATCCATGATCCCAATTCCATCTTCACAAACTGGTTTCATTAAATAAAATTGAAAACCAGGATGATTTATTTTCAGAAAATACTCATATAGTGGGAAATTGTCAAAAGTTTCATGGCCGGGGATCTTCTTCGCGTCATTTGAAATCAAAGTTTCCCACATGAGTAATAAAAAGTGGAACATATCCTTAAACCCCTTTCCCATGGATCATAACTCTTTTCATTCAATAAATTCAAACTTGATTTATTTTATAAAATACTCGTGTTAATGAAACTTGTCAAAAGTTTCAGTGGGGACTTTGATGAGTTGAGTATTTCTTGGATACTGATGGTGGATTAAGTATTTTGGAGTTAGTATTGTATTTTGATATGATTTTTGGTGGATTGAAATAGGTAATTTATTGAAGTTGTTATATTTTATACATCATGAACTTGTTGGTAGCTTGAATTTTGAATATCTTGTTCTGGGAAATAAGTAAAAAGGGGGTTGAAGGATGGAATGTTGGTATTGAAGGAGGAAACGATTGCTTTGGTACTATAGCAATTATATTATTATATTGCTTATGATTGTTTTATTGTATAGGGACAATTACAAGTTCGAGTTGAAGCCTTGGGAGATTTGAGATGTTCAAAAGGAAGCTTTGAAGATAATTATAAAGGCAAGGTTTAGTTAGTAATCTGTAGATTAGGGAGTTAGGCCGAAATGACTAACTAGTGATTGATTTATAACTCTTATAACGCTTGACATAACCTAGACGTTTAGGATGTGATCCTAAATAGGTTATGCTTAGATGTAGGGACTGAAACTTTTGACAAATTTCAATAACACGAGCATATTTTTATATGAAATATATCAGGTTTGAATTTATTAAATGAAAGGAGCTATGATTCGTGGGAAGGGATTTAAGGATATATTTCACTTTTTATTACTCATGTGGGAAACTTCAATTTCAAACGGTGCTGTGGACCTCCCCGGTATGAAAATTTTGACAATTTCCTGCCTTGAAGATCCTTGCCATGAAACTTTTGACAAGTTCCCATTACATGAGTATTTTCTGAAACATAATAATCCTGGTTTTCAATTTTATTTAATGAAACCAATTTATGATGGCGGAGTTGGGATTAGGGATATATTTATAGGTTGTCACGTTTTTATTACTTGTGTTAAGAAACTGTGCCCCCGAAAGCGCACGGAGTCAAAAATTGCAGTATTTATAGTAAGTACCGGATCGTTCACTGGAGGATGTGCGATGGAAGCAGGGCCCACGTCGTTTACTAAAATTTTCCACTCGGTTACTCGATTCAAGTTTGTGTTATGACTATCAACTACTTGACAGAATTTAAAATGAGAATTAAAATTATTCTAGAAAGCGAATAAAATAAAATAAACTATCAACTATCAACTACTTGACAGAATTTAAACTAAGCTATGAAAGCAATAAAATAAAGCAGATAAAATTATTCTAGAAAGCGAATTAAATTTAATCTAAGAAAGCAATAAAATTAATCTAAGAAAGCGATAAAATTATTCTAAGAAAGCATATTTAAAATGAGACAGAAGGGACAGGAAGAAAATAAGAAAAATTGGACAAGATTCAGACGAGACACAATTAAACTTCCATTTTAATACGCAGATCTTAGCTTGGGATAATCCATCAGTTAGCTAACTCTCATGCTCTCTATACCATGTTCCCTTTAACAGACAGGTACTTACAGTAAGAGTTTACATGCTCTTAAGGCAACAAATTCTAAGATACCACAGACTCACAACTGCCCTCACATGGCCATGCTGAGGCATATTATTCATCTGTGGTGGACAAGCAACACCTGACAAATCATTTATTAAAGTGTCAAGTACCGATATCATTCCCCCATGTCACACCCAAAGATTCTAGTTAAGCCATGAACTATCCCTTAACTCTCAGTCCTAGTAGCAGTTACGCAACTCTCAATACAACCGAGTGACCTCTAGAGAAAGCAGTTAAAAGAAAGCGGTAAAGAAAGCATTTAAAATCCTATCACTCGGAGGTTTTTGAAAGTCTGACCCTGGTAGTAAAAGAAAGCCCCCAGTCAGAATGACTGAGTGTGGATCAAGAATTCCATATTCTCGGTGAACCGCTCGCAGTGTTCACTTCCCGTCGGGTGGTTATGAGATACAAACTAATGAAACGAACTAATAGATTAGTTCGTTCCGGATGCACTCACTCAGGACTCAAAAATAGGCATTGGCAGAAGAGGATAGCAGTTGAAAGGAACTCAACCCTATCTTAGAAAATAACCAAGGCCTATGTATTGTTACTCTAGAATTATCTATCACACCGTATTTGAATCCAAGTGGACCCCATCTCAGTGTGACATTTAATACCAGATTCCCAATACACAACAATTTTGGAAAATAATTGATTTGAAAACCATTCCCTAAACAGGTACTAGACTCTCAATAAGAACACAGACCCTTTCAGTTTAGGTGAGACCTAATCATTGACTCTGCTTCTAATTTCCCAAAATCAACCCCCAGTCGGATATGAATTAGTCATAACTGTGGAATTTATCCCTTACTCGGATCCGGATTTTATAAATGAATTTTTGTTGGAAATTTATTGTGAGACATCTGATTTAAATCATGACTTCTATGTCCAAGGGAAGGATCCCAAAATAATATTAACCACAATATCTACATAATAATATCATGCATAAGTTTATAGAGAAGTGTAAAATTAAATAACCCAAAATATAAGGCGGGTTTAGACAGAAGTTGATACACAGAGATGAAATAGCCGGAGATGAGAAGAATTTATTTTGGCTAAAAAGATGGCAAAACGATTGGGTGGACTGCAAACATCTGCTGTCCAATTTCCCTCTCATTTGGATGGAATGATTTTTAGACAGTGGAATGCCTTAAATGACAGTTGCCGCCGTCATCTTAGACTCCACTATCTGTGAACTGGATAAAAACCCACATGTTCTATTACCACAATAATTATTAGATAACATTGGCATATATCATCTAACATTACTACAGTTCCAGATTCGGGTTTGAAATTAAGATAAAGAAAAGAAAACTGTATCCGGATAGGAGTCAGCTGAGCAGCTATTATAATCCCGAATGGACGAACCGCCAAGGCTTCCACCGACCACTATCCAGACCATGCAAAATAACAACTAGTAATTAATATTCAGACTACGAGCTAGTTATCCGTGTGGGAATACCCGCCAACATTAGTCTGATATATTCCTTACTAGCTGTTTCACACAACACGGAAAAGACAAAATAAATAGAAGAAAATATTTTTGGGTCATCTTGTATGAGAGACATTGGTTTCTCATACAAGGGTATGGAATTAAATCCATAATTACTCATTATGTCTAAATAATCACTCATTCCATAATTAATTAATTAATTACAGTCCGGATTATATACTTAGATCATTAGAGTTTAATTTTGTAGAAGAGTTTTTTAATGGAAATTGAACAAAGTTCTTTATATCAAAATAATCATGGGTTGAGATCATTGGATTTCAACCTCAAAATATTAATATAAAGGTTCAATTAATTAATGGGGTGAGATGGAGAATAAAAATCTGACAAAAAGGTGCCAAGCCTGTCGAGAAACAGAAATTGTGTCGCGAACCGTGGGTCCGCGACAGGAGGATCTCGACAGAGAGGTGGGAAATAAGAGAAATTGGAATTTTGGAAATTAGGGTTGTCGTGTCGCGGAACAATGAGTGTGTCGCGGACCCATGGTCCGCGACAGGGGTTCAAGACACAATTGTGCCTGTTCGCGGAACAATTCTGGTTCAAGACACAACTTTTAGCTCCAGGATGACGCACAGGAGGGGCGGGAGCTCGAGTCCAGGGGGAAGATGACGAAAATTTAACACTTGCGGGAGCTGAGGTCCCGGGACCTTGAGACGAATTAGGCATGTGGGAATTGGAAAGTGGGTGGTCACGTGAGGGGCGTGACTGCTCTTGTTTTCTTTGTCCGTGTCGCGGAACTGCTCCAGTCGCGGTCGCGTTCCGTTTTTGCGGTCCATTGTTCCGCGACAGAGTGTTCCGCGACAGACTTTGTGTCTTGATGCTCCCAGTTTCTAACCATTTTCTGTCCAGGTCGCGGTGCACCCGGTCGCGGTCCATGGTATCTCGACCCGGGGTTTGTTTAGCGACATGAATTTTGTGTCTCTAAACATCACCAGTCCTTAAACAATCTCCCTGTCTCTAAACATGGTTCCTCGACCGGATGTGATTTTTCTTTCTCGACAATTTTTTTTGTTTTCTCTTTACTCTTTTATTTCTTTTCTCTTTCCTCCATTATTCTCGACAGATTTCTTTTCTCTTCCTCTCTCTTTCATCTCTCATTCTTTCCTTCCCCCATTCTTTCTTCATTCTCTGTTTCTTCTCTGTTTCTTTTTCTTCACTCATTCTTCTTCTTCTTCTTTCTTTTTCTTCTTTCCTTTTCTCCATTTCCGATTCCAGTTTTCTTCTCTCTTCGACAGCTTTCTTCTTCCAGATTTCTTTCTTCTTGTGGCTCACTGAAATTGGGGGTTTGAGATGGAGGAAGGGATGGCGGCAGCGGACGGACGGAGGTGGCCGCCGGAGTTGGTCGAGGCTGGTTCTTGCGTCGATTGGAGATGGGTGTTGAAGGAGATGGAGGCAGCGGAGGAGCGAAGTGGAGGCTTGAGGGCGCGGATGGTGGCGGAGCTTGGATGAGGTGGTCGGAGGCGACTGAAGGGAGCGCGGGCAGTGGTGGAAGTTGGTTGTAGATGGTGGTGGAGGTGTTGTTGGATGTGGGTATGGTGGCTGCCGGAGGCGATTGCCGGAAGGGCGGCGATTGGACTGTGTTGAGGGGGGCTGGCCGGAAATGGATGGGGCTTGGCTTGAATTTTGTTGGGCCTATGGAGGCTTTGGACTGGACTTGCTGGACTGGATCAATAATCTTGGACCAAATTGAATTAAACACCTGCAATTTAATTAAACATGAATTAGTGGATCAATTAATGCTTAACTAAAGCAGAAAATGGAATTAAAATAAAAAATAGAGGTAAACATAGAAATTAAAAATATATACATCAAAATATAAATAAAATATAAAATATAATAAATAAGGATATTTGCTCCACTTGATATTTTGTTTGTGTTCCGTTTAATGGATCCGTGTTCCACCGAACAGATACTACCAAACCATAATTATCAAATGTGGAGTTTTTAATATTTTTATCATGTTTTTGGATTTTTAACATAAATTTAATAAAAATAACAATATTTTTGTATTTTTCAATACCAGCTTATTATTTATACAAACTTGCATAAATCTGTTAAATTCAACTGCTTTCTTATTTAAATAAGACCGGAATGCGATCAAATGCCCATATTAGACACGGAAATAGATTGAAAATAATGGTCAATTTTGGCCATTATCAACATCCTCACATTTAATACTGATCGTCCCCGAGCAGTCAGAGTCAGTGCTCCTAAGAGCATAGACGCCGCATATTCAATCTATTTTCGTGGCTTCAAAAATTTCATTCTTTTTAGATTGGGATAAGACAATAAAAAACTACAAGTATTAAATTCTCTTGATTGCAGTGTTTAATGAAATGATACTTCTCACTTAATCAGGCCTACAAATCAGTCATTATTGATAATTCTTCATGAACATCATGTTTAGAAAAAATCATTGATTTAATTCTAGAATTAAAGCATGACATGAATATAAATTTAGAAACAGAGCCTCACATATGGTGGAAGCGGAAATTTCACTCACTCATAAAAAGGGGTTTTATCAATGAGCACTCATAATCAAATTTAATTAAATTATTCCATATGCTTGCAATTGGACCAACTCGCCACCGGCTCATTTCTTCAAATCGAGATCATGAGGTCTTATTTAAGGTTATAACGGGGCATACGGTTGTAACATTTGGTATGGAAAGGAATTATTAGGCTAGAAGTGGCAAGAATTAATTTATCATAACTTGGCATATTTTTTATTTATGATCATCAATATTTTTCTTTCTTTTGTTTTTCTCTTTTCATATTGCATGACATTAGACTAAGTCTAATTTGCTTTGTCATTTGCAATTTATTTGTGTTGAATTGAACTCAACAATTTTCTTTCTTCTTCTTCTTCTTTTTTTTTTTGATCGGATTTTTGAATACCGATTGAAATTTTTGTTGATGATAAAAAATTGTAATGCCTTGATAAAATTTATTCTTGCACACTTGGGTTTGAATTTTTTGGTCTTTTTGGAAGGCTAGGAATAATATAGAGGGCTTCAAAGAAAAATCAGGCTTAAAGGCTCAAAGTGGTTAATCCTAAAGGGAAAATATTTTTGGGTTTGGATTTCAAACGAAGGCCAAAATTTTGGGGTTTTTCTAGGTGCCTCGATCATTTGCTCGATTTTTGGAATATGGCATGGTCTTGAATCGGTCCCAATCGCAAGTTCTAGTTTCCTTTAATCAAAATGATTTTCACACATCAAATAAAAGAAATGAGTGAAAGTGACTCATGGCTCAAATCTCACATGGAATGGTTCATTCATGTCATACAATATTCTTAAATTTAATCTTTGAAACATTCATACAATAAATTCAATTAAATTCTCAACATGAGGACTCATTACCCAACAAGATGATGATATCATTAAATTTTTATAGCTCAAAACCTCAAAAATTCATATCATGCATGTCTTCAATTATATTATCCCAATTTAAAAGTTTAAAAATTTAATCATAAACCAAAATCAAATATGTGAATTCTTAGACAGATTTATACATGCTTCGCACTGGGTATAAAAATAAAATAATAAAAACAAACAAAATAAAAATAACACACTTTTTTTTTTTATATATATTTAAGTGAAGAATCAACATCCTCACATTTTGAGCCTTGCTCGAAATGTGAGTAAATCAATTCCTACTTAAACAAATTATCAAAATCAAAATAAAAATAAAAGAGGAGGGAGGGAGGGAGAAATATTAGCACAAAAGCTAGGAACATACTTCCGATAGCTTTTTTCGTCAAACCAACTGAGTGTTCGATGATTTTGGCTATGTGTGATCGTTTGGTTCATCGAGCAAGGCAATTGTTCGATGCCCAATACTTAGAAAAATTCTGATTTTCATCAAAATTGTCCAATCACATTTTTGAATTTTCTAAACATATGAAAGTTAATCTACTTGCAAAAATTAGGTTGGATTAATTCTGTTCTTATAAAAGTTATTCCGGATTTTAAATTGCTTTAAATTCCAGGAATACTTTCAATTAATCACAGAATCGATCCAACCGGGAACCTGTTTTGCAGCTTTACTTTTCTTTTTGTAGTTCCACAAATTCCTGCAAAGCAAACACAGAATAAGTTATCGGGTTTCCTCAGCAATATCAACATCCTCACATTTAGAGTCTTAGTACTCTAAATGTGAGTTAATTGATTAATACCCGAATTATTTAATATAATATGCACAAGATGTATAAATATATATTAATATATATATATGATTTTGACTTGCAGAAATTTAGGTTGGATTAATTATGTGCTTGTGAAAATTATTCCGGATTTTAAATTTCTTTAAATTCCAGATATAATCTTCGGTCAATTACAGAACTAATCCAACCGGGAACCTGTAGTCCAAAGGTCTGCTGCTCCATTTTTTGTTTCACCAGTGATGAGGGCTGCCTCAGAGCAGTGATGGTAATGAGGTGGATGGGCGATGGAGCAGTGGTGGAGCTTCGTAGTCCGGAGTTGGTGGAGATGACAAACACGTGGGTTTCACGTGTTGTGCAATTCATAATTGCAAATTAGTGCAGCCCCAATGCTACACTTCCACATTTACTCCTTATACCAATTTTGGTGGCTCCATGATTTCTGCAAGCAAAAATACCCAATTGGTTAGGTTTTCCCCTCAAATCAACATCCTCACATTTAGAGTCTTAGTACTCTAAATGTTTAATTGATTTGAGGATACTTCTCTGTTCTGAAATAAATACACTAAATTAACACTAAACTAACTATGAGTAATCAGGAGTGTAGTTCTCTTAATAAACGACGCTGCATCCTCCCCGGCAACGGCGCCATGAAACTTTTGACAAATTTCAATAACACGAGCATATTTTTATATGAAATATATCAGGTTTGAATTTATTAAATGAAAGGAGCTATGATTCGTGGGAAGGGGTTTAAGGATATATTTCACTTTTTATTACTCATGTGGGAAACTTCAATTTCAAACGGTGCTGTGGACCTCCCCGGTATGAAACTTTTGACAATTTCCTGCCTTGAAGATCCTTGTCATGAAACTTTTGACAAGTTCCCATTACATGAGTATTTTCTGAAACATAATAATCCTGGTTTTCAATTTTATTTAATGAAACCAATTTATGATGGCGGAGTTGGGATTAGGGATATATTTATAGGTTGTCACGTTTTTATTACTCGTGTTAAGAAACTGTGCCCCCGAAAGCGCACGGAGTCAAAAATTGCAGTATTTATAGTAAGTACCGGATCGTTCACTGGAGGATGTGCGATGGAAGCAGGGCCCACGTCGTTTACTAAGATTTTCCACTCGGTTACTCGATTCAAGTTTGTGTTATGACTATCAACTACTTGACAGAATTTAAACTAAGCTATGAAAGCAATAAAATAAAGCAGATAAAATTATTCTAGAAAGCGAATTAAATTTAATCTAAGAAAGCAATATAATTAATCTAAGAAAGCGATAAAATTATTCTAAGAAAGCATATTTAAAATGAGACAGAAGGGACAGGAAGAAAATAAGAAAAATTGGACAAGATTCAGACGAGACACAATTAAACTTCCATTTTAATACGCAGATCTTAGCTTGGGATAATCCATCAGTTAGCTAACTCTCATGCTCTCTATACCATGTTCCCTTTAACAGACAGGTACTTACAGTAAGAGTTTACATGCTCTTAAGGCAACAAATTCTAAGATACCACAGACTCACAACTGCCCTCACATGGCCATGCTGAGGCATATTATTCATCTGTGGTGGACAAGCAACACCTGACAAATCATTTATTAAAGTGTCAAGTACCGATATCATTCCCCCATGTCACACCCAAAGATTCTAGTTAAGCCATGAACTATCCCTTAACTCTCAGTCCTAGTAGCAGTTACGCAACTCTCAATACAACCGAGTGACCTCTAGAGAAAGCAGTTAAAAGAAAGCGGTAAAGAAAGCATTTAAAATCCTATCACTCGGAGGTTTTTGAAAGTCTGACCTTGGTAGTAAAAGAAAGCCCCCAGTCAGAATGACTGAGTGTGGATCAAGAATTCCCTATTCTCGGTGAACCGCTCGCAGTGTTCACTTCCCGTCGGGTGGTTATGAGATACAAACTAATGAAACGAACTAATAGATTAGTTCGTTCCGGATGCACTCACTCAGGACTCAAAAATAGGCATTGGCAGAAGAGGATAGCAGTTGAAAGGAACTCAACCCTATCTTAGAAAATAACCAAGGCCTATGTATTGTTACTCTAGAATTATCTATCACACCGTATTTGAATCCAAGTGGACCCCATCTCAGTGTGACATTTAATACCAGATTCCCAACACACAACAATTTTGGAAAATAATTGATTTGAAAACCATTCCCTAAACAGGTACTAGACTCTCAATAAGAACACAGACCCTTTCAGTCTAGGTGAGACCTAATCATTGACTCTGCTTCTAATTTCCCAAAATCAACCCCCAGTCGGATATGAATTAGTCATAACTGTGGAATTTATCCCTTACTCGGATCCGGATTTTATAAATGAATTTTTGTTGGAAATTTATTGTGAGACATCTGATTTAAATCATGACTTCTATGTCCAAGGGAAGGATCCCAAAATAATATTGACCACAATATCTACATAATAATATCATGCATAAGTTTATAGAGAAGTGTAAAATTAAATAACCCAAAATATAAGGCGGGTTTAGACAGAAGTTGATACACAGAGATGAAATAGCCGGAGATGAGAAGAATTTATTTTGGCTAAAAAGATGGCAAAACGATTGGGTGGACTGCAAACATCTGCTGTCCAATTTCCCTCTCATTTGGATGGAATGATTTTTAGACAGTGGAATGCCTTAAATGACAGTTGCCGCCGTCATATTAGACTCCACTATCTGTGAACTGGATAAAAACCCACATGTTCTATTACTACAATAATTATTAGATAACATTGTCATATATCATCTAACATTACTACAGTTCCAGATTCGGGTTTGAAATTAAGATAAAGAAAAGAAAACTGTATCCGGATAGGAGTCAGCTCAGCAGCTATTATAATCCCGAATGGACGAACCGCCAAGGCTTCCACCGACCACTATCCAGACCATGCAAAATAACAACTAGTAATTAATATTCAGACTACGAGCTAGTTATCCGTGTGGGAATACCCGCCAACATTAGTCTGATATATTCCTTACTAGCTGTTTCACACAACACAGAAAAGACAAAATAAACAGAAGAAAATATTTTTGGGTCATCTTGTATGAGAGACATTGGTTTCTCATACAAGGGTATGGAATTAAATCCATAATTACTCATTATGTCTAAATAATCACTCATTCCATAATTAATTAATTAATTACAGTCCGGATTATATACTTAGATCATTAGAGTTTAATTTTGTAGAAGAGTTTTTTAATGGAAATTGAACAAAGTTCTTTATATCAAAATAATCATGGGTTGAGATCATTGGATTTCAACCTCAAAATATTAATATAAAGGTTCAATTAATTAATGGGGTGAGATGGAGAATAAAAATCTGACAAAAAGGTGCCAAGCCTGTCGAGAAACAGAAATTGTGTCGCAAACCGTGGGTCCGCGACAGGAGGATCTCGACAGAGAGGTGGGAAATAAGAGAAATTGGAATTTTGGAAATTAGGGTTGTCGTGTCGCGGAACAAGGAGTGTGTCGCGGACCATGGGTCCGCGACAGGGGTTCCGCGACACAAGGTGTGAAAATCCAACAAAGGGCATAATTCCTGGTCACGGAACAAGGAGTGTGTCGCGGACCATGGGTCCGCGACAGGGGTTCCGCGACCAGAGCCCTTCTAGAATAAAATTACAAGTATTTGGGTCCTTGGTCGCTAATCAAGGGGTTGTGTCGCGGACCATGGGTCCGCGACAGGATTGCTTCTCGACCAAGGAGTTTGAAAAATTTTATAAAAATTTTGGCAGCATAACGCCTAATATTGCATTGCGGGGGAGTGCGTTGTGATTCGTGGGATCACAGTTGTGATCCGTGGGATCACAACGGAAAATTACGTTGCAACCCCACGGGTTGCAACGTGATGTAATACAATATAGGAGATGCAATTTTTAAAATAAATATGCACAAACACTCGAATATCATCCCTAGTTAGATCTAATGTATTAGAAATAAAAATAAAACTAAAAACAAAAACACTACCTAAGAACTAAAAACTAAGAGCAGAATAATAAAAATTAAAGAAAATAACAAAAACAAAGACCAGCAGCAAAGGAGTGCAAACAGACTATGCTAGCACATAAAATTAAAAATAACACCTACACTAAATCTATCAAGGGCCAAATATCAAGTGTTTATCCATTTATTAAACCTACTAAAGCATTAAACCTAACTAAAGATAATAAAAATGGTCAAGTGACCAAAAATAAAATAAGCAGTAAACAACCCATGGAATTTTTTTTGGAGACATTTTCTTGATCATTCCACACTAAAATAAGGTTTAACTACATCCATTAATTGAATGTTTCAACCCAAAATATAAAAATATGAAAAACTGGAAAATGTAAACACTAGCCACACTAATCTATTACAGAAATTAAACTAAAACTACACTAAAATCTACATTGCATAAAAATAAAACTATCTACTCTAAAAGCTACTTGAGAGCACAGTGGTGCCTCAAGAACAAAAATTAAACTACAAGTGTGGCTAGGTTACTGTTCAAAGGGGTTGGGAGGTTATATTTATAGAGGAGAAGAATTGAGCCCTAGGCCCATTCAAGGCCCACCAGTCGCTAAACAATTGTGCCTGTTTCGCGGAACAATTCTGGTTCAAGACACAACTTTTAACTCCAGGATGACGCACAGGAGGGGGCGGGAGCTCGAGTCCAGGGGGAAGAGGACGAAAATTTAACACTTGCGGGAGCTGAGGTCCCGGGACCTTGAGACGAATTAGACATGTGGGAATTGGAAAGTGGGTGGTCACGTGAGGGGCGTGACTGCTCTTGTTTTCTTTGTCCGTGTCGCGGAACTGCTCCTGTCGCGGTCGCGTTCCGTTTGTCGCGGTCCATTGTTCCGCGACAGAGTGTTCCGCGACAGACTTTGTGTCTTGATGCTCCCAGTTTCTAACCATTTTCTGTCCAGGTCGCGGTGCACCCGGTCGCGGTCCATGGTATCTCGACCCGGGGTTTGTTTAGCGACACGAATTTTGTATCTCTAAACATCCCCAGTCCTTAAACAATCCCCCTGTCTCTAAACATGGTTCCTCGACCGGATGTGATTTTTCTTTCTCGACAATTTTTTTTTGTTTTCTCTTTACTCTTTTATTTCTTTTCTCTTTCCTCCATTATTCTCGACAGATTTCTTTTCTCTTCCTCTCTCTTTCATCTCTCATTCTTTCCTTCCCCCATTCTTTCTTCATTCTCTGTTTCTTCTCTGTTTCTTTTTCTTCACTCATTCTTCTTCTTCTTCTTTCTTTTTCTTCTTTCCTTTTCTCCATTTCCGATTCCAGTTTTCTTCTCTCTTCGACAGCTTTCTTCTTCCAGATTTCTTTCTTCTTGTGGCTCACTGAAATTGGGGGTTTGAGATGGAGGAAGGGATGGCGGCAGCGGACGGACGGAGGTGGCCGCCGGAGTTGGTCGAGGCTGGTTCTGGCGTCGATTGGAGATGGGTGTTGAAGGAGATGGAGGCGGCGGAGGAGCGAAGTGGAGGCTTGAGGGCGCGGATGGTGGCGGAGCTTGGATAAGGTGGTCGGAGGCGACTGAAGGGAGCGCGGGCAGTGGTGGAAGTTTGTTGTAGATGGTGGTGGAGGTGTTGTTGGATGTGGGTATGGTGGCTGCCGGAGGCGATTGCCGGAAGGGCGGCGATTGGACTGTGTTGAGGGGGGGCTGGCCGGAAATGGATGGGGCTTGGCTTGAATTTTGTTGGGCCTATGGAGGCTTTGGACTGGACTTGCTGGACTGGATCAATAATCTTGGACCAAATTGAATTAAACACCTGCAATTTAATTAAACATGAATTAGTGGATCAATTAATGCTTAACTAAAGCAGAAAATGGAAATAAAATAAAAAATAGAGGTAAACATAGAAATTAAAAATATATACATCAAAATATAAATAAAATATAAAATATAATAAATAAGGATATTTGCTCCACTTGATATTTTGTTTGTGTTCCGTTTAATGGATCCGTGTTCCACCGAACAGATACTACCAAACCATAATTATCAAATGTGGAATTTTTAATATTTTTATCATGTTTTTGGATTTTTAACATAAATTTAATAAAAATAACAATATTTTTGTATTTTTCAATACCAGCTTATTATTTATACAAACTTGCATAAATCTGTTAAATTCAACTGCTTTCTTATTTAAATAAGACCGGAATGCGATCAAATGTCCGTGTTAGACACGGAAATAGATTGAAAATAATGGTCAATTTTGGCCATTATCAGGGACGTCTATGACTAGATTGGCTCCCTAGGGATCTATTACTTGCTATGTTAGAGCTAGTAGTGTTTGTAATGGATGTAGAAGTTATATGTCGAATGTTTTGAAGTTATGATAGGAGAACCTAGACGAATAGGTGTTTCTCTGACTATCATGTTACTTGAGTATATGAATGATGGCTTGTATTTTCTTATACTTGTTATTGTTAATAAAAACGTGATGTATACACGTTGCATGTGCTGATTATTTATGTTATGTTCTTATTGGTATTGTGCCTTTTTGTGTGAGGTGGTATACCTCGGTGATACTTGTGTTATGCTACGGCATGTTCGGCAATTGGGGAGTGAACCTTGTGCCATGACCGGCAAATGGGGAGTGAACCCTATGACATGACCCGCTGGACGCTGCTCCGATCAGTGACGATTATCCGGCTCCCTCACCAGTGTTATTGGCCCTGCGTAGGCTGTTTGTCCGCGGCGGGGGCGACGTTGACGGGCAGTTCATTGTGATGGGAGAGGGTGGTGTCCTATCGCCAATGATGACTGTCGACCATGGTTATTAGGAAACGCGTTCGACATGATTAATTGTTGCATTAGGATAGATAGACACAGGTCATATCATTCATCTCATCATTCATCATGCATAATGATTGCAATGCATTTTATGGTTGAAGCACCAGTATGGGACGGTGTGATGTTTAAATACTGTATTTAATTTATGTTATTAATATATTTGTATCTATAATAATGTCGTTTAATTCTCGTACTGTCTAATCTACTTATTACTGCTATTACCTTGCCAGTACGTTGTACTGACACCTTGTTGTTGTCTGTTTTTATAGATCCTCCTACGGATGACACATATCATGAGGATGGGATACGGGCTGAGCGAACGAGTGTAGATTGCATTTATTAAATTATGTTGGCGTTATTAGGCTTTTGCCTTGTTAGTAAATAATATAGGGCTTGTAGCCTGGATATGTTTTGTGGTTTGTGGGATTACTTTATTGTATTTTTTGTTATTATGTTATTACCTCGCTTCGTATTAGCTGTCTAAGCTGAGTGATCAACAGTTTAGTATAGTTTAATACGGCGGTGACGTCACGAAAATGGTTTTAAATTTTCGGGGCGTTACAGAGTGGTATCAGAGCGGTTTGGCTCTTATATGTGTTTAAAACTTGATAAAAGCATGTGGTGAGGTGTGTGGGGATTGCATATAGGATAGGTTTTGCATTGTCATATGCTAGTTAGATTTATTTTACGTTATGACTTTTGTCAATTATACTGTGCACCTTGATGATTCATGCCATGGTTTGTAAGATAACCATGGGTAGATAACAAGGATATCTTTAGGGGATCTATGTTTAAATTCAACTAGCAACTTATTTAGAAGTCGCTGGATAATTATTGTTATTAATATTATTATTTGCTTGGGAATTCTGCTAACTTATTGTGGTGATAATGCATGAGATATGTCTTTAAGGTAAATTGCAGATATTGAATATCTAGATGACTTGATTATGAAAGATCGTCAGGAAGCACCCAAGTCGTTAAGAGTTGGGTAATCATCAACAACAAGCTCTTCTGTGGGGCCGTAACTAAATGGGAGCTGATGGGCACCTGCAAATCCGTATTATACAGATGCGTGACGATGATCCATTGTCAGCAGATGATCAGAACATCAGGAGAATAATATCTCAGACATCCTTAAATCTTAAAGATATATATAGGGTAACTCATTCGAGATCGACGGGTTTATGATGACATTCAATTTGAGACATCGAATTGAGTATACCACAGAGATTAATTGAAGGCGTTTATGCAAATGAATGTCTTAATTCTTGATTGCTAATATATATATATATATTCCTGTGATTGGTTACGTTTCATCTTTAAATCCTTCTTTTTATTTTTCTTATTATGAGAAATGAATTCCTCTATTATTTTCGTACTTCATTTGAAGATTCTACCGTGTACGTTTTGTACCAGTCTTTTCTCCGAGTTAAACTATCAGCATTGATACTTTCCCACTATTTTTTTAATATTTGTAATAATTCGAATTACATGTCATCTACACTGATATGCATAACTGCATTTATCTAAATTCTTGAGCTCCTCTATTGTTTTCCAAACTTATATGATAACTTTTTCATTAACTTTGTTGCATTTCTAGAAGATTATTGTATATCCGTTGGAGTCCGCCCTCTCCTTTCCGCTATCATTTATCATTCTTAATTCATACTACTAATCATTTCTACCCGAGTAGAGTAGTTGCTTACTGAGCAATCTGTTAGTCCTCCTATTTTTCTACTTATTTATTATCCATATGATAATTTTGAGTCTCTAACAGTCATTGTCATCCCTTTTGCTACTCTGAGTCATCTTTTTATTGGTTCACTTATTTAATTATATTTGTTCCATTATAAAATGACTTCCATCTCAGTATCCTTATTTCCGCAGACTACGATTTTTAGTTGTTTCACATTTCTTCTTCCCACCCGTGCCGGAAGATTTTGGCTCCCGATATAAATCCGAATTTACCATATTCATGGAAATTCGATCTGACTTTATACCCTGTGTTGCAGATTTTGTTCATTTGTTTTTGCGATGCAAGTTCCTCTCAAGGCGAGAATTTCTATGAAATCGTTGAGATAACACTGCACCTTGTGCAATTGTCATCAGGGATGCTAAGCAAAACCTCCTATAGTGCGAAGCTAGGAACGATTGATTAATGATGTAAATGGATTATTCGGAATAGAATTAAGTATCAACACAATTCAAATAAATTCTCGGAGAATAATTAACTGTTTTAACAGTTAAGAACTGTGTAAGATATTCTCAAAGTGAGATTAAATATGGGAATGCCATCAAGACTAACGCAACGAACTTAAAAAATCGAGATGGCTCCCGGGATAAAAATTCACTAAAGTTTGGATCGATAAGCATGGAAATTGAGTGAATTGTATTAATTTCCAGTGTCCCGATGAGAAAAACGAGACTGACAAGAGAATTGTGTGATGAGATGCAACGAAGCACATAGCATCCAACCACCCAATGATTGCATCTCAGAACATCCTAATGCACGATGTACAAAGTGTGAGAAGAAACACAAAAAGAGCTTGAAACTCTCGGGTTACCAACGGATGGTAAGCTCATTTAAAGGAAACATGTCTAATTGATCTGACGAAACTCGATAGAGAGTTAGAGAAAAAGGGCTACTGCTTGTAATGGGGCGCCAGCCAGAATCTAGATTTTAATGACTTGATATGAGCTATGTATTGATTTCCAGTGTGAGTAGGAGAAACATTCGATGATGTTAAGTTCTCCTATAATAGCCAATAACGTTCGAGAGTCGGGTTGGCATCATTTAAGAACTAATCGGAAGGAAAGTAAAGAATCCTTCACCAAATGAGTGGTTCTTCGAAAGGAGAAGTGTTGAGTTCAAAACTATTCAAAAGACAACAAGAGCTATCAGAATTTGTCAGAGACAGACTAGAGAAGAGTCTCAAATGATCAGAAGGCAGTGTGAACTTGAAGGGGTAAAATATGGAGTACATGATAATAAAGTTTACTTCCTGAATGAGGTGAACTGAACATAAGTGTAGACCGACCTCCAGGTAACAGGTTCATTGGAAAGCATGAAGAGGATTGGTAGTGCGATCTATCACTTGAGTCCTTAGTTGAGGGCATGAGTACATGTGATGAATTCCATATATCCCATTGGGGAAAATCATCATTTGATTCGAATGAAGTCAAGCAAGTTGTTGAAGTGAAGTTTGACAAGAGTCAAGAATATGAGAAGCAACCATGGCGATCAGTGAAATGAAGGATGAAGTATTTCAGTATGAGACAAATCAGATGGTGTAAGAACTATCGTTTCTACAAGAGGTTGAAGTTTCAATGTAAGGGAACAAATGAACATTTGATGAAGGTATTGAGAATTGGATTTTACTCCAAATTCAGTGATCATAACCTACCAAACCATACCTTTAATTCATTCGAGGACGAATGACCCTAAGGGGGAGGGATTGTAACATCCCGAATAATTAATTCATGATTAAATTAATTTAATTATGATTAATTAGTCAAATGGGCATAGATAATTAAATAGAGTGGGTGCATAGTTATTTCAAGCTCAAAATAGATGTGTTGGTGGTCCAAACCCAAGATTTGCTTAAATTGGGGTGTTTAAGAGTATTTAAAAAAGAAGAAGAAGAAAGAATCAAGGACCAATTGAGAATAAGAAATATTGCAATCAAGTCCCTTGACTTTAAATAGGCAAGATTAATTGAGAGTTGGGCACTCTCATCTTCTCCTTCCCGTCAAATGGAACAAGAGAAATTGGGGATTTCTTGGAAGCTCAAATCGGGAATGGTGGAGTGGCAGCGATGGCGTGGAGGAAGAGGGGGAAATCGATGCTCCTCTCAAGCTCTCCTCAAGGTAGTAAATCCCTTTTCTTTTCCCTTTCTTTCTTTTCTTGTTGGGGCTGTTTTCCTTAATTTTTGGGGATGTCCGGCGAGTCACCGGAAAAGGAGGAGGGACGCCGGTGTTGAGAGAGAGATGGTGATGGCCATGGCGAGGCCAGAGGCAGCGCCTCCGGCGGTGGCAACGCCACAGCACGGTGGCGCTGTGGCACTGTGGCTGTGAGCAGCGACTGCTGCTGCTGCTTCTGCGGAGGTCGCGCCGGCGACTCGCCGGCGGCGTGGTGGTGGTGATAGCCGTGCATGGTGGTGACGATGGCTGGTGATGGTAGTCCAGTGGTGGGGATTGCTCTTTCTTTTGATTTTATGTTTTTTGTTAATTGATTTTGTTGAGCTTTAGTTCCATTGATGAATTTGGTTTATTAGCTCACTAAGATGGGTTGGGTGGATTTCTAGTGTGGAAAGGATTGGGTGTTTGGAGTTTATTAGATTGATTGCTAA
This sequence comes from Hygrophila difformis, assembly GCA_030278955.1. Classification (NCBI taxonomy): domain Eukaryota; kingdom Viridiplantae; phylum Streptophyta; class Magnoliopsida; order Lamiales; family Acanthaceae; genus Hygrophila; species Hygrophila difformis. The sequence continues at coordinate 15,780,496 of JAOANR010000009.1, forward strand.
ATTGTTTATGGATTTTATGCCTAAATGTGGTAATTGGCTTATTAGTTTTGAGAATTGGTTGAGTTTAAATTCTATGGATTGTTGATTTGCTAATTTGAAGGAATGGCATTGAGAATTTTTGAGTAAATAAACTTGATTGTTATATGTTAGATGATTTGGGTGATTTGTGAATATGCTAGAGTAGGGTTCATCAATGTTTGTTTGTTCGAGTATTCATGGACTGAAAGTATTTAAAAGAGGTAAATCAAGAGTTCAAATGAGATTTGGATTCTTGGTTATTGTTATTCAACAAATTAGATTGGAAGCATGGGACTTTTAAAGTAAACGAACAATGGTAAGTTGTATTGGCTAATTGTTAATTGGTGAATTATTGATCATTGTTAATTGTTAGTTCATGGTGGGGACTTTGATGAGTTGAGTATTGCTTGGATACTGATGGTGGATTAAGTATTTTGGAGTTAGTATTGTATTTTGATATGATTATTGGTGGATTGAAATAGGTAATCTATTGAAATTGTTATATTTTGTACATCATGAACTTGTTGGTAGCTTGAATTTTGAATATCTTGTTCTGGGAAATAAGTAAAAAAAGGGTTGAAGGATGGAATGTTGGTGTTGGAGGAGGAAACGATTGCTTTGGTACTATAGCAATTATATTATTATATTGCTTATGATTGTTTTATTGTATAGGGACAACTATAAGTTCGAGTTGAAGCCTTGGGAGATTTGAGATGTTCAAAAGGAAGTTTTGAAGATTATTATAAAGGCAATGTTTAGTTAGTAATCTGTAGATTAGGGAGTTTAGGCCGAAATGACTAACTAGTGATTGATTTATAACTCTTATAACACTCGACATGTTAACCTAGACGTTTAGGATGTGATCCTAAATAGGTTATGCTTAGATGTAGGGACGTCTATGACTAGATTGGCTCCCTAGGGATCTATTACTTGCTATGTTAGAGCTTGTAGTGTTTGTAATGGATGTAGAAGTCATATGTCGAATGTTTTGAAGTTTTGATAGGAGAACCTAGACAGCTAGATGTTTCTCTGACTATCATGTTACCTGAGTATAAGAATGATGTATTGTATTTTTTTTTATACTTGTTATTGTTAATAAATAGAAACGTGATGTATATACGTTGCCTGTGCTGATTATTTATGTTATATTCGTATTGGTATTGTGCCTTTGTGTGTGAGGTGGTATACCTCGGTGATACTTGTGTTATGCTACGACATGTTTGGCAATTGGGGAGTGAACCCTGTGCCATGACCGGCAAATGGGGAGTGAACCCTATGCCATGACCCGCTGGACGCCGCTCTGATCAGTGACGATTATTCGGCTCCCTCACCAGTGTTATTGGCCCTGCGTAGGCTGTTCGTCCGCGGCGGGGGCGACGTTGACGGGCAATTCATTGTGATGGGAGAGGGTGGTGTCCTCTCGCCAATGATGACTGTCGACCATGATTATTAGGAAACGCGTTAGACATGATTAATTGTTGCATTTAGGATAGATAGACACATAGGTCATATCATTCATCTCATCATTCATCATGCATGATGATTGCAATGCATTTTATGGTTGAAGCACCGGTATGGGACGGTGTGATGTTTAAATACTGTATTTAATTTATGTTATTAATATATTTGTATCTATAATAATGTCGTTTAATTCTCGTACTGTCCAATCTACTTACTACTGCTATTACCTTGCCAGTAAGTTGTACTGACACCTTGTTGTTGTCTGTTTTTATAGATCCTCCTACGGATGATGCATATCATGAGGATGGGATACTGGCTGAGCGAACTAGTGTAGATTGCATTTATTAAATTATGTTGGCGTTATTAGGCTTTTGCCTTGTTAGTAAATAATACAGGGCTTATAGCCTGGATATGTTTTGTGGTTCCTGGGATTACTTTATTTTATTTGTTGTTATTATATTATTACCTCGCTTTGTATTAGCTGTCTAAGATGAGTGATCAACAGTTTAGTACAGTTTAATACGGCGGTGACGTCACGAAAATGGTTTTAAATTTTTGGGGCGTTACAAAGATAAGATGGACTAAGTCCACACGTTCCAAGGAACGAGCGATGCCTTGCAACCGTTTTAAAATTTTTACCTTCCGCCATTTAAAATTCGTACCATGGGATCACTTGAATTCCGTAGAGGCCAGTCGGACATTATCCAATTTCTGCGCTAGAGTGCAAGGAGACCCATCCCACACAGATGCCACAACCTGTTGATATTCAGGCATCAAAGAAAAAGATGTTTCCCATCGGAAAGGTGTAGAGGCCACTGTAGACACCCTCCCACAATGGAGAAAAAGGGGGCAATGATCAGAACCAACCGTGGCAACACCTGAACAAATCCCGCAGGGAACAAAGAGATCCAATCAAGATTAACCACGGCTATATCCAATCTCTTAAATATGCGATGAGAACTACCAAGAGGACGAGACCATGTATTCAACCCGCCCTGGGTATTAATTTTAGAAAGACTACACTCATGCAAAATATCAGTTAGCTCATCAGCTCAAGCTAAGTTAAACAGACCACCCTTAACTTCTTCCGAACCAAGAATTTGGTTCCAGTCACCTAAGTAACCAAGCACCGTCAATTTGGTTCCACTCAGCAAGAGCCCGAAGGTTAGACAAATCCCGTCTTCTATCAGTGTAACAAGGATTGGCATAAAGGGCAGAGAAGTACCATTGGAGTTACCATTCGAAAGATTAACCATAATCAAATGATCCCTCTCCTAAAAAATCTGAGCTTGTAAAGAAAGCCCAGTGCGAGTGAGAATCCAAACACTCCCCGAACGGCTATAAGCTTCCTGTAAACAGAGGGGAATGATCCGGCACGAAGAAAAAATTGCTGGGACTTAATAAATAAAAATTGTGGCTCCAGAATAATGATGATATTCGGATTATAAGCACGCAAGAAATCAAGTAATACCCGACCCATCGGCCGGCCAATAACTCCCCCAATATTCCAACAAAGTAATTTAAAGTTGTGAAAATACATAAATAAATAACAAAATAAGAAACGAAACAACAAAGCCTTAGCTTTGCATAGCATCCCATTCATCAGGTTGCCTCCAATCAGCAACAACAATCGCTTTTATGTGCTCTTCCTTATTAGTGTTTGATTCGCCAGGAATAACTGGCACTGATGTCTCCTTCGAAGCTTTTGCCCGTTTTCCCTTGGAAGGTAAGTCCGGTTTGGAAAGAAGAGAGCTCTCCGTCTCTTGTTTCCCCTTTCGAGATTTTCCGGTGGATAAGGCAGGAGTAGTATCTCGCTTAACGTGAGCCCGCATCCAAGCAGCAGAAACTAGACCTCCACCTTTACGGCCCATAGAGAAAGTTACCAGCCCATTCACAGGCCCTTTACCTTTTTTTGGCCCAGCAGATTTTTTGCGAACAACCTTCACCCAATCATCTGTCTGAGGTTGTGAATGAATGATGACACTATTTTCGGGATTTTCCAAAAGAGGTGGGAGAGGATCGTGGTACTCACTTGGCAACTCTTGATCCAATTCCGTAAATTTCGCACCTTTCATAGGAACTGCCGAATCAGAGGTGTAGGTATTGGTTGCCGGCGTTTCATGAACAGGTTCAGATGGACCCTTAACAGTCACATGAGATACAATCGCAGGGACATGATAATCAGTAACCTTTCATTCACCACACCCGGAGCCGCCTGGCAGGAATTAATGGCATGACCATAACATATGCAAGACGAACACAACAAATGTTGCCCCTCGTATGCCACTTTTTGCCACCGACCTCCAACCAAAATACTAGAGACCACCGGAAGTTGCAAATCAATCTCAACACAAACCCGAGCGAATTTGGCACGTTGAAAATATTTTTTCATACTATCAACTCGAACGGGGGTGCCCAAACCAGCCGCCATCCTCATAAGAATAAACTCATCATAATACTCCATCCCAAGTCCCGGAAGTCGAGCCCAAACCACCATTTTCTTAGGGGTCATATTATATGCTACAAAATCCGGCTTCCATGGCACAATTGTCAAGTAACTATCAAAGACCATCCACAGACCATCACAAAGAACCCTCGTGCGATATGCGATCTAATCAAACTTAACTAGGAAAAAACCCAAATCTAGATCCAACTTTTCAAACCTGACTTGAACTTTCCACTGACGAGCGATTCGGTCCTTAAGCGCCAAAAATCCCACCTTATTACCCAAAACCGAGATGATTAAAGCATCTCCCATGGTTTGCACATTCTTTTCTTAGTTTCCGGATCAATCAAATTCAAGGTTTCAATCTATCTCCTCCAATGAAATCCAACACCATCAAATAATCTTTGTTACTTACTTCCTTCAATGGTCCGCACACTTACCTTCAAGCACCATATCCCGAAAAGATTTCTTAGCTCCACCAGAAAACACAAACTTCCCACGGTTCGCTGGAGTAGGAACATCGCCATTTTCATAAGAGAGCGCCATCCGTTTGGATAGTATATAATTATACATATCATTGTTCATATAGTTATTTAAATAAATAAAAAAAAAAGTATTAAAAATAAGAGATACAGTAATTGTCAAAGCAGACCGCTACAAAAGCCTATATTGATGTTTTGCCCATAACAAAACACACTATTGAAATAGATCATCGCAATTATGTGTTATTGGTTTTTTTAGCTCACATAATTTTGAAGTGACCTAAATTGATAATCAAATCAAAATAAGGATGATTCGTCGCCCGACAAACAGCCGCGGATTCAATAGCAAATGGTCTTGTTGAAGATTGTTCTGAAATGGATATCTCCAGCCAATCGCTGGGTGACTAAAGAGTGGGAGTGGTCTGAAATAATTGGGAGCCATATTGATGTATTACCAGTATAGTAGCAAGTTTTGAAAATACTACTACATTAAAGATTCGGCAGCTAAATCCAAAAGTTACACCACTGAATTCTATGGTTGTATGACTTATTTCTTATAGTATAATAATTTCAAGAGTAAAACATACAAATGTTAAGAATTTTAAGAAATTAAAACATGATTATACATTTTTATAGAGGTGAGTTAAATATTCGAATCGATACCCTAAAATGTTGAATCGAATCGAAATCGAACATTCGGTCGAACCATGCCCACGTTGGAACAAAGGGTATTGAACTTATTGCAAATTAAAGTCATAAATTAATTAATTTATTTATTAAATATTAGTAAACTAATAAATGTATTTTAAAAACATAGTTTAATAATCATATACTCAAGATCACCCCAAGGGCGCCTTCGGCATCCAGGGGTCACGGACCGACCATAGAACCCTACTCCGTAATTTAATGATATTAACATTCAATATTTTCACGCAATCTAATGCAGATATTTAACGATTAATATCTCAAATTGTATAAAAGAAAAAAATTATAAAAGTTTAATATTCTAAAACTATGTGATTAAGCGAATCTAACAATATCTCACTTGATTATATTTTATCTTATGTAAATGTATTAAAAGGTCGAATCAAAGTTACTCAATTAATAGTGTTTACTATGCAAATGTTACATTATTAAATTACGGAGGGAGTATATATTGCATAATTTTTTTAAGCAGCTAGACTCTCGTTACTAGTCAAGCTATATGTTGTGCGTAATTTGATTATATATAAATTTTAACGTTAAGTGATATTATTTTTTTATAAAATTATAAATAAATACTCTAATTTTAATAATTAGTTTTTTGTTCTTTTTAAATTTATGATTTAATAATTTAAATTAAATTATTTTAAGGAGTAATTGGGTGACGCGGCTCTCCAGCCCACTCATTAAATAACACTCATATGCATATATATTTGTAATAAAAAAAACTAAATACTTTAAAACCCTATTCCTAAACAATATTAATTTAACCCTTAATATATGGTATTTAATATAAATTTTAAAAAATCTTCGAAACCTCCAAAATGGCTATAGAGGAGTGTATCGGCCTTTGCATTGCCGGCAAATTATTTGAATAAAATAGCCTAAGTTAAAGTTCCTCCTTTACCTTCAAAAAATATTACTGCTTAAAAATTTCAAATAGAACGGTCTCCTCCCTTAATGGACAAAGCTATTATGAAATTATGAAATACTAGAACTATAACACCCCATAAAATTTTACATAAAAATCTAAATTTCAAATAGTGACATTTAAATTTTCTAAAATGAAATGTCTTCTAAATTCTAGTTGTTGATCATTGAATAATTTAAAATAATATTTTTCCAAAGGACTATTTAATTGAAATTAATTAGCCATTTTTAAACCTAAAACCCCAACTAACATTTTAACACAAATTAAATCGTGTAATGAGCTACCGTTGAAATATTTTAAAAACTTGGGTCCACTAGTTTTAAACTTTGGAATAAATAAAATTGGACATGAGTTAGTGATAGAATAAATTGCATGGTTGAATTCAAAGTTTTAGCTAATTATATTAAGTAGTATTTAAATAATTAATTGGTACAAGTCCGATGGTACCATTAATTTATAAATGTCGGATTCAATATTATTAGATATGGATTAAAATATTAAGTTAAGCCTTCACCCTTTTCTTAAAAATATTAACCCATTTAATTGATGAAGATTTATATTTTGTCCACACTGTAATAGGAATTGTCCCGGATTGAAGAATTAGAAATCTATTATTATGTTCAATAAGTTAAAAATTTTAAGTGTGAGAAATTATTAAGTCAATAATTTAAATTGATTAGTTGATTAAATCCACAATTAGGATAAAATTGGGCCAGTTAATTGTATAGTACAATAAGTAAAACTAATAAAAATTTTGAGTCCAATCCATTTAGGTCCAACCCAAATCAAAGCCCAATCCAACTCAAAAGTCCAACCCATTATACAAACCCTAACCCTAACCCTAATGAGCAGCCGCCGCTGCCGCCTCTCCGGCGCCGTCATCGCTGGCGCCGCCGCCGGCCGGCCACCTCCGGCCACTGCGGCCACCACCCGCCACCATCCTCTCCATCATTCTACTCCATTTCCGGCCACCATCTCCTCCCCAATCTCCACCTTCCATCACCACCATCTTCCAACCACTGCCTCCGCCACCTCGCGCCGACAGCGCCTCCGGCCAACCCACCACCTCCGACCAGCTCCGCCGCCCCCTCACCATTGCCCATTTCCGCCACCATCTCCGATCTCCACCTCCACCATTTTCATCCCTTGCCCGGCACCACCACAACCGAGGTCAACACCACCATCTCATCTCCATCTTCATCCTCCCGGCCTCGCCACAACACCACCACCAGCCGCTCCGCCCAGTAGCCCCGTCGCCACCATCGCAGCCACCAGTCACCACGGATCCACCACCACCACAGCCCCCTCGTGCCACCATCACAACCCGCGGCCACTGCCGCCCCTTCCCCATCTCGCCACTACCACAGCACCCATCTCCATCCTTCAACACCACCACCACCATTCCCTTCTCCTCCAAAATTCCAAACATCCATAAAAATAAAAATAAAATAGAAAGAGATAGAGAAGGAGAGCCATTGTCGGCAACCGGTCGCAATCGTCGTGTCTCCGTCGCCGCTCGTTGTGTGCCCGAAGAAATTCATGAGCATGGGGACTAAGTTGAAAGGAGAGTTGTGGAGGAGAAGGAAAGTTGTGGAAGATTTTTTTTTGTAGGGACAAATGGTGTTGATGGTATTAAAGAGGAACGCGGATCGATTGTTTATAAAACTATCCCCAATCAGCTCACCCCTCACTCTTCCTCCTTCCCAGATTTTTTCCAGTACCTCTTTCCTTTCCAGCTATTTTATTTATTTATTTATTTTTCCAACTTTCCAGCTATTCCCACATTTTATTTTGCCATTTTGAGAGCAGTAGGAGATTTCAGAAATTCTCTGGTAAGAATTAATAGAATTGAAAAATGTATAGTTATTATTTATTCTAAAATATTATATTAAATTAATGTTAAAATTTTTGCTAGCCAAATAACTGAAAGAGGGGTATCTGCTCGTAGCCTGTGCGTGTGTCATACCATTTCGTCACGGTAACTGTAAGTAGATTTTTACTCTTTGGAGTAAGCCCAAATTATTTTAGATTAAGCATAAATTTTAAATACCGCTTTATTATATTTTAAATTTATGCTTATTACTCCCTATTATTTTTGGAATATTGGTATGCTATTTTTACTGTGCCTAATAATTGTTGCAACTATTCTCAAAATCCTACGGATTTTTGAGTGCGCATTGTTACGGGGGTGGGACTGTGTGTGGGTCGCTGCTGCCCAACTCCCGCGTTTGTTGTGCATATTTTAGCCACACGGGGATCAGTGGGATTATTCAGCCCGATGCCATTACCTTATCTCACAGTGGGTTTGAGGAAATTTCTTACCTCCCCCACACCTTTGAGTGTATGTGCGAATTGGGCCCTACGGCGGGGAACCTGCACATCACGGTGGCTGAGATAATTATTTTTCGGTAATGCATATTGTTATGTTATCTGTTCCCGGGATATAGACTAATATTTCGTTTATGTATAAATTATCCTCGTTTAAACATGCCTTATTCCCTAAATGTTATTTAAATTGTTTCTGTAACTCGACCTCCTCCGGGAGTAAGGGTCTACTTACTCAGCGATTGTTTTTCGCTGACTCTACACTTTTCATATTCATTCGCAGGTTTTGATATTTGTGAAGATCAGTAAACATTTCACGCATCGGGCACGGTTTGGGTTTATTTCGAATAATTTAAATTTGAGTGTAAGTTATGTATAATATTTTAAATCTCCTTAATGGAGTCAAACAACTTGGCATATGTGTGTTAAATAAGCGAGGACGTATATTTTAAAGTTCCCACCGTTCCTGTAATTTATACGCCTCGTATTTTAATGTATGATGAACGATTATATCTATATATGTGTGTGTGATGAACTATTTTTTTTAGAGTGTCTCTTTTATTAAATAAAATTTTACTGGATTTATTCCAATATTATCGTTGCACGCATTCGAGAAATATATTCATCCGTTTTGGTTATGTAAACCAAACAAATTTATTAAACTTATTTTATACTTGTTACAGCATTATAAGCTTATGCGTAAATTATATGTTAACTTATCCGGAAAGTAAGTAACATATATATTAAACTCTGATTTTATGCAAGTATGCCTGCTAGCCGTAGCGTATTCCGGACGGCCCGGAATGCGTGGCGGTAACATCGGCCCATTCTTCCCGCTCTATGCTTCCGCTGTTCTTTTAGGGAAAATGGGGGTGTTACAAGAACTACCCGCCCACGTGATGCGCGGGAAGAAAAATTTCTAAAATATTTGTTTTTTTAATTATTTAAAGATTCAGCAAAAGAATAAATTCGATTGAATGAAAGAAAATGTATAAGGTAAAATAGTTGATGATCGAAGTAATGAATAAGAAATTGATCAAGATTAAAGGAATGAAAGTTTTGACTGTAAAACTGACGTTTAATTGTTAAGGTTGAAGGAATATCAAAGTTTTCCTATTTGTTTTCTTGCTCCGACTCCTCTAAATAAAATAATTTATACATGCGTAAAAGTAATAAAGATGAAAAAAATATTTTTTTTAAAAAAAAGAAAAAAAAAACATTCTAATAACGCCCTACATTCATTTCCCATAGCATTTCTAAAAGTAATGAATTGCTTTACAATTTAATGTCACTAACTACAGGAATAAAATTTCCCTTATCATGTAAGATAATTATTTCATAATTATTTGAGTTAATTATGATTAATTAATAAAAATTGTGCCATTGCATCAATTAAATTAGTGTGCAAGTAAATTGATAGCCAACATGTGTATGAAGACATCAAAGAGTTATAAAGATGGCTGGTGGTGATTGGTGGTAGTGGTGGGGATTGCTCTTTCTTTTGATTTTATATTTTGTGTTAATTGATTTTGTTGAGCTTTAGTTCGTTGATGAATTTGGTTTGTTAGCTCACTAAGATGTGTTGGGTGTGGATTTCTAGTGTGGAAAGGATTGGGTGTTTGGAGTTTATTAGATTGATTGCTAAATTGTTTATGGATTTTATGCCTAAATGTGGTAATTGGCTTACTAGTTTTGAGAATTGGTTGCGTTTAAATTCTATGGATTGTTGATTTGCTAATTTGAAGAGTTGGAGGTGATACTTGAATTAGTAGGGTGATTCCTAAACATTTATAATGTTGAATTGATTAGGTGACTATTGAATGTTCAATTATTTGGTGATTCTTGAATAATGTGAACATGGACTCTTGGATAATTGAATAATGTAAATGGATTTCTTAAGTTCAATTTGAAGGAATGGCATTGAGAATTTTTGAGTAAATAAACTTGATTTTTATATGTTAGATGATTTGGGTGATTTGTGAATATGCTAGAGTAGGGTTCATCAATGTTTGTTTGTTGGAGTATTCATGAACTGAAGGTATTTAAAAGAAGTAAATCAATAGTTGAAATGAGATTTGAATTCTTGGTTATTGTTATTCAATAAATTAGATTGGAAGCATGAGAGTTTTAAAGTAAACGAACAATGGTAAATTGAATTGGCTAATTGTTAATTGGAGAATTATTGATCATTGTTAATTATTAGTTAATGGTGGGGACTTTGATTAGTTGAGTATTGCTTGGATACCGATGGTGGATTAAGTATTTTGGAGTTAGTATTGTATTTTGATATGATTATTGGTAGATTGAAATAGGTAATTTATTGGAGTTGTTATATATTGTACATCATGAACTTGTTGGTAGCTTGATTTTTGATATCTTGTTCTGGGAAAGAAGTAAAAAGGGGGTTGAAGGATGGAATGTTGGTGTTGGAGGAGGAAACGATTGCTTTGGTACTATATCAATTATGTTATTATATTGCTTATGATTGTTTTATTGTATAGGGACAACTACAAGTTCGAGTTGAAGCATTGGGAGATTTGAGATGTTCAAAAGGAAGCTTTGAAGATAATTATAAAGGCGAGGTTTAGTTAGTAATATGTAGATTAGGGAGTTAGGCCGATATGTCTAACTAGTTGATTTATAAATCGTATAATACTTGGCATGTTAACCTAGACGTTTTGGATGTGATCCTAATTAGGTTATACTTTAGATTTAGGTACATCTATGACTAGACTGGCTCCCTAGGGATCTATTACTCGCTATGTTAGAGCTAGTAGTGTTTATAATGGATGTAGAAGTGGTATATGGTACGTTATGAAATTATGATAGGAGAACTTAGACGACTAGGGGTTTCTCTGACTATCATGTTACTTGAGTATAAGAATGATGGCTTGTATCTTCTTATACTTGTGATTATTAATAAATAGGAATGTGAGGTATACACATTTGCCTATGCTGATTATTCATGTATGAGTTATGTTGTGTTGCCGTTATGCGAGGCTTGGCAAACCTTAGTCACATGTATGCGGATGTTTTGAGTTTTATTCCATGTGCTTGATTGGGATTTATTCCCTTGACTGGATTTGACCTATAGGGATATTCAGCTGATATCCCGGGTCTGTGTGTTGTGCGTGTGGCACGTTGCGGCAATTGGGTGTGTACCCTGTGCCATGACCCGCTGGACGCCGCTCTGGTCAGTGTAGACTATCCGGCTCCCTCACCCGTGTTATTGGCCCTGCGTAGGCTGTTCATCCGCGGAGGGGGCGACGTTGACGGGCAGTTCATTGTGATGGGAGAGGGTGGTGTCCTCTCGCCAATGATGACTGTCGACCATGGTTATTAGGAAACGCATTAGACATGATTAATTGTTGCATTTAGGATAGATAGGCACATAGGTCATATCATTCATCATGCATAATGATTGCAATACATCTTATGGTTGAAGCACCGATATGGGACGATGTGATGTTTAAATACTGTATTTAATTTATGTTATTAATATATTTGTATTTATAATTGTGTCGTTTAATTCTCGTACTGTCTAATCTACTTATTACTGCTATTACCTTGCCAGTACGTTGTACTGACACCTTGTTGTTGTTTGTTTTATAGATCCTACTTCGGATGGCGCATATCATGATGATGGGATACGGGCTGAGCGAACTAGTGTAGATTGCATTTATTAAATTATGTTGGCGTTATTAGGATTTTGCCTTGCTAGTAAGTAATACAGGGCTTGTAGCCCGGATATGTTTTGTGGTTCCTGGGATTACTTTACTGTATTTGTTGTTATATTGTTATTACCTCGTTTTGTATTAGCTGTCTAAGCTGAGTGATCAACAGTTTAATACAGTTTAATACGGCAGTGACGTCTCGAAAATGGTTTTAAATTTTCGGGGCGTTACATATCATTATCAGCATGTTAAAAATAAAATGTAGCGTATTTAAAATTGGCGATTGTTAATTCCATCGAATACAGATTATGGAATAAATATGTTTTTAAATACAGTTAATTTTTTTTGAAAATAAAATACAATAAAATTTTAAATCAGCAAGTAAGATCATTAAAAAAAATATTGTTTCATAGCCCATAGATTTTATAAATTATATTATCTAGAACATATCTACTTTCTAAAGCTATTGTTAAAAACCCTAAATATTTTATTCCCTCCATCATTCTCATTGTAAAAATTCTGCATCTGCTTTCCCCATCACCGCAAATCTCATTTGCACAAATAAATAATTAATACATAATACATAAATATTTTATTACTTCATTATTTTTCCATCATGATTTTATTACCAGATAATTAATACATATTTTATTTTTCTTGCTAAATTAGATTTAATCCGTGCTATATGTTTGGCACATTAATTTTTCAATCATCCTTTTATATCTATATAATAAATCTTGAATACTTTTTGGCATGTGCATACTCTTTTGTCCTTATTAAATTTAATTCATCATTCTTTTAGATCAGTCATTATATGCTATTTTTTAGATCAACGGTTCTTATTAAAACACATAGGCAGACTGATAGCTGCTGAGTAATCGCTGAGTAATGCCATGTCATCAGACACATCATCAATATCTATATTTAGAAAATAAATCTATCTATTAATATAACAAAATCTTGAGAAAGTTTTCATATATATTTTAAAAAGATATAATTGATTATAAATATATATAAATTATTTGATTGTATACATAATATTTTTAAAAATATCAATACTATAATTATTAAATAAATTTAATTAGGTTACAAATTTATGTTTAAAAAATATATAATCATATATCAATATAAGGAATATAATAATTCTATTTTAAATAAAAATATTTCATTGAAAATATGATGTAAACATTAAATTGACCCTAAAAGTATTGATTAATGTAAAATGACTAATAACCTAAAAAAATTATACCATTCTAAACCAATTTTATATTTTTTTTGTTCTTTTTAAAGAAGAAAAGAAAGAAAAGCAAAAAAAAAGAGACTAAAACACATCATAGTGTAATTATTAGACATAATATCATTAATCCAGTAATCTCATCTATTTCAGTATAAAATAAAAATATATATGAAATTTGGAGTAAATACAATTTTAATTTTAAAATTAATTGTATTATAAAAGAATATAAGAAGTATACCCCTAAAAGACTTGGTATCGGAGTATAAATTCAATTTTAGGGCTTATAATAATAATGAATTAAAAAATAATAAAAATTTAATTTAATTAAATGAAAATATTAACTACCAAATTTTTTCATAATCAATATTGAAAAGAAAACATTGGAAAAAATATTATGGACTAAAATAATATTTAAAAAATTAGCAGATAATCAAAACGTAATTATAATTAAAAATATTTCTTAAAAGTAAAGATTAGTCCATAAAAACTAATCACGAAAAAATTTAAAATACATTACGTAATAAAATATAAGTTTAAAATGATGAAAAGATAACAAAAAAGTATAAATAATATTTTTTGAAAACTTTGGGGATAATAGTCAAAATGTACAACATATTAGGGAGTGAAGTATTTTTTTAGAACCTTAAAAATACAAAATATACTCCATCAGTTCCGGTAATACCGTCCCAAAACATTTGGGCAGGTATTTTAGGTATAATGAGTTATTGTGATAAAGCGGAGTAATTAGTTAGGCTTTGGTTAGGGTACAGAGACCTTTGTCTCTTGATGTACTGTGGCACATTCAAGCCATTGATGAAATATTGAAATCAATGGCTAAGATTAATACAAAGGGTACTATTGTAATTTCAATAAGATTCAAATGATCTCTATTCACTTTTCTCAATTCTAATGCTCGTACATCTCTCTCCCTCATAATCTTACTTTTTCTTTTCGGAATTTCTAAAATTTGATAGGTTATTTAGATTGCTTGTATCGAGTACGTAGATTTTCATATAAAGAATGTCAAAATCCGAGTTCGTTTGAGAAAGTTAGAGTTATTTGAAGTTCACTGCGATATTCAGAAACGTAGCCTTCACATTTCAGCGACAGTGGCTTTGCAAATCAGCGATGGGAGCTTTACAATTCAGCGACGCAGAGTATGCATTTCAGCGACATAGCTATACAACATAGTTTTTGTGACAAACTTCAAATGGCTATAACTTTTTCAAATGAGCTTGGATTTGGACGTTCTTTATATGAAAATCTATCTACTCAACACAAGGAATTTAAATATCCTATCAGATTTTATAAAGCCTAAACAGATAAATATCATATTTTCAAAATAACCAGAATAAAATGCCCTTTCATTTGAAAATCTGGTATTTATCTATTTATAATTTCAAAAATTTTATAGGAAATTTATATTCCTTGCATCGAGTAGGTAGATTTTCATATAAATAATGTCAAAATCCGAGTTCGTTTGAGAAAGTTAGAGCCATTTGAAGTTTATTACGATTTTCAGAAACACGACCTTCACATTTCAGCGACGATGGCTATGTAAGTCAACGACGGAGGCTTTATAATTCAGCGATGGAGGCTTTACAATTTAGCGACGTAGCTTATGCATTTCAGCGACGTAGCCTATATAACAAAGTTTATGCGACAAACTTCAAATGACTCTAACTTTACCTCAGATTTGGACGCTCTTTATATGAAAATCTATCTACTCAATACAATGAATTTAAATATCCTATCAGATTTTAGAAAGTCTAAACATGTAAATATCATATTTTTAAAATAATGAACATAAGATATCTTTTCTTTTGAAAATCTGGTATTTATCTATTTGGAATTTCCAAAATTTGATGGGAACTTTAGATTTCTTGCATCGAGGAGGTAGATTTTCATATAAAGAACGTCAAAATCCGAGTTGGTTTGAGAAAGTTAGAGCCATTTGAAGTTCAATATAATTTTCAGAAACACGGTCTTTACATTTTAGCGACGGTGGCTATGTAATTCAGCGACGTAGCCTTTACAATTCAGCGACGGAGATTTTACAATTCAGCGATATAGAATATGCATTTCAGCGACGTAGTATATACAACAAAATTTATATGACAAACTTCAAATTGCTATAACTTTCTCAAATGAGCTCGGATTTGGACGTTCTTTATATGAAAATCTATCTACTCGATGCAAGGAATCTAAATATCCTATCATATTTTAGAAATTCAAAATAGCCAAATAGAAAATATGAGGAATGAAAGACTGACGAGTGAAAGAGATAAATAAAGATAATTTTTCTATTATTATGCCATGAATTGTGTCAAAAGAGAGCTAACTTATGTAAATTTTTTATATGATCTTTATTTATGGATAGAAATCACTAAATTGATTTTGTGAATGATTTTATTAATAAAGATATGATTATTTTTGTTTGACAACTCTACCCTTTTTATTTTATAGCCGTTGGATATTTTTGTATGGTTGAAATGATTTGTCTTGATATACTACCATTCACATTGGTAGTACCATAACTATTCCCAATTAGTTAATGCGATGCTTTAGTTAATGTTTATGGAGTAAGTTTTATTTAAAAAGGAAAATGTGACAATTGTAATGAGACTAACCAAAAAGGAAAGTGAGACAGAATTAGTGGGACGAATGGAGTAATTTTTTTTCTAATTTTTAATAGTTAAGGGGTATTTTTTTCCACTTGCTCTCACCATTTTAGATATGAAAGAAAACTATATATATTTAATTTTTTAACAATAAAAATAATTTATTTTATATTATGTCCACCCGGGTTTGAATTTTCTTCATTCATCTTATTATTTCCTTTATTTTCGTTTTAATGTTTTGTTGAATGCAATCCAACCACTATTTAAGCAAATAACTTTGAATCTCATGTAATCCAAAAATGCTATATTCTCATTTTATATCGTCATATTAGTTCAACACCCGTGCGTAACGGGCGAAAAAATCTAGTTATTAATTTATCCCAAAAATTGTGCACTTAAATTGAGCAGTCGAGATCTCTTTCCAAATTATTCAAGGTGGGCAAATATGGTAATATATTATTTGATATATATACATAATAAAATAAATTTGCGATGATTAACTGTAACGCCCCAAAAATTTAAAACCAAATTTCTGTGACGTCACGGCCGTGTTACCTCTCTTAAACTGTTGGCCAATCAATTTAAGATCAATAACACGTAGCCAAGTAAACAGGAAGCCAATAAATCATAATACAAATCCAGAAAGGAAACCTCACATCATAACAGACGTCCGGCTTACAAGCCTTATTCATGCGACATAACAGTCGACATATCAGTCTCATCTCAACCTGTCAGAGATATTAAGTAACACACAAGACAGAACATAGTGTACCGATCCGTACCACAACAGTACGAGACTAGGTAATAAGTCATAGCATATTATTCAAGTCAAGCACATAAGTCCACAACATGCTAATGCATCCCTAGGTAGATCACTCATCCCCAAACCCCACATCGTGCTCAGGCTCTGCGTCCTCCCCGGGAATATCTATACATAAAAACATAGCAAGGGTCAGTACAAGGTACTGAGCAAGAATAGAAGAATCGGCATAAGGGGAAACAAGAATTAACTTGATTCCCTAGAAGTATATTTATACATATATGTGGAGATATATTCCGTTTTTAAACATTTATTAGGCATAACATAAAAACTGTGCAGAGCAAATAAGTAGACATCACACCGTCCCATACCGGTGCTTCAACCACTGCAAATAAGATGAATGATGGATGATGAGATGAAATGTTATGACCTAGAATGTCTATCTACCCTAAATGCAGCACATAAGCATGTCTAGCGCGCACCTAGGTACCATGGTCGGTATTCCCTCCCATATAAGGGTCCACACCCCTTAATGGTCGAGAGACATACCCACAGTGCCCCCGCCGCGGACACTAACAGCTGAAATCGTGGCTTACGGCAAGCGGGTCAGGCTAAGGGTCATGAGCCCTTTCTAGCCAAATACAGACTAGGATATAAATCCTTTTCAGTCTCAACATATCATCACAGATATTCACATATCATCACAGATATTCACATATCATCACAGATATTCAGATTCAATTCAATCACTCATCTCGAGTGAAGTATTTTCTTTAAAATAAATAGCTTTAAAATCAGACTAGGATATAAATCCTTTTCAGTCTCAATATATCATCACAATTATTCACATTCAATTCAATCACTCATCTCGAGTGAAGTATTTTCTTTAAAATAAATAGCTTTAAAATAGTCTGGGCTCTTTGAAATATACTACTAGTTTATAAATGATAACTTTAAAAATAATAATACTTGAAAATAATAGTTTTTAAAAAGAATAATCCGGGCTCTTTAAAATAGTAGTTTTAAAATATTCCGGGGTGTGCCAAGTCCCCCATATCGGCATTAACAACTCATCGCGAGTTAAGTATCAAGGGTGTACCAAGCCCCACATATCGGCACCAACACATAATCAGATTCAATTCCACACATGTCAATACGTAAATTACGCGTCATGACAAAATAAACAACTCACCACGAGTTAAGTGTCAAGGGTGTGCCAAGCCCCACATATCGGCACCAACACTCACATCAACGTAGAAGCGAAACAAGACTCGATCTCAACTAAGGCATAGTAGATCACCGCTAATCGCAACTAAGTTCAAAGATTGTGAGCATAATGATGGTTATGGCATGCTAGAAGCATAAGAAGAACTAAGGAAACACGAAGGACGAAGAATCGGAAAACGAGCGAACGAATCGCGCGGGCAGGGGGGGTGGCGCGCACCCGGCGCGGTTTTTACACAAAAACCGCGCCAACCCCGCGCGGGACTCGTTCGTCGTGACGTTCGATCGCGCGCTGCTCGCGCGCTGTTTGGCTAAAGGGCGCCCCAACTGCGCGCCGACACAACAGAAACGATGGAAATGGCGGTTTCCGGCCATTCCACCGATTATGCCCCCATTTAGGCCTATCTCTACCCTTGCCTGGTATTGAGGTGGTCCAAACTCTTCCAATACAGCTCCCCAACTCCTCCAAACACCAATACCAAGCTACATAACAAGAAATCAAGTCAAATCATCAAAACTCATCTTCAAACATGAGTTCTTCCAACATACATCCAAAGAGTACCAAGAACTTGAAATCAACAACACCAAAATGATCTCAAGTACTAACCTTAGCTTCCTTCAACACAAATTCAGCTTCCAAACAAGAATCCAAGCTCCAAAAATCAAGTCAATCTACAAAAGATCCATCTTATACTTCATTCCCGTCACCACCAAAACCCCATCAAAAACTAGCTCCAACTTCATGAAAACAAGAGGTAGATGATGGAAAACACTTACCTAAGGTTGTAGTATGAGATCCCCACTTGATTTTGCACTCAAAGCTCAATTTGTGCAAGAATTGGAAGAACCCTAGTTCCTCCTAGAGAGGGTGACGGGATTTGGGGGTGTGAAGGGTGGAAATGATTTTCCCCCAAGTCCAAAATCTGATTTTTAACACCCAAGTGGATCCGGGTCGGGTCGGAATGTGGGTTAAAAGAGTTACACCACTTGTCTTGACCACATTGCACCCATTTGAGCACTTGACTCTTACTATCTTGTGAGTTGAACTCACTTATTTCCCCCACTTAAATCTTCATTTCCTACAAAATAATCCTCATACTAAGTCTTTTGTTAATTAACCATAATTAAATTAATTAATTATGAGTTAATTAAATCGGGGTGTTACAATCTCTCCCCCTTAGGATCATTCGTCCTCGAATGAAAAAGTATGGATTAAGGTCATTACTTCACTGAATTGGAGTCAAATCCAATTCAGGATAACGCCCAGCCATGCTTTCCTCTGTCTCCCAAGTGGCATCCTCTACGCCATGTCTCGACCAAGGTACTTTCACCATTTTGATCGCCTTCTTGCGAAGTACCTTTTCTTTAGTGTCGAGAATCGCCACGGGGTATTCTTCGTATTCTAGGTTGTCATCCAACTCATCCTCCTCCGGTTGTATAATTTTGTTAGGATCCGAGATAAACTTCCTCAACTGAGAGACGTGGAAAACGTTGTGCACATTTCCCACCTCAGTTGGCAATTCTAACCGGTAAGCGACCTTCCCAATCTTTTTAGTGATCTCATAGGGGCCTATAAATCTGGGACTCAGTTTCCCCTTCTTCCCAAATCGTCTCACGCCCCTCATGGGTGACACTCTCAAGAGTACCCAATCTCCAATCTCGAATTCAATGTCTCTCCTGGACAAATCAGCATAACTCTTCTGACGATCCTGAGCTTCCTTCATTCTGTCTCTGATCACTCGTACCACTTCCGTGGTCTGTTCAATAAGTTCAGGACCCATCACCACTCGCTCTGAAGGATCACTCCAACACAAGGGTGTCCTGCACTTTCTTCCGTATAAGGCCTCGTAAGGCGCCATACGAATACTCGCGTGATAGCTATTGTTGTAGGAGAACTCCACCATATGTTGATGTTCCTCCCACGATCCTTGAAAATCCATCACACACGCCCTCAACATATCCTCCAAGGTTCTAATGGTCCTTTCGGTCTGTCCATCAGTCTGAGGGTGCCACGCAGTACTCATACTGATCTGCGTCCCAAAGACTGTCTGCAATTCCTTCCAGAACCTTGACAGGAGTCTGGAATCTCTGTCGGAAATGATTTCTCGAGGAATACCAAAACGTCTAACCACATGTTGGATGTAAGCGTCAGTCAACTGTTGCATGCTCCAGTTCAATCTCATTGGTATAAACACAACACTCTTGGTTAGTCGGTACACAACTACCCTAAATAGTATCAAAACTGCTCCGTGTCCTGGGTAGCCCGGTGACAAAGTCCATAGCAATGGATTCCCATTTCTAAGTAGGAACATCCAAAGGTTGTAATAAGCCTGAAGGTCTCATGTGCTCGGCTTTCACCTTCTGGCAAGTGGAACACCTAGACACAAATTCTGCCACTTCCTTCTTCATGCCTTTCCACCAATAGTTTTGCCTCAAATCCTTGTACATCTTTACTGCTCCCGGATGTACGGAGTAAGGTGTGCAATGTGCTTCCTCCATAATTTTTCCTTTCAGCGCCTGATCTTTCGGAGGCACACACCAACGGTCCCCAAACTTGGTCATATTCTTGCTATCAATCACAAAGCCTTCCGCTTTACCCTTACGAACCTGAGCTTTCAAATGCATCATCTCTTGTCTTACAGCTTGACTTAATCTGAGTTCCTCGAGTAATGATGGCACCACCGTCATAGCATTCAACCTTGCTATCGTGTCGTAAGGAACAACCACAATACCTTCCTTGTCCAACTCTTGCCTTAACTTCCAAGGGAGAGTAATTGAATTCAGTACATGTCCTTTCCTACTTAGTGCATCAGCCACCCGGTTGGCTTTCCCTTCTATGTACTGAATACTCGTGTCGTAGTCCTGCAAAAACTCTAACCACCTTCTTTGCCTACCGCTCATCTTATCTGCAGTGTAGAGACATTTAAGGTTCTTATGATCTGAGTAGATTTGACACTTGACTCCGTAAAGATAATGCCTCCAAATTTTTAATGCATGCACGACCGCTGCCATCTCCAGGTCGTGAGTCGGGAAATTCAGCTCGTGAGGCTTTAATTGTCTAGATGCATACGCAATCACCTTGCCATACTGCATAAGCACACACCCAAGTCCTCGATAAGATGCATCTGTGTATACCTCATATTCCCCCGATTCATCAGGTAACACTAAGGCAGGAGCCTCTGTCACCTTTTTCTTCGGTAAAGGAAATCCTTGGTATCCCGCAGTCTAATCTGGCTTGGTACTTAGACAGCCAATCCATTCCCAAAATCACGTCAAAATCGGCCAAATCTAGCACCACTAGATTCGCTCTGAACTCTCACTCTTTGATGATTATCTGTGCATCGGGTTTAATCCACTGGCTCCGTATGAGGTCTCCCGAAGGTAGCTAACAGGGAGTTGATAAGCCTCCAGTGGTCCCATATCATTATTAGTTACGAATTCCGATGATATAAACGAGCATGATGCACCAGAATCATATAAGGCATAAGCAGGCACATTATTAACTAGTATAGTACCTACGCATTTAATAACATAAGGCACTACCTGGGGTACTTGTTACAGATGGTTAAGTCGATCAAGATTGAAATTGAACAATGGGCAACTTACCAGTCATGACATCATCTCGCCCATCTAGCTCAGCCCGCTCAATCACATTGAGACGGCCCCCACGGCCCCCTTGTGGTCCACGACCTCTGTCTGCACCTCGTCCACGCGACGCATTCCCACCAGACGCATCTGAAGTAGATCCTCCTACTCGACCCACCAACTGTGGGCACTGTGACCTCAAATGTCCTTGCTGCCCGCACTTCCAGCAGTGGGGTCCGCTTCTATACGGTGGTTGTGCATAAGTCCGAGGCCTAGAGGTCTCTCCACCGCTTCTCGGCCTCGTCTGCCTATGATGGGGTCTAATCGGCCCCCCTGACTCCCTGCGACGAGCGGCCCTCACGCGCTGCACATCAGCACGAGCTCTTTCAATGCATAAAGCCTGATCATATGCTGAAGCTAAGCAGGCGTGTTGGTTGCTAAACCCAGTCCGGATCTCAGCCTTCAATCCATCCACAAACTTCGAAACCTTATCTTCCTCATTAGCAACTAGCATTGGTACGTATGACATGAGTTCCACAAAACGGCCATAGTATTCAGACACTGTCATATTTCCTGCTTGCTCTAGGTTGAGAAATTCCCTCTTTTTAACATTCATTATCTGTGTAGTGAAAAAGTGGGATCTCAAAGCATGACAGAAAACTTCCCATGAGAAGTTGGGTCTCGCCATAAGCTCACTCTTACGCGACCTCCACCAATGGAGAGCTGGTCCAGTAAGATACTGCTGTCCCACCCTGACCTTCCAATCCTCTGGGCAGTCTATATTCTCGAAGATCTCCTCCATATGATAAATCCAAACAGTCAGAGCAACCGGGTCTACTCCTCCACTAAAGACCGGCGGTTGATAATGCCTTGCTAGATGCACGTAATCCACGGGTCTGGGTGGTGGTTGTGCAGGTTGATTCGCCTGCCCCTGATACATCCCATACATAGCACTAAACATATATTGCATAAACTGAGGGTCAATGGGCATCTGTACAGGTGGCGGTGGTGGTGGAGACACTGGTTCGTCCTCATAGTTCCAGTCATCCTCCACCTCTACAGGTTCCTCAATTGGAACATCTTCCACGTGATCATTGCCAAGTCCACCATTCTCATGGTACTGTCCATGACCCCCAAAAGCTGGCCCCGGATTCCTACGAGGCCTTCCCCTCCTCCTGGGCTCTCCATCCCGGCGCGGCGGCATCCTATGTTCGTAACGTAACGAGATATTCAGTAACACTCGGTAAATAAGAATAATTCTTTACCGAACAGCAATTATTAAGTATAGAATTCCCGGAATATTCCCAAGGATTGATCCTGGTTTGATTCACAAACCACAATCCACCCCTATAGGGGACGCAGATAACCAAAAACAATGCAATTAACAAGAATATAAGCAGAACCAGATGCAATTCCTACACTATATGCTTTCCCCCACACATCTCACCACATGCTTGTGTTAGAATTCTAAGCACATACGAGCAGACATGGCTCTGATACCAAATGTAACGCCCCAAAAATTTAAAACCAAATTTCTGTGACGTCACGGCCGTGTTACCTCTCTTAAACTGTTGGCCAATCAATTTAAGATCAATAACACGTAGCCAA
This sequence comes from Hygrophila difformis, assembly GCA_030278955.1. Lineage (NCBI taxonomy): Eukaryota > Viridiplantae > Streptophyta > Magnoliopsida > Lamiales > Acanthaceae > Hygrophila > Hygrophila difformis. Next base: position 15,803,570 of record JAOANR010000009.1, read on the forward strand.
GTAAACAGGAAGCCAATAAATCATAATACAAATCCAGAAAGGAAACCTCACATCATAACAGACGTCCGGCTTACAAGCCTTATTCATGCGACATAACAGTCGACATATCAGTCTCATCTCAACCTGTCAGAGATATTAAGTAACACACAAGACAGAACATAGTGTACCGATCCGTACCACAACAGTACGAGACTAGGTAATAAGTCATAGCATATTATTCAAGTCAAGCACATAAGTCCACAACATGCTAATGCATCCCTAGGTAGATCACTCATCCCCAAACCCCACATCGTGCTCAGGCTCTGCGTCCTCCCCGGGAATATCTATACATAAAAACATAGCAAGGGTCAGTACAAGGTACTGAGCAAGAATAGAAGAATCGGCATAAGGGGAAACAAGAATTAACTTGATTCCCTAGAAGTATATTTATACATATATGTGGAGATATATTCCGTTTTTAAACATTTATTAGGCATAACATAAAAACTGTGCAGAGCAAATAAGTAGACATCACACCGTCCCATACCGGTGCTTCAACCACTGCAAATAAGATGAATGATGGATGATGAGATGAAATGTTATGACCTAGAATGTCTATCTACCCTAAATGCAGCACATAAGCATGTCTAGCGCGCACCTAGGTACCATGGTCGGTATTCCCTCCCATATAAGGGTCCACACCCCTTAATGGTCGAGAGACATACCCACAGTGCCCCCGCCGCGGACACTAACAGCTGAAATCGTGGCTTACGGCAAGCGGGTCAGGCTAAGGGTCATGAGCCCTTTCTAGCCAAATACAGACTAGGATATAAATCCTTTTCAGTCTCAACATATCATCACAGATATTCACATATCATCACAGATATTCAGATTCAATTCAATCACTCATCTCGAGTGAAGTATTTTCTTTAAAATAAATAGCTTTAAAATCAGACTAGGATATAAATCCTTTTCAGTCTCAATATATCATCACAATTATTCACATTCAATTCAATCACTCATCTCGAGTGAAGTATTTTCTTTAAAATAAATAGCTTTAAAATAGTCTGGGCTCTTTGAAATATACTACTAGTTTATAAATGATAACTTTAAAAATAATAATACTTGAAAATAATAGTTTTTAAAAAGAATAATCCGGGCTCTTTAAAATAGTAGTTTTAAAATATTCCGGGGTGTGCCAAGTCCCCCATATCGGCATTAACAACTCATCGCGAGTTAAGTATCAAGGGTGTACCAAGCCCCACATATCGGCACCAACACATAATCAGATTCAATTCCACACATGTCAATACGTAAATTACGCGTCATGACAAAATAAACAACTCACCACGAGTTAAGTGTCAAGGGTGTGCCAAGCCCCACATATCGGCACCAACACTCACATCAACGTAGAAGCGAAACAAGACTCGATCTCAACTAAGGCATAGTAGATCACCGCTAATCGCAACTAAGTTCAAAGATTGTGAGCATAATGATGGTTATGGCATGCTAGAAGCATAAGAAGAACTAAGGAAACACGAAGGATGAAGAATCGGAAAACGAGCGAACGAATCGCGCGGGCAGGGGGGGTGGCGCGCACCCGGCGCGGTTTTTACACAAAAACCGCGCCAACCCCGCGCGGGACTCGTTCGCCGTGACGTTCGATCGCGCGCTGCTCGCGCGCTGTTTGGCTAAAGGGCGCCCCAACTGCGCGCCGACACAACAGAAACGATGGAAATGGCGGTTTCCGGCCATTCCACCGATTATGCCCCCATTTAGGCCTATCTCTATCCTTGCCTGGTATTGAGGTGGTCCAAACTCTTCCAATACAGCTCCCCAACTCCTCCAAACACCAATACCAAGCTACATAACAAGAAATCAAGTCAAATCATCAAAACTCATCTTCAAACATGAGTTCTTCCAACATACATCCAAAGAGTACCAAGAACTTGAAATCAACAACACCAAAATGATCTCAAGTACTAACCTTAGCTTCCTTCAACACAAATTCAGCTTCCAAACAAGAATCCAAGCTCCAAAAATCAAGTCAATCTACAAAAGATCCATCTTATACTTCATTCCCGTCACCACCAAAACCCCATCAAAAACTAGCTCCAACTTCATGAAAACAAGAGGTAGATGATGGAAAACACTTACCTAAGGTTGTAGTATGAGATCCCCACTTGATTTTGCACTCAAAGCTCAATTTGTGCAAGAATTAGAAGAACCCTAGTTCCTCCTAGAGAGGGTGACGGGATTTGGGGGTGTGAAGGGTGGAAATGATTTTCCCCCAAGTCCAAAATCTGATTTTTAACACCCAAGTGGATCCGGGTCGGGTCGGAATGTGGGTTAAAAGAGTTACACCACTTGTCTTGACCACATTGCACCCATTTGAGTACTTGACTCTTACTATCTTGTGAGTTGAACTCACTTATTTCCCCCACTTAAATCTTCATTTCCTACAAAATAATCCTCATACTAAGTCTTTTGTTAATTAACCATAATTAAATTAATTAATTATGAGTTAATTAAATCGGGGTGTTACATTAACATAAATGTCAACCATCTTTATAAAATATATCGGATTCAATAATTTATCTATAACCTCTTTTAATTTGATAGAAATAACACCAAAATGGTAACATATTTTCAATACAATTTATAATTAGTTGTCTAATATTATAAGATCTACCAAATGATACATAGTAAATATACAAAATTAAAGTAAATTATCATTTTTGACAGGATTTTTAACTATCTAAAATAATGTTACCCAAATTACACCATTTAATTATGAGATCATTTTATTCTCTATTAGTGTACCAGAGTTTTTAAATATTTATGATTTTTGGATCCAATAAAGTAACACACATTTATTAAAATTTAAAACCTCATATTTAGAAAGGTTTATTTAAAAAATATACATATTCTAATATTTAGTTTCTATTTTTTATTTAATATTCCCTCCGTCCAACTCCAAGTGTCTTGTTACTGTTGGGCACGGGAATTAAGGTAGAGTTGGTTTGTGAGTATATGGTGGGGTCCACATAGTTGTTGGAGGGGAAAATTATTTCTATTTATAGAAAGAAGACATTTGTAATGGAACATCCAAAAATAGTAAATAGGACATTTGGAATGGGACGGAGGGAGTACTTAGTTTCCAAAATACGGATATATTTATATGTAAAGATTTAGTTGCCAATATAAATAAAACGATTCTAAAATACGGATATACTTATATGGAAAGATTTAGTTGCCAATATAAATAAAATGATTCTAAAATACGAATATATATCTATAAATAAAACGAATCACAATAAACTGATTTTAAAACAATATGTTAAATGATTCCATTTAAAAATGTAGTATATATATTAAATCATTATAATATTTTTTTCAAAGTTAATATTATAATACACTTATTATTGCTATAATTAACGAAGTAATGCCCGGCATTATATTAAAAGCACATCTTGTAACACCCCAGTTTTGGTCACCCAGGCCGGGATGCTACCGCCACACCTTCCCAAGCAAGACGCGAACCATTTCGAGCTCACTTGAGAAGATGCTAAGGCTAAGTTGTACCAATACTTAAAAAATAATTTAAAAACCATTCAATAAGTGCCCGAAGGTTTAAATCAGAGTTAAGTCTAACATACATAATTTTAAACAGTGCGGAAGCTAAGGGCCAAACACGGCCAAACATGAGTTTGGGATTCGTAAAAGAATTTAAAAACAAGTGCGACAAGTCTTCGGAAATTCCTATCCCAAGTGTAAATGCCATGCGCTAATCTTCAACATCTGAAAAAAATAGAGACAACGTATCTATCAGTACAACGGTACTGAGTAAGTTAATGTATAGCATAACGAATTTTAAAGTTTTTTTTTGAAGAGTAACTAAAAGATAGGAATTATTATTTATTTTTTTAATAAGCGAGTAAAATAATTCACGAAAATTTTTACACTTTACCACACGCTTAATTATCAATGTTCATTTTCATCGAGAATAACCATTCTTGGGGAATCAAACCCGCAAGAGCCCAAACACATTATTTTACCATTGTTTGTTTTGATCGAGGACATCCAAATTACCCGCTTGGGCGCTTATGTCCACAAGCCGTCGGTATCAACGATCCTGGGCCGAAGCCTTTTCAGATCAACATCCGCTTGGGCGCTTATGTCCACAAGCCGGCGATAATAACGATTCTAGGCTCATGCCCTTTCGAATCAACCCACCTCTGGGACTCGTACCCACGAGGGATGTGAAAGCAGTGACCCTATACAGACCGCTCCGGAGCCCTAGACAACCCATACGGATACATCTAGGAGTATAGACTCTTACTAACACGAAACCACAATATCATATGCGCCGTTTTGGCCACATAAAAAGAGGGGGCGGCCCAACGAGCTCACGCCAAGTGCACTTACCCTCTAAAACATTGGGCATCCCACTCGATCAAAGCTTACAAAGTTTCAAAACCATACTTTTACACTTTACAAAATCACACATGTCCAGATTTCACATATTTCCAAAAATGAGAGCCATTCGACTCATAGATCATCAAAATACACAAGTACGATTTACCGACAAAAATAGTCCTTTGGGCAGTTTCAGAAATCGCATATGGAAACTTAGCAAATCATTTTCAAAAATTCCGAAATTTTTACAGGAGCTAGAACACACCCAAATGAACATTTTTCACAGAAATAGGCTTCTTCAAAATCGGACTCTAAGTAACCTAAAAAAATGATTTCAGATCCATCTTTTCCAAAGAGTGTAAATCCTATTGTTCATTCGACCACAGTCTCTTTAAAAGTTCATAACAATTCCAAACATACTCCACAAATTATGAAATTTTACAGAGATGATCTAGACACATAAAGGAACAACTTTCATGAAGACATCAACCATTGGAAACGATCATAGGTAGGAGTAATATGAACAACAAAACTGACTACACCATGAAACGAATTCTGCCAACAGGATTTCAGAAAATACCAGATGAATTTTCGATGCTCAAATCATGTCCAAAAATTGTGAAAATTTACAGAGATCATATTCAAGGTGTTAGGAACATTTTTCATTTAGAAAGGTTTTCCCAAAAACGAACGGATCTAGACGAACAAAGATGAACAAAAGAAACTATCATGAAGAAACCCTAAATCACAGATTTGTCAAGGATTGGATTTCGAGTTGTACCTCAATGAATATTCAACCAAAAGCTATAAAATTTGAAAGGCACAACACTAACTTACTTTAGAGTAGATTGGAATCAATAAATCCTCAAATCAAAGCCTTAAGATTGCCCCAACACTTGCAACACTCTCCAATGAACCTATTTTTGGATGGAGTGCAAATGGGTGGCTTTGGGGCTGATTAGTGTATCATTAAATAATGAATGAGATTGGGAATAATTACTAGGCATGTCATGGATTGAGAATAGGTTGGATTGGGAATAATTGCTAGGCATGTCATGGATTGGGAATAAGTAATGGGATTGGAAATAATTGCTAGGCTTGAGAATAATTCCAACATGTGACATTTTTTCAAATGCCATAATTCCTTGACAAATTTGGTAGTCTAGATACAATCCTATGCCAATTGAAACTTATCCTATAATTCTAATATTAGAAACGGCAATTGAGAGTCATCCTCATTATTGACATATATTAACTTGAAATTTCTAAAATTAAAAGGAATAATAATAATAATAATAATAATAATAATAATAATAATAATAATAATAATAATAATAATAATAATAATAATAACGGAACGGAAATTCATTCGGGTAATTTCTCGGGTATTACAGTCTACCCTCCTTAGAAATCAACTTCGTCCTCGAAGTTGGGTCGCATTTGGACTGATAGCAATGCATGACAATGATTGGTACGTAAAAAGAATAATTTTGTTAATGCACATGCTCCCCCCCAAAAATAGTGCTAATTTTTAAGACTTGTCGAATTTTCGAGATATACTTTTCCATGGGTTTTAAAATAAAATTCCTTGTCCATGGAAATAATACTCAAAATGCTTAAAAATAATATTGAATAATTTGGGCCTCTATAGTGGGCCGAAAATAATAGCTTAAAAAAAATTTCGGGCTCTGATACCACTTTGTAACACCCCGGTTTTGGTCACCCAGGCCGGGATGCTACCGCCACACCTTCCCAAGCAAGACGCGAACCATTTCGAGCTCACTTGAGAAGATGCTAAGGCTAAGTTGTACCAATACTTAAAAAATAATTTAAAAACCATTCAATAAGTGCCCGAAGGTTTAAATCAGAGTTAAGTCTAACATACATAATTTTAAACAGTGCGGAAGCTAAGGGCCAAACACGGCCAAACATGAGTTTGGGATTCGTAAAAGAATTTAAAAACAAGTGCGACAAGTCTTCGGAAATTCCTATCCCAAGTGTAAATGCCATGCGCTAATCTTCAACATCTGAAAAAAATAGAGACAACGTATCTATCAGTACAACGGTACTGAGTAAGTTAATGTATAGCATAACGAATTTTAAAGTTTTTTTTTGAAGAGTAACTAAAAGATAGGAATTATTATTTATTTTTTTAATAAGCGAGTAAAATAATTCACGAAAATTTTTACACTTTACCACACGCTTAATTATCAATGTTCATTTTCATCGAGAATAACCATTCTTGGGGAATCAAACCCGCAAGAGCCCAAACACATTATTTTACCATTGTTTGTTTTGATCGAGGACATCCAAATTACCCGCTTGGGCGCTTATGTCCACAAGCCGTCGGTATCAACGATCCTGGGCCGAAGCCTTTTCAGATCAACATCCGCTTGGGCGCTTATGTCCACAAGCCGGCGATAATAACGATTCTAGGCTCATGCCCTTTCGAATCAACCCACCTCTGGGACTCGTACCCACGAGGGATGTGAAAGCAGTGACCCTATACAGACCGCTCCGGAGCCCTAGACAACCCATACGGATACATCTAGGAGTATAGACTCTTACTAACACGAAACCACAATATCATATGCGCCGTTTTGGCCACATAAAAAGAGGGGGCGGCCCAACGAGCTCACGCCAAGTGCACTTACCCTCTAAAACATTGGGCATCCCACTCGATCAAAGCTTACAAAGTTTCAAAACCATACTTTTACACTTTACAAAATCACACATGTCCAGATTTCACATATTTCCAAAAATGAGAGCCATTCGACTCATAGATCATCAAAATACACAAGTACGATTTACCGACAAAAATAGTCCTTTGGGCAGTTTCAGAAATCGCATATGGAAACTTAGCAAATCATTTTCAAAAATTCCGAAATTTTTACAGGAGCTAGAACACACCCAAATGAACATTTTTCACAGAAATAGGCTTCTTCAAAATCGGACTCTAAGTAACCTAAAAAAATGATTTCAGATCCATCTTTTCCAAAGAGTGTAAATCCTATTGTTCATTCGACCACAGTCTCTTTAAAAGTTCATAACAATTCCAAACATACTCCACAAATTATGAAATTTTACAGAGATGATCTAGACACATAAAGGAACAACTTTCATGAAGACATCAACCATTGGAAACGATCATAGGTAGGAGTAATATGAACAACAAAACTGACTACACCATGAAACGAATTCTGCCAACAGGATTTCAGAAAATACCAGATGAATTTTCGATGCTCAAATCATGTCCAAAAATTGTGAAAATTTACAGAGATCATATTCAAGGTGTTAGGAACATTTTTCATTTAGAAAGGTTTTCCCAAAAACGAACGGATCTAGACGAACAAAGATGAACAAAAGAAACTATCATGAAGAAACCCTAAATCACAGATTTGTCAAGGATTGGATTTCGAGTTGTACCTCAATGAATACTCAACCAAAAGCTATAAAATTTGAAAGGCACAACACTAACTTACTTTAGAGTAGATTGGAATCAATAAATCCTCAAATCAAAGCCTTAAGATTGCCCCAACACTTGCAACACTCTCCAATGAACCTATTTTTGGATGGAGTGCAAATGGGTGGCTTTGGGGGCTGATTAGTGTATCATTAAATAATGAATGAGATTGGGAATAATTACTAGGCATGTCATGGATTGAGAATAGGTTGGATTGGGAATAATTGCTAGGCATGTAATGGATTGGGAATAAGTAATGGGATTGGAAATAATTGCTAGGCTTGAGAATAATTCCAACATGTGACATTTTTTCAAATGCCATAATTCCTTGACAAATTTGGTAGTCTAGATACAATCCTATGCCAATTGAAACTTATCCTATAATTCTAATATTAGAAACGGCAATTGAGAGTCATCCTCATTATTGACATATATTAACTTGAAATTTCTAAAATTAAAAGGAATAATAATAATAATAATAATAATAATAATAATAATAATAATAATAATAATAATAATAATAATAATAATAATAATAATAACGGAACGGAAATTCATTCGGGTAATTTCTCGGGTATTACACATCTGGCGTTGGATCAAAGAGCTAGTGAGAAGTGGTCTCTTGCGGGGATGCTTTCGGGTATTTCCCAGGATTTCTCTTCATCCATAGAACGGATATTTTCTTCCGATTTGCCTCATCTTCCGTTTCTAGTACGGATACGGCATCTGAAGACTAGATAGAGGTTTAAAGAACTCGATAGCGAAACTATGAATTAGGCAATTTCTTTCTCGAGCAAAGCCACAACTGCTATAATACAAATCTTTTTTGAATTGAAAGATAATATTTTAATTTAAACCAATGATTCAACATTGTCATTTAACTTGTAAGTGCTAATAAATGTTATAATGAAACTCAATGTTAGTGAAAAGTCAATTAAAATTATGACATAATAAATTCATTGTTTTTGGATGAGCCATTAAATGGCTGAAAAGGGGTGGTAGGAGCCCAAGCCACCAAATTACAATGGCGAATAAAAGGGAGGGATAAGGGGCTGGTGGAGAATCGAACCTCCAATCTTGCGTTGGATGTCGAGGGACTTAACCACTTGGGCTAAGTCCCTTTCCCTAATAAACTCATTGTTGAAATCATTTCATTATTTATTTATACTAAACATTTCCTTTTTGTGAAATTGAGAATACAATCCCATAAAATAGAAAATCAATTAATGATTTTTTAAGAAGATCTGTATCAAATTATTTTATAAAAAAAATTAATCTCTATAAATTAGTAATGATAAAAGCATATTAAAATTTAAAACTGCATATTTAGAATGGTTCATTTTAAAAAATACATATTCTAATAGCTTTCAATTTTTTTTAATTTAATATTTAGTTTCAAAAATAAGGATATATTTATATAGGAAGATTTAGTTGCTAATATACGATTCTAAAATATGGATATATTTATATGGTAAGTTTTAGTTGCCAATATAAATAAAACAATTCTAAAATACAGATATATTTAAATAAATTGATCAAATATTTTATCATCGCAATACATCTATAAATAAAACGAATCATAATAAATTGATTCTGAAACAATATGTTAAATGATTCCATATAAAAACGTATTATCTAATTAAATCATCACAATATTTTTTGAAAAGTTAATATTATAATAAACTTATTGCTATAATTAGCCAATTGCTATAATACAAATCTATTTTGTATTGAAAGATAATATTTTTACTTAAAGCAATAATTCAACATTGTCATATTTAATTGTTCACAAAAAAAATATTATCATATTAAACTTGTAAGGGCCAATAAATATTATAACGAAACTTAATGTTAGTAAAAGGTCAACTAAAATCAATGACATAATAAACTTATTGTTGAAATTATATCCTTATTTATTCATATTAAACATTTCCTTTGTGTGGATCCGAGAATACAACCTCATAAATCTATAAATATGGGAAGTATAATATTTGAATTTTAACTCACAACATTATTATGGTAACTTCTGTTGAAAATACGAAATGATAAATAATAGTAATTAATTTACAATGGAAAAAATTATTAATAAATTTAAGGACTGTATTTTATTATTTGGAAACATTATTATGGGGTGTATTTTATTAATTGCAAACGTCGTGTAAGAAAATAAAAGAATAACACAAGTCAGAGCATCCAATTATTAAAAATGGGAGTGATTGAGTAATTAAATGGGTTGTCAACATATTTAATTTTTCAATACAATAATTATTGTATTGAATGCATTGGACAACTTTCCAAGTTTGATCATTGCTTAGCGATCGCTTATATGAGAACTACAAAACAATAACTTATTATATCATAATCTTTTGGTTAATTCTACTAAAAATAATCATATTCAAATAAAATTTCAAATATTATATGTAAATATAAATTTTCAAATATATGAAGTATGTGTATGGATAATATGCGTCATATCCATTTAATTCTTTTTTTTATAAATATAAATTTAATCAATAATAATGCAAACAAATTCCAAACAAAGTTACTAAACCAAACAAAACACACCTAATAATTATTTATAAAAGCAGTTATTTCGAAATAATTTTATGTGATTATAATTATAATCACATCCATTCTAACTAATTACTAATATAAAATACAACTATTCCTAATTCACATGGTAAGAAAAAGTTTACTAATTTGGCTTGGTTTCCAAGTTGGTTTAAATTTTTGGGATATATATAGTCATATAGGTCTTTTTAGAGTAATAGTAGATATAATTTGATTACGTTCCAAAAGGTAATTTAAATTTTTTGGATTTCAAGGCAATTAAAAATTTGGAATTCTCAAAGCCAATTTATTGTAATTATGTGTTGGAAATCAAAAATATATTCATTGGTTTATTTGAGTTGACTTGTTTCAGCAAAAAAAAAATGTGATTTCAATAATGTGGAAAATGAATATATTTTCATTAGTTCAATTCAAATAAAAACTTATCTTACACAAAATATAGATTTTGGTGGGCATTGTGTTAAATTTATATACACTAATCAGTTGAATGAAATACAAAAAATTATGAGAAAGTAATGGATAAAAATGATATAGATAAATTTCAAACCATATCTCTTATTGAATGAAATACTGTTGGGGCCACAAGAGTAGTGGGCCGAGAGAAGATAATTGGGCCATACAAAATGGGCCAGAAAAGGAGTTTGCAAAGAAAGTAGACCTAAAATGGATTGAGCCGAAAGGTAACAAATGGGCGAATAGGAGTAGGACGAAGCAGGAATCCCGACGAAAGGAGAATCTCAAGGGCGAGAGGTTTCGGCCGAAATGAGATCAAAGCAGCCGATATGAAGAGGGTGAAGGTCGGCTCAAAGGAATTGGCCGGAGAGCGGTTACCAAAGCTCCGGCTATAAATAGGGGATGTCATGCACATAATCGAGGGAGACCAATCCAACCCCCAAATTCATTTATCAAATTTTAATTCTTTGTATCTTTACTGCTTTCTTTACAGCTTTCCTTTACAGTTTTTCCTAGACTCTAGCTTAGCTTGTAGCGGTCACTTCTCCAAATTCGCCGTTGTTCCTTAGCAACCGGTAGTTTGGTTCTAGTTTTTCCCGGTGAATTCGCCGTTGTTCCTTAACAACCGGTAGATTCCCCAGTGTATCTAGTTTGCCATTATAATTTCAGCGAATATTCAGTCAAGTTTGGGCGTAATTAGTCAAGTTTGGGCGCATTATTGTAAATCCGGACCCGTAATCGGTTTGATCATTTTCCGATAGCCTCCCTTGAGGAGAAAAAGGTCATTGGCTCGACGCTAGCCAAACAAATACAAAAGATTGTGAAAAACTAATGGTACAATAAATAAATTCATCCAATTATTTACACTTGGTGGAACAAATCTTTCCACAAAACACAGCCAAACAAATCTTTCCACAAAAGATGAAGTGAAATGGAAAGTCGCCGATTATTTGACAAAGAAGAAGATGTCGCAACAATTGATTTATTCTTTTATGGTTATGAATAGTCCTTATCTCTTCATCATTTCAAAATGCTATTCGTCACTTGAGTTTGTATTCTCGTTTTTCTAATAACTGTCACCAAAACAACAACAAAAGAAAACAAATATAATAGCAAAACAGGGAGAAAGAGACATGAAATTGAATAATAAAAGTTAGAAAATGGTGGGGAGATGTATTTGTTAAATGAAACATTGAGAGAAATTTTAGATGAAGATGGATATGATTTTGAGGGGAATTATAATACACATATCTATAGGAGGAAGGGGATAAATGAGATTTAGCGTTTAGTATAAAAAGATTGTTGGAGCACGGTCAGTGGCAATTTTATAATTATCAGCGAGATGGAGCACGGTCCAGTGGCAGTGACAGTGCGGTAAATATTTCAAAGTGTGTGAGAGAGTGTAAAAAAGTGGTTTTTGTGAGGGGGGAAAATTTGCGCAGAAAAGTTTGTGCGTGTGAGACTATTTTGGTTTAGATTATATATAAATATAGATATAGATATAGATGTAGATAACAAAAATAAAACGGTAAACTAGAGCCCAAATCATTTTTAAAAGTCTTTCCAATTTTTTAGGCCCCATCCCCAATTTTGTTACACTTTGCATCCCATTACATATTTGACTCTGATTTACCACATGTATCATATGGAATTTACCAAGTTCTTGGTATGTAGTTTACCACAAATATTATATACTAGTATTTACCAAGTTTTTAGTATGTGCTTTACCACAAACACTTTATGATGTTTACCATTTTATTCCACATACACAATATGGTATTTTTACCAAGTTCTTAGTTTGTGCTTTACCACAAATATCATATGATGTTTACCAGGTTAATGATATCAGGTTTACCACTGTATTGACATGGGTTTTACCACAGGTCTATATAGTATTTACCAAGTTATTGGTACATGGGTTACCACATATACCATATGGTACTTACCAAGTTCTTGGTATGTGCTTTACCACAAATACGTTATGGTGTTTACCAGGTTATTCCACATATACCATATGGTATTTTCCAAGTTATTGGTATGTATTTTACCATAAATATCTTATGGTGTTTATCGGGTTATCGGTATGTGTTTTACCATTGTATTGGTGTGTGCTTTACGCACCAAGTGCTTGGTATGTGGTTTATCAGGTTATTTGTATGTGTTTTACTTAACTTGTCTAATATATGGAGCCTAAAACATAATATTTGAAATGGAGGGATTTTGACTCTTATAATATTTTGGTAGTGGGTACCGGGCCTAGTTTTCTCAAAATAAAAATGTTGACAATTGGAGTAAGTGTATTTCTTCTAGCCGAATAGGTTCCATTAACATGCAGGCAAAGGCTTGAGCTAGAAATATGGAATCGTGCAACATTGTGAATGAAGTATCTGGGCTTTTAAAAGAAAAATAAGTTCAAATCAAATTAATAAATAGGAGTAATGATCGGATGATGGCTCGACCTAGTGGTTAAGTCACATGACATCCAACCTTTAGGTTGGTGGTTCGATTCCCCACCCGAGCCCCCTATCCATCTCCTTTATCTCTTTGTGATTTGTGTGGCATGAGCTCCTACCACCTATTTTGTAGCCTGTATAGGCTGTTCAGCAAAAAAAAAAAAAAAAAAAAGGGTTGATGACTTCGCATAGTGTTCAAGTCCTAACCTTTAGGTTGGGGTTTGATTCCTCACCCGGCACCTTATCCCTCCCATTTGTCCTTTTGTAATTTGTGGGCCGTGGGTTCCTATCACATCTTTCTTAGTCTGAATAGGTTGTTCAGAAAAAAAATAAAATAAATAAATAACAATTACTATGATTAAATCAACAACTAGCTATACTAATTTGATTTATTGAAGTATTTAAAATGCATAGTGAATTGTACAATTTCTGTACAAAATATATATTCAGCCTGTAAAGAAACAAAATAACAGGCAGTATTGGTTTATTCAGAAAATATAGCAACAAAATGAATTGTCCCCAAATAGTTTAGAACTTTAGATTGCACATTGTCTGTCATAACAAATACTACTAGTAGTAGAATCCAGTAACAGAGCTTAGGCTTGTTTGTTTTAACTTTTAAAAAATGGTGCTGTGTTTGCAGCAAAAATCGAACAGATTTTTTTTTTTTTTTAAAAAAAAAATAAAGACACAAGAACACCTAGAACCACGGCCGCATATAAATTCAAAAAAATAATATTAACACCGAGAGAATAAACAACAAAAATCAAACTCACAAATGCAAAAATCAAACACTCATATCAATTGTATGTTCAACTCTTAACACAAACACTCATATCAATTGTATGTTCAACTCTAACACAGAAATGCTAAAAAAAGCTTGCATATACAATAAAAACTAAAGCCTAGGTATGGAATAAAAATTAAAAGAATAGTAAGAGCTTACCTTCTCCATCATGCCCGCGGCTGCCAGTGGCCCCGCCGCTATGCGTCCTTGGCATCTTTTAATGGTATCGGTTCTCCCTCCATGGGCCGATCTATATAGAAGTTAGGGGTGGCACAAGACACCACTTAATTGATAAAATTGTTATTTATGGTAGATTTTTTTTTTCTATTTAACTAAACTAGGCTTGGTGACACCACTTAATTTTTATGTTGACACCACATTCATTCATTTCAACAAATTTTTCCTTGTTGTAATTATTATCCTTAATTTAAATATAGCTTCAACTATTTTTTAAGATACCACTTAAAATTTTTTCTGGATCCATCACTAGCTTCCTCATTGGGTGGTCTCTTCCTTGGGTGCTCTCTTCCTTGCCATCTCTGTCTTTCTTGCGTGATTTTTGAGTGTGTGTGATTTGGTGTATTGTATGTTTTGTGTTGGGTATTAAGATTTTATTATTTGGTTGCCTCTAACATTAAATGTTCTTATTCTTTTAAGTTAAAAAGGATAAAGTGGGTAAAAATAAATTTGGTACCCTAACATTGTGTATTTTTTTCTATTTTTTGCCCTGGGTGTTCATAAGATTGAATTTTTAAGGGAATGTGATGTGTAACGCTGCCTTGTAATAATAGTCGTAGGTCATGCATAATCATGTTATCAAGCATCGGTTGAGATTTTGTGCAGATGGTCTGCACAAGCTTTTCTATCATCCATCCCTAAATATGATTAAAATAAAAATTGCTTCCCACGGTCCACGGGACACAAAAAAATATACTTCCTTCCGTATTTTATTAATATTAACGTTTGCATAGTAAACACTAGAGTAACTTTGATTCGATTTTTTTCACACAGTTACATAAGATAAAACATAGTCAAGCGAGATCTTATTAGATTCGTCTAATCATGTAGTTTTATAATATTAAAGTTTTATAATTTTTTATTTTATAAAATTTGAGATATTACTCTTTAAAAATGTGTATTGGATTGCGTAAAAACAGGGAATGTTAAAATTTTTTAATACGGAGAGAGTACTAGTTTGCCAATATTTTTGGATATGCTTGCTCCGCTTATAAGCAGGGTGACATAAATGTAACCCTTTTAATAATACCAATAAATCAGGTATTACTACAGTCTACATAGAGTACTATACAAAGTGACATAAACGCATTTCCACGTAAACATATTTATAATTATATTATGCTCCATAAATACTATTATTACTACAAGTTACATATATTTATATATATATATTATTGTGTTAGCCAAGCCAAATAATATAATTAAATAAATTACAATTATAAGCACCATCTCCGGAAAAAAATTAAACTAAAAATGAAAACAAACAAGTAGAGTATATTTGTTAAATGTAAAGAGCAAACTTTACACGTCTGCTTCTAATTATTGCATATTCAATTAGTATTAATTATTGTCTACTGCTCAGCCAATCTTGTAGTAATTAATATAATGAACTTTTTATCAAATTTACCAAACAATTGCCGTAACTTACATACATGCACTTGGTATGTCCTCACATATGAGTTTGTTTGTTTGTTTTCAATTATTATAATTATTATAATTATTATTATTATTATTATTATTATTATTATTATTATTATTTCATTTTTTAAAATAATAGTCAAGTATTACGTGTGGCGCATGTCATTGTTAGTTGAATAGTTTGCATGGAATGATTGATGGTACACATATCCCCACATACGTCACAAGATTGTGTCAATGTAATAATTATGCAATAATATCCAATCAATTATATGTTCCACAACATCGACATATAGTCATGTACTCATATTGGGATAATTGTTACCACGATTGTTCTAGAACCTGACAAGTTAGTTACAAGGCACAAATGACATGAATTGAATTAACTACTAGTATAAAACCAATTAACATTAAAAGATATGCTTTCTTATGTTCATTTTATATATGGAGCATAGAAAATTCAAATTTCCACGAAAATTTTCGTTCACTTGCTTGATCGTCCAAAACTCTCCAAAGTTTGAATTGCTTCTTTCTTTTTTACAATTATTATTAAAATAAAAAATCCGCGGAAATACATACAAGTAGTGCACGATAACTAAATTGTATACTATTGTTTATTGGATGTAAAGTACCATCCAATTATACTACTACTGCAATAATAGGAGTTGTATATATAATATTCCAATCATATAGTTCTAATAGTTATCATGACTTTGTTAAAAATCAATGCAGTTTCTGATACTTATCCCATTAATAATAAAACTTTCACATTTTCTTTTCTTTATTCTTTCTTATTTTTCTAAATGACTTCCATTCAATAAGCAAAAAAAATCTCTCTCTTTCCCCATATTTTTCTTGTGGTAATTGATTGCCCATATATGATACCATTAAATTATTGGACACCTCAGCTTTGAATGTTGATAATTACATTACATATTGTAATCAAGCGGACTACATGAAAATACTGCATGATTGACCTAATTGCCACAAACCTGGGGCCCGCTGTCGCAATAATCGGACAAATATCCTGCGTCGGATGTCCACGCGTTTTGTCGGGACGCGGACAGAAGGTACACGTGTCGGTGGTCGGTGTGACACTGTCCTCCTAAAAGCGTACAAACACCAGTGACACGTCGTGTGGTTTTAGATTCTTCTGGAAGGGAGTGGATGGTGGAAACAAAACCCTGATATTCATATTACTGGGTGGTCTTTAATTTGGGAATAAAATTAAATGTGGCTTTGAGTAGTAGTAGTTTTGATTCTTTTAATGAAGATCGATATATGATGATGCCTTTTAAACAGTGAATGGCGTGAGTCGATCATGTGAATCAGTGAATGTGATGCCTCTCTATCCGTTGCCTACAGTATAAGGTACTCTTGTGCTTTTGTCCTAACAAAATGGAATACTAATAATGAATGAATTAATTAATGGCGTTTATTTCCATTGGGAAAAGAATAAGAATGCCGCATTTTTGTTAATGCAAAAGATAATTATTGAACATAAAAAAAATCTTCAGACGCAAGAGACAATTGAGACTTGAGAGTTGAGACCCCCAAGCGTCAATGTACTTCGCCACCCCCACAAGACGAGATGTTTTATTAATTATTAAATATAAATTTTAGGGTTTCTACGAATCAATGAAAAGAAGAAGAGATAGGGAGAGGGAAGAGAGATGTAAGAAAATAGTAGTAAAAGACAGCATATGAATCAATGATCTAAATTAAATAATATATCCAGATCAATTTGGGAAAAATCAACTCATATAATTTTCTTCCTAAAAAGCAAGTACCGAAAAAGGGTGGTGAGGGTTTATGTCATACAAATTATTTAAGTGAAATAAGCTTAGATGAACAATTAATTAACTATGTTTTCATTATATGTAAAATATATAGTTAGGTATTATATTGTTAATTATCTATCCTTCTATACCATGTATTACTATTTTTTTTTCGGGGTATATACCATGTATTACTATTAATTAAGCTTATAGCTTTATAATATCAAAATTTTGAATTATTCTTACCCTTAATATTCATTCATATGTCAGGCAGAAATGCGTGATATGACTGACTTGCTAGGCTAAAGTAAAAGCATACAATACACTTTGAATTAAATCCGTATATATATATATATATATATATATATATTGTTGATATAGTAGCAATTAAATGGTACTCCTAATTCATTTTAATTCGGTAATATACCAAAAATCGTCCCAAAAAAAAATCGTTCATGAAAGCTCGCGGGGAGATATTCGGATAAAAGAATCATTATTCTTATCCTTAAAAATTTCTTATGGAAATCATTCTCATTCAGATTTTGATTCAGATATTAATAAATAATACATGTCAGTCCATGAAAGACTTCAAAAGGACAATAATCAAGCCATCATTAAATTAAAGCAATGGCTAAACTGCTGAGTTGAGGGAATTTTGGGAATGGCTTTATGTGTCTTCTTATTAATTAATTTATCTTTTTGTGTAGTAGTAGTATTTTCTTATCATGCAACTTAAAATGATTACGATATTGATTAATTTAATCACATTCAATAAAACTAAATCTATCATACATAATTAAATTGAATGTGATTAATTAGCTCATTTTTTTAAAAAAATCCCTATAAAAAGGCTGTTTTGCACTGCATTTTATAATATTTTTTCCTTTGTTGAAATTAGAATTGAATGTAATTAATAAATGAAAATGGTAATTAACTTTTCATTTTCAATGGGGATGAGCACTTAGCCCAAGTGGGTAAGTCCTTTGACTTTCAAGGGAATGTTGGAGGTTCGATGCCCCACCGGCCCCCCATTCCTCTATTTTATTTTTTTGTAATTTGTGTGGTATGGACTCCCACCACCTATTTCCTAGACCTTCAATGGCTTCTAAAAAAAAAAAACTTTTATTCTCAATATTATAGTAGCACCTAGTGATTGGTCATGGTCCATTTGTAATGTGTGCAGATTGCACTTTTACATACTTTTGCCAATACATAAATGCAAATAAATGACTAATCATGAATCATTAAGTAATTATTTTTTCTTTGTATCTTATGTGGAATTAATTTCCATAATCTTTTTAAGCAAAACATATCCAGGTCATGTATCTAATTCCTGGTGTAAATAACCAAACGCAGTTGGTCTGCGTGGTATGAAGTTCTGACAGTTTAAACAAAGGTTTCGAGTTCGAGCCTGTATTGCCTGGGGGAGGCAACCCTTCAATACCCATCAGATTCTCGATGAATTAGTTTTGACCCAATGTTGCCTGGGATACCCGTTACACTCTATATCATGGTGGAAATAACAAATATAAATCTATTGATTAGTGGATCAATTATTTTAGTGGAATGAATCCCTCCTCCATCCGTTTAATTGATTCTTGTCTAATATAGTTATTACTATGTAATAATCCATTATAGGGGTAGTGCATGCATATTATTTACTATATTAAATATATTAACTAATTCCTAACTTTATAAAGGAAAATAAAATTAATAAATCCCTAAAATTTGACTAAAGCAACAATGATGGTTCAATTCACCCCCTCTTAATATATACTCCCTCTGGTTTCAAAAAATTGAAACGGACCCACAGTACACGCAGTTCAATGCATGTTTTAAACCATTAATAACTCAATTTCGGTACACATAGAAATTCTAAAAGTTTGATATTTAAAAACTACTCGATGAGACGAATCTAACAAGATCTCACTTGGCTATATTTTAACTTGTATAACTATGATAAAACTTTAAGTCAAAGTGCGTGTGTGAATAGTGTCAAATTTCAAAACGTTCCAACTATTGGAAAACGGAGGGAGTATATTTTTTAATATAAAAAAGTTCTATATATTTTCAATACAAAAAGTAACTTCTGAATTTAATGGTATAGTACCTTTTGGTTAAGATTAATATAACTATATATGCAAGTATTTGTTAAATTGAATTGAAGTGGTATTCTTTTTAATAAGTATAAAAATACACTTGAATGATATGTATTTGAAATATGAGTGTAGGTGGGGATGAACACTTGTCAAAGTGGCCGCCAAGCCATTGCCTACTAAATTTTATTAATTTGTAATTTGTATGGTATGAACTCCCATCATTCATTTATCTGGCTTTGATAAAAAAAATACTATATGTGTAGGTTTTTGAGAAAATAAAAGAAAAAAAAAATACTAGCAAACAATCTACTTGATTATATATCCATTTGTTGTTATAAAAAATACTATACGTTATTAAGAGATTAGTTACGTTTTGCAGCAATCTCATTCAGTGAAAAATTATGAGTAATTTGTAAGAAAAAGAATACTCCTATATTCAAAATATTGAAGTGATTATATATTATGGTTTCTTTGTTCCTAATAATTGGTACATAGAATCCTTGTACAAAATTTTAGGTAAGACAATTGAATTCATTAATGAAAATTTAGTGAAGCTGCGAGAGAATAAATTGATCCGAAGATTTTCCCCAATTTTTTTTTAGAAGTCGAAACCAATCCCCAAAAATTTTAAGTACATATTTTACAATACAAATTAAATTAATCATGAAAATATATTTTCTTTTTTAATATACACAATTAAGAATACATGAATTATTTAAGTGTGAAAAAGTATAATAATATGTGTCCCTAAAAAGTCTATTCAAATTGTGTGATAATGGTAGATGGTGGTAGGGGTGATATCGAGTCGAGTATCGAGCTTGAACAGTGTAATTCGAGTTTGTACAATAAAAAAATTTAAAGTTCTAGTTCGAATTTAACTAGGCTAGATAGTATATAATTTGAATTTGAATTGGCAGTTTTACTTATTATGCTGCAAAATATATGTTTGTTAGGCTTAATAAAATATAAATTGTGTCTAATAATTTTTTTATTTTTATATTTTTAAAATTTAATAATTTAATCGAGTTTTGATCGAATATCGAGTCGAGTTTTCCTCATCTAGATCCTTTTTACTGTACTACTTTTACAATTTACGAACCTCTTCCATGTAAAAAGAAAAATAGTACAGCTGTTATCTTTTACCCTTTCAAGGAAATCTTCTAGTCTAAGGACAAAAGTTTCCTTTAATTTTCCTAATTCCCCAATCTCAGTTCTTAGATATTTCCACCAAATTAATTTCGTGACGCTAAAACCACCCCAAACAGAAATATAAAAGCATCAGAAGTAGTTATATAAATGCCGTGGATCCAACGTGTCATTCTCATCGACCATTGGGATGCTGCCAGATCATTGTACAAGTCCTCTTCTGTTTTCAACCGTTGGATCTGTTTGATATTTCTTGTCCAATCACCAACAAGAAACCTCAAACAGTACGCACAACACACACACACACAGAGAGAGAGAGAGGCCCATCGATCGCCATTCGTCGATCGACCATGGCCGCATCCCTTCTCTCAATCTCCTCATCACGCACTATAAATACTCCCTTTCTCCACACCTTCCCTGCACTGAATCCTCATCTTGTATCCTTCTTTCTTCCTTGGAAGAACAGAGACAAAAATCTATACACAATCAAGCACAGGCGGCGCCGCCGCGACCCTCCTTCTTCTACCTCTGCATTTTGTTCACCTAATCGCATTCTTGCATACAAGGCACGTCTCTGTGTTTATTCTTGCTCTTCAAGTTTCATTCTTGTTTTTGTTTTTGTTGGCCCTAATTTTAGTTCTGGGTTGTTTCGTTCCGTGGATCTATTGATTTTTTGGGAACCGATTGAAATTATTGCTTCATTGATTGATGCGTGGCTGGTTTTAATTAACTCTCTTTTTGCAATTTTCCAATTGCAGTCGAGTGAATTACAAAACCCTAAGAATAATAAATCGGAGATGACGATCAAGCCGGCAGTTAGAATAGCGGAGAGGAAGCTCGTTGTGAAGGAGAGGACCGTCCTGACCAACGTCCCGGAGAATGTGATCGCCACCTCCGGCGCCACAGCGGGACCCGTGGAGGGTGTGTTTCTGGGGGCGGTGTTCGACCAGGACAGCAGCCGCCACGTGGTATCCCTGGGTACATTGCAGGACGTGCGGTTCTTGGCGTGTTTCAGATTCAAGCTATGGTGGATGGCTCAGAAGATGGGAGACAAGGGGCGTGATATCCCGCTGGAGACTCAATTCCTACTGGTGGAAACTAAGGACGGCTCACATTTGGAGTCGGAAACGGACGACGACGACGAGGAGGACAGCAGGATTGTCTACACGGTGTTTCTGCCGTTAATTGAAGGCCCCTTCAAGGGCTGCCTTCAGGGGAACGATGGAGATGAGCTCGAATTGTGCCTAGAAAGTGGGGACACTGCTGCCGTCCGATCAGTTTTCAATCACGCGGTGTACATCAGCTCCGGGACAGACCCTTTCCGGACCGTGCACGAGGCGATGAAGGCGGTGAAGATGCATCTCGGGACATTCAGATTGAGGCATGAGAAGAAACTGCCAGGAATTGTGGATTACTTCGGATGGTGCACATGGGATGCCTTCTACCAGGAGGTGACTCAAGAGGGTGTTGCAGTTGGTCTAGAGAGCCTGGAATCCGGCGGTACGCCTCCCAAGTTCGTCATAATCGATGACGGGTGGCAGTCCGTTGAATCCGACGACACCGCTCAACCTCAGGAGAAGCCGAAGGAGCTCGGGCAGCCACAGCTGCTGAGACTAACTGGAATAAAGGAGAACAAAAAGTTCCAGAAGAAGGAGGATCCTTCCCTGGGGATCAAGAACGTCGTCAGCATTGCCAAGGAGAAGCACGGATTGAAGTATGTATACGTGTGGCACGCGATCACCGGGTACTGGGGAGGGGTGCGCCCCGGGGCGAAGGAGATGGAGGAATACGGACCGGCTATGCAGTATCCTGAGGTATCCAAGGGAGTCCTGGAGAACGAACCGGGATGGAAAACCGACGCAATTGCCCTGCAAGGATTGGGACTGGTGAATCCTAAGAACGTGTACAAGTTCTACAATGAGCTGCACAGCTACTTGGCTTCTGCTGGGATTGATGGAGTCAAAGTCGATGTCCAATGCATATTGGAGACGCTTGGGGCGGGTCTCGGAGGCAGAGTAGAGCTAACCAGGCAGTACCAACAGGCGCTGGATGCATCCGTTGCCAGGAACTTCCCTGATAACGGATGCATTGCCTGTATGAGCCACAATCTTGAGTCCCTTTACTGGTATATACAGTATATGTTTCAGCTCTTACTTTTCTTACTATTTGCACTATATATATATTCAGCCAGTTCAATCACTGATAGATGTGTTTGTGATGATGATAAACAGCTCAAAACAAACTGCTGTTGTGAGGGCATCTGATGATTTCTACCCAAGGGATCCAGTGTCGCACACAATCCATATTGCTTCTGTTGCATACAACAGTGTCTTCCTTGGAGAACTAATGCTACCCGATTGGGACATGTTCCACTCTCTTCATCCCGCGGCCGAGTACCACGGATCCGCCAGGGCCATCAGCGGTGGACCTGTCTATGTTAGTGATGCACCCGGGAAGCACAACTTTGATCTTCTAAGGAAGCTGGTCCTGCCGGATGGCTCGGTTCTTCGTGCGCGTTTGCCCGGCCGCCCGACTAAGGACTGCCTATTTTCTGATCCTGCTCGCGACGGTGTTAGGTGAGAGCCCTTTAGCCTTTTCTGTGTTCACAACGACGATGCATTATTGATGCCCAAGTTGCTTAATTTTTCTGATGAAAATTTTATTGATTGTTTTTCAGCCTGTTGAAAATATGGAACATGAACAAGTACACTGGTGTGCTGGGCGTGTACAACTGCCAAGGCGCGGCGTGGAACAGCGTCCAAAGGAAGAACACTTTCCACCAGATCAAATCCGATGCTATAACCGGATACGTTAGAGGCCGAGATGTCCATCTCATTTCGGACGTTGCCCTCGACTCCAACTGGGATGGAGCGGTCGCCCTGTATTCACACAGGGGCGGTCAGATCATCACTCTCCCCCACAACGCGGCCATGCCGGTCTCCCTGAAGGTGCTGGAGCATGAAGTGTTCACCGTCACACCAATTAAAGTCCTCGCCCCGGGCTTCAAGTTCGCGCCATTTGGGCTGATTGGCATGTTCAATGCTGGTGGAGCTATAGAAGGCCTCAAGTATGAACTGAAGGGTGGCGCGCAGTTGGCAGAGATGGGTAATGGATATGGAGTCACCGAGAACTTGAGCCCCGAGGCTGTAGCCATCGTCGCCATGGAAGTGAAGGGGTGTGGGACTCTTGGCGCTTACTCATCGGCTAAGCCTAGGAAGTGCAGCGTGGGATCGCGTGGTGTTGAATTCGAGTACAACTCGGCCTCCGGCCTGGTGACATTGAAGCTGGTGGAGATGCCAAACAAGGATCAGAAAGTACACAGTGTTGTGATTGAATTGTGAAGTTTCAGCAATGAATGTTTGGAAAGCATTGGCAGTGTAGCAGATTATGAAGGTGGGGAGTGGAGTTGGTTTTGGTACAAAATTCAAAGTACAGTACAAGTATAGAGGAGGACTCCATCACTCCCAAGATTGATGTAGTGAGTATAATTCAGATTTTCCATTCCCAGTGGAAATGAAAATTTGATGTGAATTTGGTGGGTGTTATCACTACTCATGAGTGTCACAGAGCAATCCAGAGGTGGTCATAAACCTCTCATTGTGTGTAATAAATATAGGATGTACTCACTCTGGATGTGCGGATTGCCCTATTGTATGGTTGTTGTAGCATGAATAACAAAAGGGAATTCAGACACTCATTTGGATTGAGACTTTAGATTTTTTTTTTTTTTTTTTTTTTTTTTTTTTTTTTAATGAAAGAATTCATCTACTGGCATGCACTTTTCAGAAATTAAAATAGATTACTTACAATTTTGTAGCAACATTGTGCGCAGACATACATGAATTACATGATTGTAGTAGGTCTCCAAGTTAGAATTCGACAGATTTGTGACTTTGTTGTGGTGATTTGTTTCCTTCCAATACACAACTACTGCTGTTGTAGCCAATACCGACATGACATACAGTATAATAAAGGGGGAAGATCACTGTGGCATGTCAGTAATTTGCAGTGACTTTTCTGTCCGCCGCTTTACGGAAGATAATTTTTTACCTGAAAAGACTGAAAACCCTTTGGCCCGGATGCTTGGCCCGGCCCGGGCCAAGTAGAAATACCCGGGCCAAGTGTAATCCAAGCTTATCCAAATTATTTTTTATTAAAGGTGCTTGGCCCGGAAGAATTATGCTTGGCCCGTCCGGGCCAAGCTGTAGAAGGACCAGGCCAAGTAGAAATGGATAACTTGGCCTGTGCCTTTTGCTTGGCCCGTGTCCTTTTGCTTGGCCCGTGTCCTTTTGTTTGGCCCGCGTCTTAATTTATCCGGGCCAAGCCCATTTGCATTTTTTTCTTTTGTGCTTGACCCGGGTATTTAATGCTTGGCCCATGTATTTTAACGCTTGGCCCGCGAATTTTAATATCCGGGCCAAGCCCATTTCCATTTCTTTTCTTTTTAAATTTGCAGATTATCAATATATATATATATATATATTAAATCATTAGTAAATAACTCATCATAAATTTAACCGGGTGTCTTCATTTTAAATTTCTAATTTTTATAGATATTTATATTTTTTAATTTATTATTTTTTTTCATTTATTTATTTATTCATTATAGATTTTATGTGTTTGAAATATATGTAATTTTTAATTTATATTAACGTTCACTCTTAAATATATTTTAAAGATTTGAAATTTGAAATTGTGCATTTTTTATTTTATCTGTATAATTTTGTATTTTTTAATTTACTAAGTTTAAATTTTTGCATTTAATTATTTATTCATTATATATTTTCAATTTTTGAAATATATGTAATTTCCAATTTATATGAAATTCCCACAATGTTCATTTTAAAAAATATTTGAAAGATTTTAAATTTGAAATTTTACATTTTATTTTTGTCTATTTTGAATTATATTACTTTGCATTCTTTATTTTATCTATTTTAGATTTTATTATTTTCCATTTTTTATTTTATTTATTTTAGATTTTAATCCTGAATTTATTATTTATTTATACATTTTCAGTTTTTATACCATTTGATTATTAGGGATGTCAACTTTATCCGTCGGGTCGTGTAACCCGTCGGGTAATCGGGTATCGGGCACGGGTATGGCAGAAATAATCGGGTAACAGGTAAGTTATTACCTGAAACCGAAATAAATCATATCGGATGCGGGTAGGGTATGGATTTCATATATTACCCGATTATCCTGCCCGATACCCGATTAAATATATATTTATTTATTTATCTATATTTATATACTTATTTATTTTTATATATTTCAAATCTCTTAGCATTTGAGATTTGACAATAAAAAGATTTATGAAATTTAAATTTAGTGTTCGTGCAATAGTGAAGGTTTTATTTATTTTTTTATGGTAAAAAATAATTCTTTTTCTTTATGAAAGTTGGGTCGGGCAGAGTCGATTAACCATGTAACATTTAAGATTTCGGGTACCCGTTTACCCGCAGATAATCCACATACCCGACGGGTATTACCTGAATCCTACCCGATGTTTAATTTTAGGGTAATAGGGTAGGGTAATTATATTTCGGGTAGTGAGCGGAGGTGACCTACCCGTACCCTACCCTACCCGTTTACATCCCTAATGATTATTATGACATAAATAGACATTTTCAGATTTTGCAACATGTATTTATTATGACGAGGTTCTGCACTAATAACTAAAATTATGTTGAGTTTATGTTTTAATATAATATCATATTGTAATGCCAGTAGTTTTGTGTATGTTTGGTTTCAATTATGGTTATATTTTTTTGGTATAGTAAACGATGTCATCAATATGTACATTGCACATCATATTTATTTATTAATGTTAAAGATATATTAACGTGTATATGACAATTGAAATTTTTATGTTTTTAAAAGATATTTAATTTTTAATTTATATAGAGTTTCCACAATTTTCAGTTTTTAAATTATTTGAAATTTCAAATTTATATGAAATCTATAGTGTATATATGAAATTTAAATTATTAAGAGATAGATTAATGAATATATGGAAAAGATTCGTACATATTAATTAATGTATATATAGGTCACGTTTCCGCAAAAATATGTCACTGCTCCGAAAATTAATATATAATTATATATTTACTAAAAATAATACTAACTGTAGTAGTAGTAGTACTAATCTATATATCAATATATCTATATATTATCTATAAAAACAATATAGTCCAATTTCCCCCCACTTTCCCACCCCCTTTTTTCAACACCTCATCCAACTTTTCTTCCCCAATTTCAACAACCTCACTCACATATATATATATATATATATATATATATATTGTAATATACTATTTAAATTTTTAAAATATATAAATTTTACTTCCCGCGCAATGCGCGGGCGGGTATGGTCGTAATAATAATAATAATAATAATAATAATAATAATAATAATAATAATAATAATAATAATAATAATAATAAGAGATAATAACTAAAATAGGCCACCAGAATGAGTCATTTCCACTTTTAGGCCACCATATTTTGATTTAGGGAAATGGGTCATTAGAAGGATTCCGGGCCTAAATTTAGGCCATTAGGCTGGAATTCCGGGCCTAAATTTAGGCAATGATGAGGTCTAATTTGATATTTTAAAAGGTAGAAGGGTAGAAATTTTAAACTAAATAAAGTTTAGGTGTATTTTTGTCAAAAAAATTAAGATTATAAATGGCCAAACTTGATAGGTTTATAGTTCTATTTTATGTTTAACTGTTTACTTTAGGCTATTATTTGTGAAAAATAAAATGATAAATGATAGTTTGATTGAATTAACACGTTTTATACCCTGTTTGGACATGCAACATGATCACTTAATATTAGAGTTTTCTTGGGTAAAAATATTGCTACAACCTCAATCTATTTATGATTACCGTAAATCTTTACTTATTGTTTATACTAATATAGTCATTATATTCTCTTACAGTACAAATTATTTATAAAAATAGTTGTATAACAATTTACTCTGAATTTTATATACTTTTTATTTTATACTGAAATAGATGAGAATTACTGGATTAAGGATACTATGCCTAATAGTATACATTGGGGTATCGGATTCGACAGAGGATTAAGGATTAAGGATACATTGGGGTATCGGATTCGACAGAGGCGGAGCTAAAGGCCATTAGTAGAGTATGTGAGGTTCTTATAAGAGATCAAGGTTTTCCGCTACCTAGGTTGGTGTTTGAATGTGACTCATATAATGTGGTGGCATGGATGAAAGAACCCACGAGAATACCCTGGAGATTCCATAAGCTGCTGGGACCAATCTTGACTATTTTCCATTGTGCAGGGGAGATTAGAGTTAAGCATATCTTTAGAGAAAGGAATGATTTGGCTGATTCGTGGGCGAGAAAAGGGGCGGCGGGTGAACAAAGGGTGGAGGAATGGAAGTAGGAGGGTGATAAGGTGTTGGTGGATTTGTTGGGGTTATTCCAGTGGCCCAAGGAGATGTCTATTTGTTCAGGATGGAGGATGTGGGTGCTTTGGTCTTTTATTTTTGTTTCTTTTTTGTTTTTAGGTCGATTTCACATTACATGGAAGATGCTGATGATGCTGCTAATTGGGGCTAAGGATGTTATATGATTAACTGATGTTGGTTGCTGTGTTTAAGCCTGATCTGATGCTGATTCAATTAGGGTTGTGATAACTGCCTAATCACCTGGTGAGACCGCCATATTGTTTTTGGAGTTTTTGAAGGATAATCTGGGCTATTGGGAGAGGATGGATACATTTTTGGTTGATCGAGGCCGCTGCTGGTATGTCTGGGGGTTCATATTGACTGCGTAAGGATGGATGTTGTCACACATGGTATCTTGAGTTTTGCCCACATATTCCCGGTGAGAGATTGCTTTAACTCTAAGGATCTTACTTATGAACACACTTTGAGCTTGCACTTATTCTTTTCTAGTGTTTTTGAAATTGTTGGGCATGAGGTGGTACCCTTTTGTCTTTCTTATCCTGGCTTAGCTGATCCTCCCTAAGTAGACATGATTGAGTCTTAATGTTATCCCCCTCCTCATTTTCTCCACGTACTGCTCCGGATACCATTATTTTTATACCCGTCCAAAAATGTGAGGGTTGGAGTGTCGTAGATAGGAAGAGTGTGGGTGTACGAGGCTGTCGGTTTTTGTGTGTCTCGGTTGGAATGCTCTTTGTTTTCACTTGAGAAGAAAGTATTGGTATGAAAAAAAAAAAAGAGAGAAAAAAGAAAAAAGAAAAAACAAAAGATATATAAAAAAAAATTGAAGAAAGGTAAAAAAAAAAAAAAAAAAAAAAAAAAAACAAGTAGTAGTGAATAGTGGTCTGTTGAGATTTGTAAAAGGAAAAGGAAAGGAGGAGAACTTTCATCATAAGTGTGGGATATTTGTTTTTAGGGGTAGTCTTACTTCGGTTAGGCCCTTTGATAGATAGTAGTGAGTTGTATGAGTCTAATGATCCTTGTCATTTGGTGCGAAAGGTGTTGGTGGCCATATTTATCTTTCAATTGGATATGGTATGGGAGATGGGATCAATGTTTGGGGCAGACTGATAGTTGTTTGGAGATGGTCTTGGAACTTTTATTAAATGAGTAGTTTTGGTCTGTGTGATTTGCAGGGGGCTTCTCCTAACCTTTCTAGCCTTGCTCTCCCTTTTAGTTATCCCCACCCGAGTCCCTTCTATATATTCTCTGCCCATACACTTTCTTGGCACTGGACTTGAGTAATGTGCAGGTGATAGGTGCTTGTTTTAAGTAAGCTTCAAGGGCTGTGCGGCCTTGTCTGTCGATTTGGAGATGCTCAGCATGTCGGGATGGGCACAGCGATTCTGTCTTCGTCTGTAACATGTGGTCAGCGTTCTTTGGGAAGAGAGTACTCATAAGGGTCATTGTGCTTTGTTGATAATGCTGCTGTTATGGTATTGATGATGCGGTGTTGTAATAGTTTTGATGAGGCTAGGTAATTTTTTTTTTCTCTTTTGTTCTGGTTGCTGATTTCGGCGACTATATTTTGATGATGTGTCCCATTTATGTTGTATTCCAACACTTTGGTTTTTGAGTGGTATATAATGCCGTTTCTTCTCAAAAAAAAAGGATACTATGCCTAATAATTAAACTTGGATGTGCTTTAGTATTTTTTTTTCCCTTTGTTTCTTTTCTTCTTTGAAAAGAAAAAAAGTATATAGAATTTGTTTAGAATAGAATAAATTTTTTGTTGGTTATTAGCCATTTTATATTAATCAATATTTTTAGGGTTAATTTAATGTTTACATCATTTTTCAATAAAATAGTTTATTTAAAATATGATTATTATTATATTCCTTATATTGATATATGATTTCATTTTTTAACTAAATTAAATTTATTTAATAATATTATAATATTAATATTTTTAAAAATATTATGTATGCAATTAAATAATTTTTATATATAGATTTGTAATAAATTATATACTACCTATTTTTAAAATATATATGAAGATTTTGTCAAGATTTTGTTATATTAAGGATAGATTATTTTCTAAATATAGATATTGATGATGTGTCCGTTGACGTATAATTAGTCAGCAGATTACGTGCAAACCCAGTATGCCTATGTATTTTAATAAGAGCCGTTGATCTAAAAATGAGCATATAATGACTGATTAACCCTTTGTGAATTAAATTTAATAAGGAAAAAATAGTCTGCAAAATCCAAAAAGTATCCAGGATTATTATTATTATTATTATTATTATTATTATTATTATTAGTATTATTATAACTTTACCCGATTCTTTAAATGTAGCTTATTTTTCAGTTTCTTCATCAATTTATAAGGGAATAGGGGGATTCAAATGCTATGGTATAATTATATTGCATTTCGGGCATAAACCTCTTCGCTGGGAAAGCTGTGAATGAGGCTTCTAATATCTCAATGACGGGGCGTCACTTGATACACTACAATACTTTATTTAACGACAAGTATGCTGTCGAAGAAGTAGAATGATATGTGTTTATTCATTATTTTTATTATTATTATTATATTAGTATAATTTTTTAATATAATTTATTCAATTATATGAATCAATTTTCACGTCAATAATATTCACTTCCAAATGAAATAAACAAGAAAAAAAGAGAAAAAAAGGAAAGGAATGAAAAGAAAGAAAATATAAAATAAAGAAAATGAAAAAAAACAAAGAAAAAAAGAAAAAAAGAACCAAAAGAAAGCAAGAAAAAAAGAAAGAAAAGGAAAAAATAAGAAAAAGAGTAAGAAACGAAGAAAACAAAAACAAAAGAAAATAAGGGGAAAAAAGAGAGAATTTTTTTAAAAAAAAAACAAAAAAAGAAGAACAAAAGAAAATAAGAAAAAAAGAAAAAGGTAAAAAATAGAAGAAAAGGAAAAAAATTGTAGGAAAAGAAAAAAAGAGAAAAAATCTTTATACAAATAACTATTTATAATACAGATTATTTTGTTTATAAAATATTTATACAAAATAACAAATTTGAAGAATAGAAAAAATATAATAATAATAATAATAATAATAATAATAAGAGGTAATAATTAAAATAGACCACCAGAAGAGTCATTTCCACTTTTGAGCCATGATATTTTGATTTAGGGAAATAGGCCATTAGAAGGATTTCGGGCCTGAATTTAAGTTATTTCCACCTCACCGTGATCAACTGCTTCTGTTAAGTTTCGATTCGAAGATTAAAAAATGGGCAGTTACAGAGAGGTTGTTGGATGAAGTTCCAACAATGATTCGAAGGAGGCACACTCGGCAAATATCACCTACACGTAAAGAGGAATCTATAAGCAATGTTTGGAATGTGCAGGAGCAAGAAGAAGTTGTAAGGACATTTGCCAATGTGCTATCCTCGATGCTTGTTTTGAGTAATGATATACAGACCTAGTACACAACAATTCTCTTTTTAATTATCTCTTTATACTTCTCTTTTTAATAATCTTTTTTTTTTCTTCCAAATTTCGTAACAGTTCAATAGGTTATGCGTAAATTAATAAAGTTACAAAATTAGACAAGTAATTTTGTGGATTACACCATTCAATAGTATTTAATTTATATAGTAGTTGTGTGGTGTAATTGTTTAAGTTATTATTAAAATCGAGACTAATTTTTCTGTTGTTTAACTGCAATTACTAGTTTATTAACGTATATTCTCACTGATGTGGAATGGGAGAAATCGAAAAATATCACCTCACCGTGATCAACCGCTTCCGTTAAATTTCGATTCTAAGGGATTTGGAAAGTGGACAGTTACGAAAAGATTGTTGAATCAATTTCCAACAATAATCGGAGGATGCGTGTTCGGCAAATATCACCTGCACGAGAAAGATGAACCTATAAGCAATGTTCGGAATGTGTATGGACAACATAGAGTTGTAAGCACCACTGAAAACCTTGTGTCAATGTGCTTCCTTGATGTGATCATTTCCGTAATGGGTATCTGCAACAATGTAAGTTCATTATGCATCGCCATTATATTATTATTATTATTATTATTATTATTACTATTATTATTATTATTATTAACTTTAACCGGTTCTTTAAATATAACTTATTTTAAGTTTTTTTCGTCAATTTATAAGGGAATGGGAGGATTCGGATGCTATGCTTTCATTATATTGCATTTCAGACATAAACCTCTTCGCAAGAAAAGCTGTGAAGAAGCCTTCTGATATATGTTTGATCTCCAAAATATCTCAATGACGGGGCTTCACTTGATGCAATACAATACTTCATTTAAAAACAAAAATGATGTCGAAGAAGTGAAATGTTATGTGTTTATTCATTATAATTATTAGTATTAGTATTATAATTTTATAATATAATTTATTCGATCATATGAATCAATTTTCAAGTCAATAATATTCACTACTAAATAAAAAATAAAAGAAAACAAGGAAAAAAAAGAAAGAGAAAACAAAAGAAAGAAAAAAGAAAAAAATAGGAAAGGAATGAGAAGAAAAAATAAAATAAAGAAAAGAAAAAAACAAGGAAAAAAATGAAGAAAAGGAAAAAAAACAAGGAAAAAAGAAAGAAAAAAATAAGAAAAAAGAGAAAGAAAAGGAAAAAAAAGAAAACAAGAAAAAAAGAAAAATTTATAAAAAAAGCAAAAAAAAAACAAAAGAAAACAAGAAAAAAAAAAAGAAAAAGGAAAAAAATAGAAGAAAAGGAAAAAAAAAGAAAATTTTGGGAAAAGAAAAAAAGAGGAAATATTTATACAAATAACTATTTATAATAAAAAAATATATTATAATAATAATAATAATAATAATAATAATAATAATAATAATAATAAATTAGTTGTACGAAGAATTAAAAAACTTTTGAGCTAAAAAAAGAATTAAAAACCTGAAAAAACCCTAAACCCTTTGGCTTGGAAAACCCTAAAACCTAACTTGACACGTGTATAAATATGTCCGGGCCAAGTATATATGTCCGGGCCAAGTGCATATGTCCGGGCCAAGCTATCACTCTAAGTATTTTATTAATTAAAGCTTTGGCCCGTGCAATTATATTTGGCCCGATCCGGGCCAAGTATCCGGGCCAAGGGTTTTTGGTCTTTTTGGGTAAAAAACTAACTTCCGTAAGGCGGCGGGTATAAAAGTTTCTGGCATTTTCTGACAGGGTAACATGTACCATTATCTGTAATAATAAATGGGTCGAGTGATAGAGGAACGGCACAGCACTACAGCTGATTCTTCTGAATGGTCCTTGATGCAATCAAATAGTAGACCCATAACCCATTTAACCTTTTTGGACTGGTTATTGAATGGATCATGAATGTTGTACATCATCAATTCAGCCCATATGCTATGGGAATTTGTAAACAAATTAAAGCAAAAAAAAAAAGGATAAAGACACACATATTACGATTCCATTATTCAGAAATGAAAAAAAAAAAAAAAAAAGGTATAGTAGATGAGTGAAGGGCTCACAAAGTCACGGCAATCCAACGCTTATGAATTTTCATTACGGTAAAAAAAACTGAAAATGGATTGGGAATTTCTTTGGCTTTGAAAAGAAAATTACTCAAATATATAAGCCTTTAATTGTAATTACATCGTTCTATAAGTATTGTCATTTAATTTCTTCCCCCACTCATTTGAGTCATTTCCTAATTCAACCTCGATAGTTTTCTCAAATTATTTTTTTTTACTACACTCAAAACTAGTTCTATGTTATAGAAATATAACTTCTATAGACCTATTAGCTTATGTATATAAGCTCGAAGAACATAAAGGAAGACAGTTAAGCGTAGAAACGGAAATAGCAGGGGGAATGCAGTGAAGAGAATGAATGAGTAAATTAGAAAGCTAGGTTGAGAGATTGAAGAGGAAGTATGTTATCATCGTTCCATTACTCAGCTATTTATAGTGATTCATACAAGACTATATTCAGGTTGTACTACTATGTACTACAATACGCAAGACTACATTTAGACTGTATTACTATGTACTACAATACACAAGACTACATTTAGACTGTATGTACTACAATACATAAGACCACACACTTCTTGTAGGATATTCATATATACAACACTCCCCCTTGAGTATCCTTTATACAAAGAATATGCCTCGTTAAAACCTTACTAGGAAAAAATCCTGTGGGAAAAAAAAAATCCCAGTGAAGGAAAAAGAGTACACTATTCTTGTATTTGATTCTCCCCCTGATCCAAGCATCAGTTGAGATTCTTCAATTGGCGCATCCCGATGCTCTTCACCAACTTCTCGAATGTTGCTGTTGGTAGTGCCTTGGTAGACAAATCTGCAAGATTAT
Organism: Hygrophila difformis; assembly: GCA_030278955.1. Taxonomy (NCBI): domain Eukaryota; kingdom Viridiplantae; phylum Streptophyta; class Magnoliopsida; order Lamiales; family Acanthaceae; genus Hygrophila; species Hygrophila difformis. The sequence continues at coordinate 15,838,164 of JAOANR010000009.1, forward strand.
CCGTTGAACGGATTTGTTGCACATCTATTTCACCATTTTTCTGCAAGATTAATTCAGGTCGAGAATTGTATGAATGAAATAAACCCATATAAATCGTCCCTTGGAGATAACGAAATAGGTGTTTTACACCTTTCCAATGTCATAGGGTCGGAGATGAACTAAATCTTGCTAGCAAATTCACTGCAAATGATATGTCTGGTCTAGTGCATTTTGTGAGATGCATCAGTGCTCCAATGGCACTTAAATATGGGACCTGTGGCCCAAGTATTTCTTCATCTTCCTCTTTTGGTCTAAATGGATCATTTTTAGGATCAAGTGACCATACGATCATTGCATTACTCAATGGATGTGCTTTGTCCATATAGAATTGCTTCAATACCTTTTGGGTATAAGCCTTTTGGTGGACAAGAATTCCATCAGTCAAATATTCAATTTGTAAACCAAGACACTTTCTGGTTTTCCTGAAATATTTCATTTTGAATTCTCTTTTGAGATATTCAACAGAAATTTGAATCTCATCGGGGGATCCGACTAGATTGATATTATCAACATATACTGCAATGATAACAAATCTTGACCCATTTTTCTTTATAAAAATGTATGGGCATATTGGGTCATTTACATAACCCTTTTGAAGCAAGCTTTCGCTTAATCGGTTATACCACATTCTCCCTGATTGTTTAAGCCCATATAGGGATTTTTGTAATTTGATGGAATACATTTCTTTTGGGTTTGCTTTATATGCCTCTGGCATTTTGAACCCTTCTGGAACTTTCATATAGATATCAGTATCTAAAGTTCCATACAAAATAAGCAGTAACGACATCTGTGAGTCGTATTTCAAGCTTTTCATGCACTGCTAAACACATCAGGTATCTGAATGTAATTCCATCCATTACTGGGGAATATGTTTCATCATAGTCAAATCCCGGTCTCTGTGAGAACCCTTGGGCGACTAATCTCGCTTTGTATCTTACGACTTCATTTTCTTCATTTTTTTTTCGTACAAAAACCCATATGTATCCAACTGGCTTAATATTTTCTGGTGTTTTGACAATTGGTCCAAACACATTTCGCTTAGCCAGGGAATCCAATTCTAATTGGATTGCTCCTTTCCATTTTGGTCAATCTTGCCTTTGCCGACATTCATCAACCGAATTTGATTTATAATCCTCATCATCATTCATAACTTCAAGTGCTACATTGTATGAGAATGCAATATCAATAGATGTTTTTTCTCGACTCCAAACATTTCTATTAGTGACAAAATTTATAGATATCTCATCATTTTCATGATTTTGCTCTTCAAGAGTCAGGTCCCCGCTGGGCTCAGTTTTGTCACTTTTGATACTATGTATCACATCAACATCATTATTCAATCCTCTTTTCTTCCGAGGATTTTTATCTTTGGAACCAAGAGGTCTACCACGCTTTAAGCGTTGATCAGACTCATCTTTAGCACTTGTAATGTGTTCCTTTGGAACATCTATTTTGACTGGAACATTTTCTGTCGGTATATGAGATTTCGTAACTCTTTTAGAGTCACATAATGCATCTGGCAACTGATTTGCAAATTGTTGCAATTGTTCAATTCTTTGTACTTCAAGTTCACAGTCTTTTATACGAGGATCAACGAAATCCATTGGGATTTTCCAATTTATATTCTTTTTCGGTTGATCATTTCCTCCCTCTAATGTCGGGAAATGTGATTTGTCAAAATGACAATCAGCAATTTTTGCTGTAAATGAATCCCCTGTTAATGGTTCAAAATATCGAATTATCGAGGGTGATTCATAACCGACATATATTCTCAATCTTCGTTGGGGTCCCATTTTGGTGCGCTGGGATGGTGCTATTGGGACATATATGGCGCAACCAAATATTCTCAAATGGGATACATTGGGTTCATGCCCAAATGTCAATTGTAAAGGGGAGTATCTATGATAATTTGTCGGTCTTAATCGCACCAATATTGCTGCATGCAATATAGCATGTCCCCAAGCAGAAACGGGTAACCCAGACTTCATTAATAGTGGTCTAGCAATCAACTGCAATCTTTTAATAAATGATTCAGCTAGTCCATTTTGTGTATGACATGGGCTACAGGATGTTCGATGGCTATGCCTATCGACATACAATATTCATCAAATGTTCGGGATGAATATTCACCAGCATTATCCAAACGGATATTTTTAATTGTATAATCTGGGAACTGTGCTCGTAATTTGATGATTTTTGCGAGCAATTTCGCGAACGCATGGTTGCGCGATGTTAATAATGTCACGTGTGACCATTTGGTTGAAGCATCAAGCAACATCATAAAATATCTGAATGGCCCACAAGGTGGATCTATAGGTCCACATATATCACCCTGAATTCTTTCAAGAAAACTAGGGGATTCAGTTCCCACCTTTTCTGGTGAATATTTAATAATCAGTTTTCCTTGAGAGCAAGCAAGGCATATATAATCATCGTGATACTGCATTTTTATCCCTCTAATGAATGGCCATGGGAATTTGTAAGGATCCGCCTCATCATGGTACATCCAGGATGTCCAAGGCGATCATGCCAAATCATATATTCATTGGGAACAATAGACCTATGGTTTGTCAGGTGATAATTTTCAACATCGTTTATCCTTGTATATTACAATCCGGATGATAAACATGATAACTTTTCCAACACTTGTTTCATACCAGAAATGGTATTTGTAATCAACAGGTATTCATTACCTTATGCTGTCAAAGTCTCGATATGATATCCATTTTCTCGAATATCTTTAAAACTCAACAAATTTCTTCGAGACTTGGGAGAGAATAGTGCATTTTTCACAATCAATCTTGTCCCCTTGGGGAGCTGAAGGTTGGCTATGCCAGAGCCCTCTATTATATTTGCACTGTCACTTATAGTGGTGATGTTTCTATCTCCCATTTCTAGATAGGAAAAGTATTTCTTGCCATTCAATATTGTGTGCGTAGAAGCACTGTCTATAAGACATATTTCATTATCACCAATTTGCAATCCCATTGTGCTGGCATTTTTTCGAAAAAGAAAATATTATAATATCAGTAACAAAACGATATTTTGTACTGTAGTGGTATAATAGAAAGTAAAACAATTATGCAGTATTGAATAAATATGCACTATCAAAGGCGAGCTCTATAAGCATATCATCATTTGTGGCCTTAGTGCTATTTATAATAGCATCAATAAAAGCTGCAATATTGTTAGCTGTTTGCTTAGCAAGGTTTGTTTCAACTTGCTTATGATCATCATTTTTGGTAAACTTCCACCAAATATTTGTCTGAACGACTAATTTCCCTATGTCCCTATGCCATATCGATAACATTTTCTTTTTGCCTTTTTGGGCACAATTTCTGGCAATTGTATTGACATTTAAGAATCTGACTATGTCAGTGAACATGACCAGACTAAAGATCCATGAAATCTGTTGGTATAATCAAGACTAAGATTTATGGACCCCGTTGGTATTCATGTCATTGTTTCAATCAACATATAATCCATACACATGACCAAAACTAAAGATTCATGAATCTGTTGGTATAACCAAACTAAGATTCATAGATCCTGTTGGTATTCATGGTATTCTTACAATCGCTCTTTTTCTTTCTGCTATTGCAACAATGAGTTTAGGGCATGTGATATTGAGAATATCTTCTCTAATATCCTTTTCATTAATATTCTTGTCACATATCTCAATTGTGACGATATTCTGAACATGACTGAATTGTATCATTTGCAGACTTATAGTCTTGCAATTATTATGATGCTCATATCTGGCACTTGGGATATTGATCAACCTCAGTGATCATTTTATTTCCCATATATAGATCAATATGATCTTTTGACCGTCATTTTTTTCTTCTGCGGTCTTGGCCTATGGCCGTATTTTCACTCATAATGATCTTTTCTAGATCCATTGATTCCAGATGTATTTCAACATTTATTCTCCAGGATAAGTAATTATTCCCGGATCTTTCCAACGTCATAAACTCTTGTTTTGTCAAATTAGCCATAGCCCATAATTATATTGAAAATAGTATAAATATACTACCTCAGATGACTTCTTTGTAGACTTGGAGATTTTCGGCAGAACCCCGATACGAATTTGTATTTCGACAAACCTCGAACAGAACCCAATTGGTATTCGAACAAGACTCGGACCGATAACGTTGTGCTGATAACGTGTTGTAGAAATATAACTTCTATAGACCTATTAGCTTATGTACATAGGCTCGAAGAACATAAAGGAAGATAGTTAAGCGTAGGAATGGAAATAGCAAGGGGAATGCAATGAAGAGAAAATGAATGAGTAAATTAGAGAGCAAGGTTGAGAGATTGAAGAGGAAGTATGTTATCCTCGTTCCATTACTCAGCTATTTATAGTGATTCATACAAGACTACATTCATGTTGTACTACTATGTACTACAATACACAAGACTACATTTAGACTATAGTACTATGTACTACAATACACAAGACTACATTTAGACTGTAGTACTATGTACTACAATACATAAGACCACACACTTCTTGCAGGATATTCATATATACAACATTCTAGTTATTACATACACTGCATGCGGTAATAATATTTAAAAAAAATAAAATAAATTCATGCATTCTACTTTATTGACCTGTTTTAACTTTTAGTTAATTATAAAGGAACTAAATATATTCTCCATTTCGTAACAATCAATTGCATTTATAATGTGGATGTTTGGGAGTCAGCAGATCCACTAGCAGATAGCAGATTCGGAGAAAGAATTGTGAGAGGATATGCTATTTCAATCCGCTATATGCTCCTAAATCTACCCACAACCAAACTCACCCAAACAATAGAAAATCTTTAACATGGCATTGACAAATTAAGTTTATTTTATTTGGAAAATTATATAGAAATAGAATATATGTGATGTATATGGTTCAAGGGGTGAATAACAATTATAGTGTGGCAGCTAAGCTGAACAACGAGACACGGCATAATTGCTTTATTAATTTGATACTAATAATAATAATAATGTCCGAACGTGCAATGCCAAACCAAACGACTTCTCCGCCTCCTTTATGTCCCTTTCATACACCACATTCTCAAACAACAATAAACCCATATGCTCATTATTTATTTATTTATTTATATTTGTTTATTTGCACCATAGATATTTTTAATTTCATGTGCTAATGTGTGTTAGCCAACACATATTAGCTAAATTGACAAAGACTCATCACATTTTCTGTGATAAAAAGAAAAGAAAAAAAAAATTAAAGTTGCGGTGGCCTATATATGTTGCTGCAGAATTTTATGTGGAAACAATCATCTCTAAATTTTGAAGATGATCAATTTAGACCACAAGTTTAAGAGCTTTTGCGCATTGGCCTGTCGGGCCACTCAGCGGACAACTTGAAAAATAAAAAATTTTAAAAAATAAATTTACATATTGACCTACCTGTTCACCCAGAGAATCTTAAAAAATGAAAACAACCAAACACCTTAATTTTTTTTTTCAAAAAAAATTAAGTTTTTGAAAACATTGATCCACCCAGCGGACACCTTAAAAATGAAAAAAAAAAACATAAAAAGAACTCCTTCCGTCCCGTTAAATATGTCATATTTTGATTTTTTATATTGTTCATGGTATATGTTTGACCTAACTTTTTGTTGCAGTTATATAATAATAAATATAGTTAAATGAGATCTTGTTATATTCGTATTTTCGCATAATTTTAGAATATAAATTTTATATATAATTTTTACTTTTATATATTTTAAAATATAATATACTAAATAAATGCATTGAATGCATTATTGTTTTGACATAGAAATAATATGACAGAGGGAGTAATTGTTTTACATATTGGCCGGTCAAATCCACACACTGTACACCACCAACGGACACATTAAAAAATGGAAAAAAAAAAATCGTCATTTCGGATAGAAAAATTATAGTACTACTTTTCATACTTATACTTCATCAACCAACATATTTTTACTGCCTGATATGACAATATACACAATTACGTAAATTAAACTAGAGCTAGGTAGGATGCTAGGGACAACGTTATTTTAATTGATTGCTGCGTGCATCTGTGCTTTCCCAGCATAGCATATTCTGACTTGTAGACAAGATTCGGATATTCAATTTATTATTTATTTATTATTGTTGGTCCCAGATTACGTGAAATCTTGGATTTAGCGCGGTCGTCGAGCAGTAGTTAAAACGACGTGTGAACGATAGTGAGTGTGTGAAACAGAGAGTGTGCAAATCAGTGTAATGCAGCAGAAAGTAAAAACACGTGATTTGGTAACCCAGTTCGGCCTACGGCCTACGTCTGGGGGATTCCAATCCAGGATCTAAACTAGCACTAAAAAATCTTAGACCTAAAAATTACACAATCAAAACAGATTCTGTTACCAAGACTTCCTCGCTGGTAGACTGATCGTTGTTAGGACTCCCCCACAACCACGATCACTGGACAGCTCGTCCAATCCTGTTTCTCCGATTGTTTGAATCCTCAGATCTTGAAACTCCGGTGTAGCAGATGCCCAGAATCAATCCTTCAGATCTCCTTTGAGTTCCTTCGCAAGGCAACTCCAAAACGTTGAATGAAAAGATTCTTTCAACAAGAAAACTTGTTGAATCGATGTAACACAGACCTCGATGAACGAAATGATCTCTCAAAATGTAGAACACTCATCAAGGGTTTTTCCTAACTCTCTCAAGAAAATAGAACGATCAAATCTAGAGAGAAAAACCGACTAAGTGTGTGTAATGTGTGTAAAAGTGAAAGTTACAACTCAATAAATTCAAAAACTACATACACAGAGTCTAAACACAGGTATATATACACAGAGATACAAATTAGACTCGTGTGGGTCGGTTGGATACGCGCACAGAAACAGAAACTGTCGCACATGTCTGACTGTAACTGCTTCGGTCGTTCTGTCGTAGTTTCAACAACCATGGAACTACTAAATCTGCACAAGAGCACGTCAATAACAACAATCTCCCCCACTCTTGTGAAGATGATAATTCCATCACCAAAATGGTGTTGAAACTATCTAAGTCCAAAGAGTATAAGAGATCATATCAGAGCAAAACAATGTGATACACAAATAGGATGTTACAGAAGAGTCAAAACGATTCAGAAACAACATCCATCAAGCATTCAGAGCATGATCACAGTGCATATATAAAATCATCAGAGCAGATTAAAAACAAGTAGTTCAGCAGTTATCAGAATTACCTAACTATTACAGACCAATAATAGTTCAAATCCAAAAGTAATCTAGTTCAGAAATATCCAGCCAAAAACAGTCATCATCAAAAACATCCATCAATATTGTCCAGCAATAAAACATCCAAAAACAATAACTAAAGTTTTGAAATATCGTTACCCAGTTGTCATCACTACCAGTCAGTACCATCCAACACCATCCATCTCCCCCATGATGGAATATCACTCTTCATCATCAAGAGCAACATCCTCATCATCTGCCTGCAAGTCAGAAGCATCAAAAGACAAAGGAAGCATATGAAGAATTTTGAGATTCTCCCTTTTTATAGCCATTGCTTCCTGGCTCCAAGTTGTCAGCCGTTCGTTCTGACGAAGGATCCTCTGCTTCAATTGGTGTACAAGTGCAGGACCAGTTAGAGGAGGGCCATTTTTGATGTCATTATGCATGTCCATCAAGTTTGGTGGTGGTTTGTACTCCTTCAAAGCAACCAAATGCTTTTCCTTGATCTTTACACCAATGGATAGAAGGAATTCGGTGATGAGAGCTGGATAGGGTAAATTGATTGTCTTCTTGATTCTCCCAGAGGTGTACCCTAGCATTTGCTTAAGAAGAAAATATCCAAAATTGATTAGACCCATATGTTTGTCCACACAAAGTATGAATTTACCCATCATAGTGCTGACTTGAGACTGGTTAGACGTCGGAAGGATGTTTGCACTACAAAACTGGTAAAGGCAATAAAATTTCAATGTTAAGTCCTTAACACTGAATTTGTTGCGTCCAAAGCTTTTAACTCTCTGGTTAGAAATCTCCAGTGCAGTAGTGAGAGTATCTTCCGGCATCAGATCCAAACAGTCGCTCATATCATCGTTGGGTGGTAGCTTCAACAACTTCAGAATCACAGCAGGAGTTAGTTCATGAAATTGACCGCGAATGTAAATTTTACCGAACCAAGCAGAATGAGGAGTGAGGATCTCAGGATGTAGATTCGCATAAAACTCGCGAACATGACTTGGTGAGTAGTGTGTGAGACCCTTAGCCCAAAACGTCAAATGCCTCTCTTGCAAAAGATCCGAGAAGCCTAAAACATCATAATGGTTATGCTTGAAAATCTCTTCAGGCTTAAACTCCTTCCCTTTAAGAACTTCCTTCGAAAAGGTCCTCATGTCTCGCGTGCAGAACTTGAGACTGTAAGCATCTTCGGCTTTCAAAGCAGGAGGGGGTGGCCTTGGTTACTTTCATGGTTTCTTCGAAGTTGTGGCTACTGGTGCTGGAGTGGGCGTAGGAGTGGGCTCCTTTCGCTTTCTGGTTGATTTCCTCCGTGGTTCTGGTGTGGTCGCAACAGCAGCAGGACCTCCAGTTTGCTGTGAAGCAGTGATTTCATCAATTTCTTCTTGGTTCATATCATGTAATCCTTAATTTTGCAGGGGGGAAAGTGGTGGCGTTTGATGCTCAGCATTGATTTCTCGAACAACTTGTTCAACAAATGAGGGATCAATAGTGATTTCGGGGTTAGGGTTAGGCTGATTTTAGGTTTCTGGCTGATTCTCAGAGGGTAGCTGCTCGGAAGTTGCAGCAGCAGCAGGAGAAAGATAAAGAACAGGGGGTAGAACTGAGATAGGTTGGGCGTCCAGTGGTGACCCAGACGATGAGCTCGTCGTGGAGGAGGTAGCGGAGTGAGGAGCGTCGGGATCGTTGGTGGTTGCCATTTTCAAATTCTCTGCAAAGCTCAAATTCGAAAATGTGAGAGAAAGCTTGATTAGAAATGGAGAGTTATTGGACCTTAAATGGAGGAGTGCCCGGAAGAGTGAGAGTCGTTCGACGGTTCTGGAGACGTGCGACGTGATTGAGGTGCTGCAGTTACAGAGCAGCTGCAGAGGTGCAGTGACGTCAGCAGAACGGCCAGGTGCAATAATGAAGTTCCGGATAGATTTTCTCCATTTGAATTGTATTGGGCCTGTGGAAGAATACTTATACACGAAAATAGTCAGGCCCAAATTGTAAACAGATTAATTATGATAGGAAAGACCCAAGGTGCTTCTTAGGCCTTCAAATTTCTCTCCATCTAAAGCTTTTGTTAAGATATCCGCCCGTTGTTCCAACGACGCTATATGCTCAATCCTGCAAACATTATCCTCTACAAGATCTCTAATAAAATGATAACGAATATCAATATGCTTACTTCTACTATGTAAAACAGGATTTTTAGAGATATTTATTGCACTAGTATTATCATAGAAAACTAAAAAATCATCCTTATGAATACCGTAGTCCTCGAGTAGTTGCTTCATCCAAAGAAGTTGTGAACAGCAACATGTGGCAGCAATATACTCTGCCTCCGCTGTTGATAGAGCTACGATGTTTTGCTTTCTGGAATACCAGCTTACTAGATTGTTTCCCAAGTAGAAGCAGCCGCCAGTGGTAGATCTCCTGTCGTCGCAACAACCTGCCCAATCAGAATCTGTAAATCCAATCAAGTCAACTGATGACCTTTTTGAAAACCAAATTCCAATATTCATTGTCCCTTTAACATATCTCATAATCCTCTTTACTGCTTTCCTGTGAGACTCCTTAGGATCGGATTGGAACCTTGCACATACACCTACACTAAATGAAATATCTGGTCTTGTTGCAGTGAGGTACAGTAGACTTCCAATCATACTCCTATAAGTCTTTTGATCCACTGACTTTCAAGTTTCGTCCTTGCTCAGCTTCTCCTGTTGTCCTAGCGGTGTTCTGACTACCTTAGAATCATCCATGTCAAACTTTTTCAACATGTTTCTAGCATACTTCTCTTGACACAGAAAAATACCATCATCCTCTTGGTTAACATGTAATCCCAAAAAGTAGTGTAATTCACCCATCATGGACATCTCAAACTCTGATTTCATAGCATCAACAAATTCCTTTCTGAGTTTGACTGAAGTCGATCCAAAAATGATGTCGTCAACATATACTTGAGCTATCGTTAAGTGGTCGTTCTGACGCTTCACGAACAACGTCTTGTCTGCATTTCCTCTCTTAAATCCATTATCGACTAAATACTTAGACAATCTCTCATACCACGCTCTGGGTGCCTGCTTTAATCCATATAAAGCTCCTTTGACTCGGTAAACATGATTTGGATACTTCGGATCTTCAAATCCAATCGGTTGTGCAACATAGATCTCTTCCTTGATTTTACCATTAAGGAAGGCTGTTTTGATATCCATTTGGTACAGCTTCAAATTCAAAGAGCACGCAATTGCAAGTAGTATCCTTACGGCTTCCATCCTTGCCACGGGAGCAAATGTTTCGCCATAATCCAAACCTTCAATTTGGGTATAACCTTGTGCAACTAGCCTTGCTTTATTCATTATGATATTGCCTTTCTCATCCGTCTTATTCCTGTAAACCCATTTGGTTCCAATAATGTTGGCGTTCTGCGGTGGTTCTGTCAACTCCCAGACAGCATTCCTCTCAAATTGCAGTAGCTCGTCTTGCATTGCAGCAATCCAGTACTCATCTTTCAACGCCTCAGATGTATTCTTTGGTTCAACCATAGAAACAAAACAATTGTAGCTTGCTAGATCTTTGAAATTAATCTCTTTATGCCTAGTCTGTCTCTGACCTTGTGGATCTCCAATAATATCCTGAGTTGAATGATGTTTATGCACTCTAGATCCTTTTCGGTTGTTCTGAACTTCAGAGGGTGGTTCTGTTGTCGTCTCGACAACAGTGTCTGTATCAGCATCCTTTTCTGGTTCAGAATCTTTATCAGGGCCATTATCTGGAACATTAGGACTAGCATGTTCTTCTTCAGTGACAGATTGCTCAACACCATTAGCATTCTCATGATTTTGAGTAAGAGGTAACTCATCATCATCTACCCTGTTTTCTAATAGATCAAGATCCTCAAAGAGAACATTAGTAGATTCAATAACCTTCTTATCACTAGAAAGATAAACACGATATGCTTTAGAATTATTAGAATAGCCAATGAAATATCCATCCAAAGATTTATAATCAAACTTATGCAATTGATTTCTATCATTTAAAACATGACATTTGCATCAAAAAACATGAAAGTATTTTACCGTGGGAGTTTTACCGTTCCAAAGTTGATAAGGTGTGCAGTTGGAGTGTGGTCTCAACAACACTCGGTTGATGATGTGACAGGCAGTGTTAATAGCTTCCGCCCAAAATCTTTTGCTTAATGAGCTGGTGTGAAGCATTGATCTGGCCATCTCTTGCAATGTTCGGTTCTTCCTTTCAGCAACACCATTTTGCTGTGGTGTTTTTGGGGCTGAGTACTCATGTGTAATTCCATTGTCGTCGCAATAACGATGGAACGACTGATTCTCGAATTCCTTGCCATGATCGGTTCGAATTTGTGCAATCTTCCTTCGCTTCTCATTCATGAGTCTTTTACTCAGGGCCTCAAAGTACTCAAAAGTCTCATCTTTTGACCTAAGAAAGAAAACCCAACAATATCTAGAGAAATCATCAACATATACTAAAATATACCTTTTACCATTTAAGCTCTCCACTTCGGTTGGACCCATAAGATCCATATGTATCAGGTCGAGGCATTCTTTTGTTTTAATGTCATCAGTCTTCTTATGTCTCGATCTGGTTTGCTTTCCTTTGGCGCAATCTCTGCAGATGGTTTCATCGTTCTTCTGTAGTTGCGGCAACCCGCGAACAGCATTCGAGTTACTCAACTTGTGTAATGACTGAAAGTTAAGGTGTCCAAGTCGCTTATGCCATAGAGTAGTCTGATCATCCTTGGTCAGTAGAATCCGTGGAATATCATCCTTCAAGATATAGCAATTATTCTTGCTACGGCCTCCCATCATAACAATCTCATTTTGATCATTATATACTATGCATCTATGTTTAGTAAACCTAACCTCCAGATCTTCATCACAAAGTTGACTAATAGAGATAAGGTTAGTAGTAAGACCATTTACATAGAATATTCTAGAGAGTTTAGAAAGAGTAACATCATTAGATTTACCATAACCCGCAATTTTGCTTTTTGTACCATCACCATACATAACGGCTCCACAATCATTCTCAGTAAAGTTGTCTAAGACATCTTTTCTTCCCGTCATATGCCTTGAACATCCCGAATCAAAATACCATTTTCCGTTTCGATGTTGTTCCTGCACCGAAAGAACTACAAAACAAGCAGAATCTTTATTATTATTAGTTTTACCTTTAGGTATCCATGCCTTCTGCATTCTGAATTTCTTTCGAAGCTCTTGATCAGGCCATACGACTGGTCTTCCATTCATAAGATCTCTTAGAATCCGCATGCATGTTTCAGCTGTGTGTCCAGGCAGATTGCAGTACAGGCAGTCCTTCTGTCGTCTGGACAATTCTCCGACTATCAGCTCAGGTGGTGAATCAGTAGTTGAAGTGAGGAAACCTCCACTTGTAAACTTTGTTTTGCTAGGAGTGCTTTGCTTCTTATAACCTAAACCTGTTTGATCACCAATACGTTTTCCCATAGACAAAACTTCATCAAGTTGATTTTTACCTTTAGATACCTTTTGAAGTTCATTGTTCTTTGCTTTGAGATCATCAAACTCTTTCTCCATAACATGAATTCTGCTTTTAAGGGTGTTGTTCTCCTTTTGCAAGTTTTCATTCTTTTCAACCTCAAGATCATAAGCAATTTCGACGTCTGCCAGTTGTCCTAACAACTTCTTATTTTCCCGAACAGCAACTTCAAAATCCTCTTTGAGTTCGTTGTAATTAGCAAGTAATTGGTCGTACTCATCATCGCTTTCACCTGAATCAGAATCACAATTGTTAGGTGAAAAACATATTGACTTTACAATACCTTTTATAGTAGGACTTGTTTCTCTTAGAGTGAATGCAACGACTTCATCAGAATCTGAATTCTGTGCTTCAGTGGTTCTGTCATCGTCTTGATCACCTAGAGTAGCCTGCAGTGCCTTCTTTTCTCTCATTTCCTTCCTTTTGGCAGTGGCACATTCAGATCGAACATGTCCTTGGCCTCCACATTCATAGCAAATCACCGAGGCAAATTTGTCCGGCTTGTCATAGTCCTTCTTCTTGTTGTTGAAACGATCAACTTTGCTGCTATCCTTTCTTTTGAAGTCTCTACGAGGTGGTCTGTCCGTCGTCGGAACATCGTTGGAACTGCGACCTTGCTGTTTGTAGAATTTCTTTGTACGTCTGTCTTGCAACATCTTTGCCACTTTTCTGGAAATATAAGATACATCGTCTTCAGAGGAGTTTCCAAAATCTTCTTCTTCCACATTGAGAGCAATACTCCTTGATGATTCTTCTTCAAGATGGTTCATCTCGTATGTTTGAAGAATTCCCACTAAGCTATCCAAGGTAATGGTGTTCAACTTATCCAATTCTTCCAATGTAGCAACCTTAGGAGTATACTTCTTGGTAAGAGTTCTCAACATCTTTCGAACCAATTTTTGATTATCATAAATCAATCCCAAGGAATAGGCTTGATTTACAATATCTTTAAACCTCCCGTAATAAGTTGAGATCGATTCATCCTTGTTCATCTTTAAATTCTCGAACATGGTTTCAACTCGCTGTAGCTTGGTAGCTCGAACATCCTCAGAACCCTCATACATAACCTCTAGAGTCCTCCATGCGTCATGAGCCAGTGTGTGGTTTGTGACTAGCTGGAACTGCGTTTCATCCATGGCGCTAAAAATCGCATTTAAGGCCGTATAATTCCCTTTCTTGGCATCTTTTTCAGCTTGAGTGTATTCAGCCTTCGTTGCCGGTCGACTACCAGGTGGATCCGTAGAACCTTCAGCTGTAGCTCGTGGTCGAGTGGGTGGTTGCCAGGCTGTCTCGACTGCGTCCCAAACTTCATCTCCAAGTGCCATAAGGTGGATCTTCATCCGAGTTCTCCAATATCTGTAATTCGTGCCATCGAACAGTGGTGGTCTTGACAAAGAAGCGCCTTCTCTGTTCATCTTTCCAAGAATTTTCAGATCGCCTCTACTATATCAGAGTCTGCCGCTCTGATACCAAGTGTTGGTCCCAGATTACGTGAAATCTTGGATTTAGCGCGGTCGTCGAGCAGTAGTTAAAACGACGTGTGAACGATAGTGAGTGTGTGAAACAGAGTGTGCAAATCAGTGTAATGCAGCAGAAAGTAAAAACACGTGATTTGGTAACCCAGTTCGGCCTACGGCCTACGTCTGGGGGATTCCAATCCAGGATCTAAACTAGCACTCAAAAATCTTAGACCTAAAAATTACACAATCAAAACAGATTCTGTTACCAAGACTTCCTCGCTGGTAGACTGATCGTTGTTAGGACTCCCCCACAACCACGATCACTGGACAGCTCGTCCAATCCTGTTTCTCCGATTGTTTGAATCCTCAGATCTTGAAACTCCGGTGTAGCAGATGCCCTGAATCAATCCTTCAGATCTCCTTTGAGTTCCTTCGCAAGGCAACTCCAAAACGTTGAATGAAAAGATTCTTTCAACAAGAAAACTTGTTGAATCGATGTAACACAGACCTCGATGAACGAAATGATCTCTCAAAATGTAGAACACTCATCAAGGGTTTTTCCTAACTCTCTCAAGAAAATAGAACGATCAAATCTAGAGAGAAAAACCGACTAAGTGTGTGTAATGTGTGTAAAAGTGAAAGTTACAACTCAATAAACTCAAAAACTACATACACAGAGTCTAAACACAGGTATATATACACAGAGATACAAATTAGACTCGTGTGGGTCGGTTGGATACGCGCACAGAAACAGAAACTGTCGCACATGTCTGACTGTAACTGCTTCGGTCGTTCTGTCGTAGTTTCAACAACCATGGAACTACTAAATCTGCACAAGAGCACGTTAATAACAACAATTATTAATTAAAGTTTTCGTTACATATGTACTCCTATAATGTAGTGACAAGTACGTGTGCAAACATTTGTTTCAAATTATTTAGGATTAGTTTTATAAAATTAAAAATACTATTCTAAATTTAAAATCTAAAGTTTAAACTAAGCTAGAGCGACTGAATTTGTAACCTTAAAATCAATTATGATAATAAATACAAAAATATAGTTATTTAATATAAAAAAACATATATATATATATATTGAAAAAGAAATTTAATTATATAAACTCTGTTATCTTCAAATTTACATGGGGCATGTTTACTAATTGGGTGGATTAATGTTGATAAATTGTTTTCTTTTTTCCTTTAGCTAGCTCGTCCTCTTAAGGCTGTGTAAGAAAAAAATGTTGATAAATTATTAGTACGTATATCAATGCTAATCACATATTTATTTTAAATAATTAGGGCTGCTAATTAATTAATTAATGACTGATATAAATATACTAAAATCATGGATAAATAATCGCATATACTTCGTCTCCAAGGGCCATTAGATGAATCCGCATGTGTGTTCTCCAATATCTATAGTTGGTGCCATCGAACAAAGGTGGTCTTGAAAGTGATGCGCCTTCTCTGCTCATTTTACCAAAATTTCTTCAGATCGCCTCTAGTACATCAGAGTCTGCCTCTCTGATACCAATTGATGGTCCCAGATAATGAATCTTGTACTTAATCTGTCGTCGAGCAGACGTCTAGACTACGAGTAAACGAGTGGTGTGTGCACAGAGTGTTTTGCGGAATATAAAGAACACAGTATTTGATGACCCAGCTCGATCCAACGGATCTACATCTGGGGGATACCAATCCAGGTGACTTATACTATACTCAAGAAAGCCTAGGCTCAAAAGACTCGAAACAACCAATTCAAACTCTAAAGCAACAACTTCCCTGTTTGCAGACAGATTGCAGTCGTGACTCCCCATAACTCAATATCCAGACGATCATGTCCAATTTGAATTCCACGTCTGTTTAGACTTCCAGTATCTTGGTTTCACGGTATAGGAGTTCTCCTGAATCCTTCTCATTCGATCTTCAAGTGCTTTCTCTAAAAGCCACTTTGAATTGTTGTCGAAAGAAAGTTTTCTCAACAAGAAAAACTTGTTGAATCGATTGCAGCGCAAACCTTGTGAAATGTATGATCTTCAAAGTTGCAGAAAGACTCACAAGGATTTTACAAACTCTCAAAGAATGAAACTAGCAAATCTTGGAGAGAAAATGACCGACTCGAAGTGCAAAATGTGTAAAAGTGTAAAATTACAGCTCGATAATGAAATTACTTAATACAGAGGATCTAAGAACGTTATATATACTCTGGAAGACGAAATAGATCCTGCAGGGTCGGTTAAACAGACGCACAAGGAGTAGCTAACTGTCGCGCAGGCTGTCAGTAACTGCTCGTAGTTCTTGCGTAGTTTCAACACTCATGAAACCACATCATCTACACAGGAGTATGTCAGTGATAACAACAGCTTCATACATACACATACATGCATGTGGTTGATGATGAAGGCATAAATAATGAGGATAGAATGAAAGATGGAACAGTACTTGATTGCAATGTGAGATTGGCAATCATACAAAAAAGAAATAACAATGGGACAAATGAAAATGTAAATGGAATTCCATAGTAGTGATTTGTGGGGATCAAAATCCCAATCCGAATCACCAATAACCAAGTAGACATTTTTTTCATTACACAATTATTATGGAAGGGAAGGAGTACTAGAGGTGTTACATATACTTCATAGTATATACTAGGGGTGTAAACTAGCCGAGCCGAGCCCGAATAGTGGTAAGCTCGGCTTGAGCTCATATGAATTCGAGCCGAGCTTTGACCGGACCGAGTATTGATCAAGCTACTTCGAGCCGAGCGTTGACCGAGTTTTGACCGAGTCGAGCCGAGCTTGAACTGGTATCATTTTCATTCTAACATAATTTATAAAAAAAATTATATTTAATATATTGTATATATTTAAAAATATTTAATTTAATCTACATATTTAAATCATTTTTAAAATACATATTTAAATAATAATATATTTTTAATTTAAAAATTAAAAGATATAAATAATAATAATATTATAATTTTAATATTTTATATAATTTCTATAATTAATAATAAACAAATATATGTATAAAAATAAATCGAGCCAATTATCAAGTTTTTGAGCCGAATAGTGGTTGGCTCGGCTTGAGATCATGTGTGTTATGAGCGGAGCTCGAGCTCGAACCGAGCCATTTCGAGTCGAGCTTGAACCGAATTTTGACCGAGCATAACTCGAACAATTCACGAGCCTATCAGTCTCATTTACACCCTGATATATACTAAAAAGAAAGAAAGAAAAAATAAAAAGAAGAAAGAAGGAATGATGAGGTTAGAGGGGTAGGAGGAGGAGGAAGAGCATCCGGGAAAAACGGGATTGATGCAGAGCAGTGCAAGTTGATGCGTCATCCAACAAATCCAATCCATCCTGACGGGTGATTAGTGACGCCCTTAATAACACACACTACATAACACCCTGTGGGTCATATCCTCACATGCTCCCATGTGAACTTGCATTTTCTAATTGCATATTTCATCCCAGCAGCACGGATCCAAAAATTTTTTAAGTGGTGTCCTATTTTTTGGAAGTTATATTTAAATAACGGACAATAGCCACAACACAAAAAATATTAAGGAAACCCAGATTAGTGTGAATGATTGTCGTGTCAGCACAAAAATTGAGTTGTGTCATAGGGGTGGAAATAGGCTAGGCTGGACTAGACTTAGGCTTGTACGGCCTAGGCCTATTTCGATTTTATACGGCCTGAGCCTGGCCTATTACTTGCGATAGACCTATTTTATAAGCCCGAGACTGGCGTATTTATTTAAATAGGCCAGTTTTTAAGCCTTCTAACAGCCTGATTAAACCTATTTTAAAATCAAATTAATTTTTTTAAAAAAAATATGTCCAGATATAATTATAAGGTTGTAAGAAATAAATTTGTGCACTTAAACAATACTTTATCCACAGTTATTTACATACTGGGAAAAATCTTTATATATTTTAAAAACTATGTGAGATCAAACTAATAATTATTTTACATAAAATAATAATATTAATATCATATACTTTCTCTGTATTCATGAATTGCAACGTATACTCTGTGCAATAAATATAAATATACTAATAATAATCATAAGTAGGCCGGCCTGTTAGGCCTAATAGACTCTTTATAAAGCCTTGGTCTAAGCCTATTTAGCTAAAAAGACTTTTAAAATGGCGTGAGCCTGACCTATTTACAAGAAAAGCCTGGCCTGGTCTGACCTTACGTAGGCTAGGCCATAGGCCCCTGTCGGATAGCCTGACCTATTTTCACCCCTAGTCACCAAATAAAAGTAATAAATCAAGTTAAAGGTGGAAAATTTTCTATCTTAAAATAGGAATCTATTCTCTTCACATTTTTCCAATTAATGGACTAGAGGTTTCATTGCCTGTAATACCACATTAAATAGTACTTAATGAATAAGAGAGTTTTTCTAACTCAAAAATAATTACCAGCAAATGTAAATGTAATAATAGCTCGAATTCTATATAACTTGGAGGAAATTTTTGCTCGATATTCAATGTGGGACACTCAATACACTTCAACGTACATCAAAATTCTATAGAGAGACCCCGATCCCTAATTCTATTTCCCTTGTTCGATTTCAGTATGTAAATTATTGCGCAATTTTTTTTTTCCTTAATTACTTTTCAATTATGATTTAGTGTCGCTTGCGAGAGGCCTTTTTGTTTGAACCATAGATCATTTTCACCACACCAATTTCATTTCCAACTTCCAATGGTAATTTTAAAAAAAAAAATGTACAAAGATGAAAGAATGAATAAAGAAATTTAAACAATTATAGAACGGCCTTCAGTTTTGTTCAATGAAGTACAACATAAGTTCATAACTAATAACGGGAGATATATAAAAGCAAAAATGAAATACACATTCTAAGTTCTTGTAACATAAAAGTGGTTGTAATAGCAAAATGATTCAAAGTGAATATAGCAGTTACATTTTTTTTTTTAAAAAAAAAATTCATTATATTTAGTAAAGTCTTCTTTTTATAAATAATAAAAAATAGAGATATTTCTGAAAATTTTCATTGTAAATGCCCCATAACTATAATTAGTATATAATGTCAAAATGAATTAAAACACTAGATTTTTCGTCCATGTTCTGTGCTCAGTATTTAATTGTCTTTTAGTTAAAAATAATAACTCAATTAATTTAAGAAGAATAGATTATATTGTTTGAGCATAATTATAAAAAACATAGTTTCTTTTAATATGTTGATTGTTTTTTTGATGAGCTAATATGTTGATTGTTAATGTCATAAATATAAACACATATATATAAATGTAATTAAAATACTAATTAAATATATTAAAAGTCTAACATTAATAAATCAACCAAAAAAAATCCGCAAAAAATAATTAATTTTAATATAAAAATATAAATATGTTTATACCCGTAACAAATACTTTTATGATTATTATTTAACTTTTTTATTAAAATTATTTATTATGATAAAATTAAGTTTCAAAATAAAACGGTACAAAAACATTAGGAAAAAATATGATTAAATTTATCTATAACTGAGTAAAATTTCAAATTCGATTATTCAATATTTATTTGCAGTTAAATAATCAAAATATTATTATCCTTAATTAAATTTATTTAATATTATATATTAGGATTTAATTTTTAGAGTAACTAAATTTATATAACGACGTTATAATCAATTACTATTTATTTTATTAAGTAATAGTATACTATAAAAGAATTTTAATTTTTATGAATATTAAATAAAGTATTACTAGAATTTACATTTTTTGAAAAAATATTAATTTCTAATTTAATATATATTATTATAATTGATTAAAAACTTTATGTTTGCTTATTAAATACTACTTCCGTCTCATTATAATTGTTACGGACCCACCTGACAAATATGTCAATACATGCACATTTTTAACGATTAATAACTTAAATTGTGTACAATAAAAAATTATAGAAAATTGATATTCTAAAACTACAAGATTAGACAAATCTAACAAGATCTCACTTGACTATGTTTTTTTATTACCTAACTATGATAAAAATTCGAATCAAACATAAAAAGTGAATAGTGTCAAAAAGTCAAACATAACAATAAAAATGAGACTAAGGAAGTATACGATTTGATAGCTTAAGTAGTTACGTATGTTGACTTTCTATTCTGAAGGTTGGAGGCTCGATTACGTTTGATAAGATTTAGAAAGAATACAAATAATAAATTAAATTTAAAAGATTTAGAATTTATTATATATATACACGATATATACATTAAATTCGACCTTTAGAATAAACTAGATTTTTCTGCCCGTTACGCACGAGTGTTGAACTAATAATGTAACGCCCCAAAAATTTAAAACCAAATTTTTGTGACGTCACCGCCGTGTTACCTCTCTTAAACTGTTGGCCAATCAATTTAAGATCAATAACACGAAGCCAAGTAAACAGAAAGCCAATGAATCATAACATCAGAATACAAATCCAGAAAGGAAACCTCACATCATAACAGACGTCCGGCTTACAAGCCTAAATCATGCCACATAACAGTCTCATCT
Organism: Hygrophila difformis; assembly: GCA_030278955.1. Lineage (NCBI taxonomy): Eukaryota > Viridiplantae > Streptophyta > Magnoliopsida > Lamiales > Acanthaceae > Hygrophila > Hygrophila difformis. The sequence goes on from JAOANR010000009.1 coordinate 15,858,965, forward strand.
CAACCTGTCAGAGATATTAAGTAAAACCCAAGACAGAACATAGTGTAGCGATCAGTACCACAAACAGTACGAGACAAGGTAATAGAGTCATAGCATAATGTTCAAGACAAGCACATAAGTCCACAACATGCTAATGCATCTCTAGGTAGATTACTCATCCCCAAACCCCACATCGTGCTCAGGCTCTGCGTCCTCCCCGGGAATATCTATACATAGAAACAATTGCAAGGGTCAGTACAAGGTACTGAGCAAAAATAGAAGAATCGGCATAATGGGAAACAAGAATTAACTTGATTCCATAGAAGTATATTTATACATATATGTGGAGATATATTACGTACATAAACATTTGTTAGGCATAACATAAAAGCTGAACAGTGCGAATAAATAAACATCACACCGTCCCATACCGGTGCTTCAACCACTGCAAATAAGATGAATGATGGATGATGAGATGAAATGTTATGACCTAAAATGTCTATCTACCCTAAATGCAACACATAAGCATGTCTAGCGCGCAACCTAAGTACCATGGTCGGTATTCCCCCCCATATAAGGGTCCACTCCCCTTAATGGTCGGGAGATATACCCACAGTGCCCCCGCCGCGGACACTAACAGCTGAGATCGTGGCTTACGGCAAGCGGGTCAGGCTAAGGGTCATGAGCCCTTTATCAGCCAAATTCAGACTAGGATATAAATCCTTATCAGTCTCAATGCCCAGGGTAAGATACTGACTATGCCCAATCGGATACCGACTCGTAAGCATAGGGTATCCAATACCCTCGAAGCATAATTTTTGATTCACCAACATATCAACACAGATATTCAGATTCAATTCAACACATGTCCATACGTAAATTAACGCATAATGACAAAATAAACAACTCATCGCGAGTTAAGTATAATCAGGGGTGTGCCAAGTCCCACATATCGGCACCAACTCTCACATCAACATAGAAGCGAAACAAGACTCGATCTCAACTAAGGCATAGTAGATCACCGCTAATCGCAACTAAGTTCAAAGATTGTGAGCATAATGATAGTTAAGGCATACTAGAAGCATAAGAAGAACTAAGGAACAAAAAGGAGGAAGAATCGGAAAAACGAGCAAAAAGAATCGCACGAGCAGGAGAGACCGCGCGCTCCCCGCGCGGTCTTTGGTGGTTGGGTGCGCGAAGACCGCGCGCCCTGGACACGGACGGCTGTGCCGTTCGTGTCGCGCGCTGCCCGCGCGCTAGCGCGTCGGGGGCGCGCCGACGCGACAGAAACGATGGAAATGGCGATTTCCGGCCATTCCACCGAATATGCCCCCATTTAGGCCTATCTCTACCCTTGCCTTGGATGTAGACGAGTCTCCAAGCTTCTCTCCTCAACCTCCAACCTTCCAATCTACAATTCCAAGCCTATATTGCAAGAATCAAGCTCCAAACATTAAAAATTCATCCAAGAACATGAGTTCTTCAACATGAAACCATTGGAAGCTCAAAAACTGAAATTACTCAACCAAAAGCATTACCTTAGCTCCCAAAACTGATTTGGAACCCTTAAACAAGGATTCAAGCTTCCCCACAAACCGATCTACAAAGATTCTTCCCAAAAATTGAATTCCCGTCACTAACTTTCATCACTCCAAAACCCACTCAAACATCCTCAAAATCAAGTGTAGAAGCTAGAAAAATACTTACCAAAGGTATAGATACCAATCCCCCAACCGATTTGAGGAAGAAAACACCAATTTCTCACCAAAATGAAGAACCCTATCTTCACCGAGAGAGAGTGACGGGAATGGGAAGGGGAAGGAGGAAGAAATGGGTCTTCCAACCCCAAATCTGATTTTTAACACTCCAAGTGAACCCGGGTCGGGTCATGGGTCTCGGGTCGGGTCGGAATGTGGGTTAAAAGGGTTACACCACTTGTCTTGACCACATTGCACCCATTTGAGCACTTGACTCTTATTATCTTGTGAGTTGAACTCACTTATTCCCCCACTTAAATCTTCATTCTCCTACAAAATAATCCACATACCAAGTCTTTTGTTAATTAACCATAACTAAATTAAATTAATTATGAGTTAATTAAATCGGGGTGTTACAATCCCTCCCCCTTAGGATCATTCGTCCTCGAATGAAAAAGTATGGATTAAGGTCATTACCTCACTGAATTGGAGTTAAATCCAATTCGGGATAACGCCCCGCCATGCTGTCCTCTGTCTCCCAAGTGGCATCCTCTACGCCATGTCTCGCCCAAAGTACTTTCACCATTTTGATCACCTTATTGCGAAGTACCTTTTCTTTAGTGTCTAGAATCGCCACGGGGTATTCTTCGTATTCTAGGCTGTCATCCAACTCCACCTCCTCCGGTTGTATAATCTTGTCAGGATCCGAGATAAACTTCCTCAACTGAGAGACGTGGAAAACGTTGTGCACATTTCCCACCTCAGTTGGCAATTCTAACCGGTAAGCGACCTTCCTAATCTTCTTAGTGATCTCATAGGGGCCTATAAATCTGGGACTCAGTTTCCCCTTCTTCGCAAATCGCCTCACGCCCCTCATGGGTGACACTCTCAAAAGTACTCAATCTCCAACCGCGAATTCAATGTCTCTCCTGGACAAATCAGCATAACTCTTTCTGACGATCCTGAGCTTCCTTCATTCTGTCTCTGATCACCCGTACCACTTCAGTGGTCTGTTCAATGAGTTCAGGACCCATCACCACTCGCTCTGAAGGGTCACTCCAACACAAGGGTGTCCTGCACCTTCTTCCGTATAAGGCCTCGAAAGGCGCCATACGAATACTCGCGTGATAGCTATTGTTGTAGGAGAACTCCACCAAAGGTAGATGTTCCTCCCACGATCCTTGAAAATCCATCACACACGCCCTCAACATATCCTCCAAGGTTCTGATGGTCCTTTCAGTCTGTCCATCAGTCTGAGGGTGCCACGCAGTACTCATACTGATTTGTGTCCCAAAGGCTGTCTGCAATTCCTTCCAGAACCTTGACAGGAATCTGGAATCTCTGTCGGAAATGATTTCCCGAGGAATACCAAAACGTCTAACCACATGTTGGATGTAAGCGCCAGTCAACTGTTGCATGCTCTAGCTCAATCTCATTGGTATAAACACATCACTCTTGGTTAGTCGGTCCACAACTACCCAAATAGTATCAAATCTGCTCCGTGTCCTGGGTAGCCCGGTGACAAAGTCCATAGCAATGGACTCCCATTTCCAAGTAGGAACATCCAAAGGTTGTAATAAGCCTGAAGGCCTCATATGCTCGGCTTTCACCTTCTGGCAAGTGGAACACCTAGACACAAATTTTGCCACTTCCTTCTTCATGCCTTTCCACCAATAGTTTTGCCTCAAATCCTTGTACATCTTTACTGCTCCCGGATGTACGGAGTAAGGTGTGCGATGTGCTTCCTCCATAATCTTTCCTTTCAGCGCCTGATCTTTCGGAGGCACGCACCAACGGTCCCCAAACTTGATCATATCCCTGCTATCAATCACAAAGCCTCCCGCCTTACCCTTACGAATCTGAGCTTTCAAATGCATCATCTCTTGACTTACAGCTTGACTTAGTCTGAGCTCCTCGAGTAATGATGGCACCACCGTCATAGCATTCAACCTCGCTATCGTGTCGTAAGGAACAACCACAACACCTTCCTTGTCTAACTCTTGCCTCAACTTCCAAGGGAGAGTAATTGAGTTCAGTACATGTCCTACTTAGTGCATCAGCCACCCGGTTGGCTTTCCCTTCTATGTACTGAATACTCGTGTCGTAGTCCTGCAAAAACTCTAACCACCTTCTTTGCCTACTGCTCATCTTATCTGCAGTGTAGAGACATTTAAGGTTCTTATGATCCGAGTAGATTTGACACTTGGCGCCGTAAAGATAATGCCTCCAAATTTTTAATGCATGCACAACCGCTGCCATCTCCAGGTCGTGAGTCGGGTAATTCAGCTCGTGAGGCTTTAATTGTCTAGAGGCATACGCAATCACCTTGCCATACTGCATAAGCACACACCCAAGTCCTCGATAAGATGCATCTGTGTATACCTCATATTCCCCCGATTCATCAGGTAACACTAGGACCGGAGCCTCTGTCACCTTCTCCTTCAATAGATCAAAAGCCTGCTGACAGTCCTCACTCCAATGAAATAATACATCCTTCCTCAATAACTGAGTCAAGGGTCGAGCAATGCTGGCGAACCCCTCGATGAACCTTCTGTAGTATCCCACCAATCCAAGGAAACTACGCACCTCACTGACATTAGTTGGAGGATTCCACTCCAACACTGCTTCGACCTTCGCAGGGTCTACTGAAATTCCTTCGCCTGACACAATATGCCCAAGGAAAGCCACCTGATCCAACCAAAACTCACACTTCGAGAGTTTGGCATACAACTTGTGCTCCCGAAGCACCTGCAACACTGTCCTGAGATGTTCCTTGTGTGTCTTTATATTGGAAGAGTATACCAAAATGTCATCAATAAAGACAACCACACAAACGTCTAACCAAGGTCGAAAGACGCGATGCATCAAGTCCGTAAAAACTGCTGGGGCATTAGTCAGCCCAAACGGCATCACTGTGAACTCGAAATGACCATACCGCGTTCGGAAAGCTGTCTTTTCACGATCTCCCTCTGCCACCCGAATCTGATGGTATCCTGATCTCAAGTCGATCTTAAAGAAGGTGGATGCACCCTTCAGCTGGTCAAATAGGTCATCAATCCTCGGCAGTGGGTAACAGTTCTTGACTGTGATCTGATTGAGCCCCCGATAATCAATACACATCCGTAAGCTTCCGTCCTTCTTTTTGACAAAGATTACCGGTGCTCCCCAAGGCGAACTGCTAGGTTGAATGTATCCTTTATCAAGTAGATCCTTAAGCTGTTCCTTCAACTCCCTCAACTCGGCAGGAGCCATTCGGTAAGGGGCCTTGGCGACTGGTGCCGCTCCCGGTACCAAGTCAATGACAAAGTCTATCCCTCGGACAGGCGGAAATCCGGGTATCTCATCAGGGAACACATCTGGAAACTCCGAGACAATAGGAATCTGTGCAATTGTCGAACTCGAGGGTGCTGGCGTCATCTCACGCACAGAACAAAAGTATACCGGATACCCTTTACTAATTAAAGCTGCAAAAGTGACAGAAGATACCACTCGTATGTTAGGAGGGTAATAAACCACTTGCTCACCTTCTTCATCGGTGAAGGAAATCCTTGGTATCCCGCAGTCTAACCTGGCTTGGTACTTAGACAGCCAATCCATTCCCAAAATCACGTCAAAATCGGCCAAATCTAGCACCACTAGATTCGCTCTGAACTCTCGATCTTTGATGATTATCTGTGCATCGGGTTTAATCCACTGGCTCCGCATGAGGTCTCCCGAAGGTAGCGTAACAGGGAGTTGATAAGCCTCCAGCGGTCCCATATCATTATTGGTTATGAATTCCGATGATATAAACGAGCATGATGCACCAGAATCATATAAGGCATAAGCAGGCACATTATCAACTAGTATAGTACCTACGCATTTAATAACATAAGGCACTACTTGGGTACTTGTTACAGATGGTTAAGTCGATCAAGATTGAAATTGAACAATGAACAACTTACCAGTCATGACATCGTCTCGCCCATCTAGCTCAGCCCGCTCAATCACGTTGAGGCGGCCCCCACGGCTCCTCTGTGGTCCACGACCTCTGTCTGCACCTCGTCCACGCGACGCATTCCCACCAGATGCACCTGAAGTAGATCCCCCTACTCGACCCACCAACTGTGGGCACTGTGGCCTCAAATGTCCTTGCTGTCCGCAATTCCAGCAGTGGGATCCGCCCCTGTACGGTGGCTGTGCATAAGTCTGAGGTCTAGAGGTCTCTCCACCGCTTCTCGGCCTCGGCTGCCTATGCTGTGGTCTACTCGGCCCCCCCGAATCCCTGCGACGAGCGGCCCACACGCGCTGCACATCAGCGCGAGCTCTCTCAATGAATAAAGCCTGATCATATGCTGAAGCTAAGCAGGCGTGTTGGTTGCTAAACCCAGTCCGGATCTCGGCCTTCAATCCATCCACAAACCTTGAAACCTTATCTTCCTCATCAGCAACTAGCATTGGTACGTATGACATGAGTTCCACAAAACGACCATAGTACTCAGACACTATCATATTTCCTGCTTGCTCTAGATTGAGAAATTCCCTCTTCTTAATATTCATCATCTGTGTGGTGAAAAAGTGGGATCTCAAAACATGACAGAAAACTTCCCATGAGAAGTCGGGTCTCGCCATAAGCTCACTCTTACACGACCTCCACCAATGGAGAGCTGGTCCAGTAAGATACTGACGTCCCACCCTGACCTTCCAATCCTCTGGGCAGTCTATATTCTCGAAGATCTCCTCCATATGATAAATCCAATCAGTCAGAGCAACCGGGTCTACTCCTCCACTAAAGACTGGCGGCTGATAATGCCTTGCTAGATGCACGTAATCTACGGGTCGTGGTGGTGGTTGTGCAGGTTGATTCGCCTGCCCCTGATACATCCCATGCATTTTATTAAACATATATTGCATAAACTGAGGGTCAATGGGCATGTGCCCAGGTGGCGGTGGTGGTGGAGGCACTGGTTCGTCCTCATAGTTCAAGTCATCCTCCACCTCTACAGGTTCCTCAATTGGAACATTTTCCACATGATCATAGCCAAGTCCACCATCCTCATGGTACTGTCCACGACCCCCAATAACTGGCCCCGGATTCCTACGAGGCCTACCCCTCCTCCTGGGCTCTCCACCCCTGCGCGGCGGCATCCTATATTCATAATATAACGAGATATTCAGTAACATTCGGTAAATAAGAATAATTCTTTACCGAACAGCAATTATTAAGTATAGATCTCCCGGAATATCCCCAAGGATTGATCATGGTTTGATTCACAAACCACAATCCACCCCTATAGGGGACGCAGATATCCAAAAGCAATGCAATCTACAAGAATATAAGCAGAACCAGATGCAATTCCTACACTATATGCTTTCCCCCACACACCTCACCACATGCTTGTGTTAGAATTCTAAGCACATACGAGCAGACATGGCTCTGATACCAACCTGTAACGCCCCAAAAATTTAAAACCAAATTTTTGTGACGTCACCGCCGTGTTACCTCTCTTAAACTGTTGGCCAATCAATTTAAGATCAATAACACGAAGCCAAGTAAACAGAAAGCCAATGAATCATAACATCAGAATACAAATCCAGAAAGGAAACCTCACATCATAACAGACGTCCGGCTTACAAGCCTAAATCATGCGACATAACAGTCTCATCTCAACCTGTCAGAGATATTAAGTAAAACCCAAGACAGAACATAGTGTAGCGATCAGTACCACAAACAGTACGAGACAAGGTAATAGAGTCATAGCATAATGTTCAAGACAAGCACATAAGTCCACAACATGCTAATGCATCTCTAGGTAGATCACTCATCCCCAAACCCCACATCGTGCTCAGGCTCTGCGTCCTCCCCGGGAATATCTATACATAGAGACAATTGCAAGGGTCAGTACAAGGTACTGAGCAAGAATAGAAGAATCGGCATAAGGGGAAACAAGAATTAACTTGATTCCATAGAAGTATATTTATACATATATGTGGAGATATATTACGTACATAAACATTTGTTAGGCATAACATAAAAGCTGAACAGTGCGAATAAATAAACATCACACCGTCCCATACCGGTGCTTCAACCACTGCAAATAAGATGAATGATGGATGATGAGATGAAATGTTATGACCTAAAATGTCTATCTACCCTAAATGCAACACATAAGCATGTCTAGCGCGCAACCTAAGTACCATGGTCGGTATTCCCCCCCATATAAGGGTCCACTCCCCTTAATGGTCGGGAGATATACCCACAGTGCCCCCGCCGCGGACACTAACAGCTGAGATCGTGGCTTACGGCAAGCGGGTCAGGCTAAGGGTCATGAGCCCTTTATCAGCCAAATTCAGACTAGGATATAAATCTTTATCATTCTCAATGCCCAGGGTAAGATACTGACTATGCCCAATCGGATACCGACTCGTAAGCATAGGGTATCCAATACCCTCGAAGCATAATTTTTGATTCACCAACATATCAACACAGATATTCAGATTCAATTCAACACATGTCCATACGTAAATTAACGCATAATGACAAAATAAACAACTCATCGCGAGTTAAGTACAATCAGGGGTGTGCCAAGTCCCACATATCGGCACCAACTCTCACATCAACATAGAAGCGAAACAAGACTCGATCTCAACTAAGGCATAGTAGATCACCGCTAATCGCAACTAAGATCAAAGATTGTGAGCATAATGATAGTTAAGGCATACTAGAAGCATAAGAAGAACTAAGGAACAAAAAGGAGGAAGAATCGGAAAAACGAGCAAAAAGAATCGCACGAGCAGGAAAGACCGCGCGCTCCCCGCGCGGTCTTTGGTGGTTGGGCGCGCGAAGACCGCGCGCCCTGGACACGGACGGCTGTGCCGTTCGTGTCGCGCGCTGCCCGCGCGCTAGCGCGTCGGGGGCGCGCCGACGCGACAGAAACGATGGAAATGGCGATTTCCGGCCATTCCACCGAATATGTCCCCATTTAGGCCTATCTCTACCCTTGCCTTGGATGTAGACGAGTCTCCAAGCTTCTCTCCTCAACCTCCAACCTTCCAATCTACAATTCCAAGTCTATATTGCAAGAATCAAGCTCCAAACATTAAAAATTCATCCAAGAACATGAGTTCTTCAACATGAAACCATTGGAAGCTCAAAAACTGAAATTACTCAACCAAAAGCATTACCTTAGCTCCCAAAACTGATTTGGAACCCTTAAACAAGGATTCAAGCTTCCCCACAAACCGATCTACAAAGATTCATCCCAAAAATTGAATTCCCGTCACTAACTTTCATCACTCCAAAACCCACTCAAACATCCTCAAAATCAAGTGTAGAAGCTAGAAAAATACTTACCAAAGGTATAGATACCAATCCCCCAACCGATTTGAGGAAGAAAACACCAATTTCTCACCAAAATGAAGAACCCTATCTTCACCGAGAGAGAGTGACGGGAATGGGAAGGGGAAGGAGGAAGAAATGGGTCTTCCAACCCCAAATCTGATTTTTAACACTCCAAGTGAACCCGGGTCGGGTCATGGGTCTCGGGTCGGGTCGGAATGTGGGTTAAAAGGGTTACACCACTTGTCTTGACCACATTGCACCCATTTGAGCACTTGACTCTTATTATCTTGTGAGTTGAACTCACTTATTCCCCCACTTAAATCTTCATTCTCCTACAAAATAATCCACATACCAAGTCTTTTGTTAATTAACCATAACTAAATTAAATTAATTATGAGTTAATTAAATCGGGGTGTTACAATCCCTCCCCCTTAGGATCATTCGTCCTCGAATGAAAAAGTATGGATTAAGGTAATTACCTCACTGAATTGGAGTTAAATCCAATTCGGGATAACGCCCCGCCATGCTGTCCTCTGTCTCCCAAGTGGCATCCTCTACGCCATGTCTCGCCCAAAGTACTTTCACCATTTTGATCACCTTATTGCGAAGTACCTTTTCTTTAGTGTCTAGAATCGCCACGGGGTATTCTTCGTATTCTAGGCTGTCATCCAACTCCACCTCCTCCGGTTGTATAATCTTGTCAGGATCCGAGATAAACTTCCTCAACTGAGAGACGTGGAAAACGTTGTGCACATTTCCCACCTCAGTTGGCAATTCTAACCGGTAAGCGACCTTCCTAATCTTCTTAGTGATCTCATAGGGGCCTATAAATCTGGGACTCAGTTTCCCCTTCTTCCCAAATCGCCTCACGCCCCTCATGGGTGACACTCTCAAAAGTACTCAATCTCCAACCGCGAATTCAATGTCTCTCCTGGACAAATCAGCATAACTCTTTCTGACGATCCTGAGCTTCCTTCATTCTGTCTCTGATCACCCGTACCACTTCAGTGGTCTGTTCAATGAGTTCAGGACCCATCACCACTCGCTCTGAAGGGTCACTCCAACACAAGGGTGTCCTGCACCTTCTTCCGTATAAGGCCTCGAAAGGCGCCATACGAATACTCGCGTGATAGCTATTGTTGTAGGAGAACTCCACCAAAGGTAGATGTTCCTCCCACGATCCTTGAAAATCCATCACACACGCCCTCAACATATCCTCCAAGGTTCTGATGGTCCTTTCAGTCTGTCCATCAGTCTGAGGGTGCCACGCAGTACTCATACTGATTTGTGTCCCAAAGGCTGTCTGCAATTCCTTCCAGAACCTTGACAGGAATCTGGAATCTCTGTCGGAAATGATTTCCCGAGGAATACCAAAACGTCTAACCACATGTTGGATGTAAGCGCCAGTCAACTGTTGCATGCTCTAGCTCAATCTCATTGGTATAAACACATCACTCTTGGTTAGTCGGTCCACAACTACCCAAATAGTATCAAATCTGCTCCGTGTCCTGGGTAGCCCGGTGACAAAGTCCATAGCAATGGACTCCCATTTCCAAGTAGGAACATCCAAAGGTTGTAATAAGCCTGAAGGCCTCATATGCTCGGCTTTCACCTTCTGGCAAGTGGAACACCTAGACACAAATTTTGCCACTTCCTTCTTCATGCCTTTCCACCAATAGTTTTGCCTCAAATCCTTGTACATCTTTACTGCTCCCGGATGTACGGAGTAAGGTGTGCGATGTGCTTCCTCCATAATCTTTCCTTTCAGCGCCTGATCTTTCGGAGGCACGCACCAACGGTCCCCAAACTTGATCATATCCCTGCTATCAATCACAAAGCCTCCCGCCTTACCCTTACGAATCTGAGCTTTCAAATGCATCATCTCTTGACTTACAGCTTGACTTAGTCTGAGCTCCTCGAGTAATGATGGCACCACCGTCATAGCATTCAACCTCGCTATCGTGTCGTAAGGAACAACCACAACACCTTCCTTGTCTAACTCTTGCCTCAACTTCCAAGGGAGAGTAATTGAGTTCAGTACATGTCCTACTTAGTGCATCAGCCACCCGGTTGGCTTTCCCTTCTATGTACTGAATACTCGTGTCGTAGTCCTGCAAAAACTCTAACCACCTTCTTTGCCTACTGCTCATCTTATCTGCAGTGTAGAGACATTTAAGGTTCTTATGATTCGAGTAGATTTGACACTTGGCGCCGTAAAGATAATGCCTCCAAATTTTTAATGCATGCACAACCGCTGCCATCTCCAGGTCGTGAGTCGGGTAATTCAGCTCGTGAGGCTTTAATTGTCTAGAGGCATACGCAATCACCTTGCCATACTGCATAAGCACACACCCAAGTCCTCGATAAGATGCATCTGTGTATACCTCATATTCCCCCGATTCATCAGGTAACACTAGGACCGGAGCCTCTGTCACCTTCTCCTTCAATAGATCAAAAGCCTGCTGACAGTCCTCACTCCAATGAAATAATACATCCTTCCTCAATAACTGAGTCAAGGGTCGAGCAATGCTGGCGAACCCCTCGATGAACCTTCTGTAGTATCCCACCAATCCAAGGAAACTACGCACCTCACTGACATTAGTTGGAGGATTCCACTCCAACACTGCTTCGACCTTCGCAGGGTCTACTGAAATTCCTTCGCCTGACACAATATGCCCAAGGAAAGCCACCTGATCCAACCAAAACTCACACTTCGAGAGTTTGGCATACAACTTGTGCTCCCGAAGCACCTGCAACACTGTCCTGAGATGTTCCTTGTGTGTCTTTATATTGGAAGAGTATACCAAAATGTCATCAATAAAGACAACCACACAAACGTCTAACCAAGGTCGAAAGACGCGATGCATCAAGTCCGTAAAAACTGCTGGGGCATTAGTCAGCCCAAACGGCATCACTGTGAACTCGAAATGACCATACCGCGTTCGGAAAGCTGTCTTTTCACGATCTCCCTCTGCCACCCGAATCTGATGGTATCCTGATCTCAAGTCGATCTTAAAGAAGGTGGATGCACCCTTCAGCTGGTCAAATAGGTCATCAATCCTCGGCAGTGGGTAACAGTTCTTGACTGTGATCTGATTGAGCCCCCGATAATCAATACACATCCGTAAGCTTCCGTCCTTCTTTTTGACAAAGATTACCGGTGCTCCCCAAGGCGAACTGCTAGGTTGAATGTATCCTTTATCAAGTAGATCCTTAAGCTGTTCCTTCAACTCCCTCAACTCGGCAGGAGCCATTCGGTAAGGGGCCTTGGCGACTGGTGCCGCTCCCGGTACCAAGTCAATGACAAAGTCTATCCCTCGGACAGGCGGAAATCCGGGTATCTCATCAGGGAACACATCTGGAAACTCCGAGACAATAGGAATCTGTGCAATTGTCGAACTCGAGGGTGCTGGCGTCATCTCACACACAGAACAAAAGTATACCGGATACCCTTTACTAATTAAAGCTGCAAAAGTGACAGAAGATACCACTCGTATGTTAGGAGGGTAATAAACCACTTGCTCACCTTCTTCATCGGTGAAGGAAATCCTTGGTATCCCGCAGTCTAACCTGGCTCGGTACTTAGACAGCCAATCCATTCCCAAAATCACGTCAAAATCGGCCAAATCTAGCACCACTAGATTCGCTCTGAACTCTCGATCTTTGATGATTATCTGTGCATCGGGTTTAATCCACTGGCTCCGCATGAGGTCTCCCGAAGGTAGCGTAACAGGGAGTTGATAAGCCTCCAGCGGTCCCATATCATTATTGGTTATGAATTCCGATGATATAAACGAGCATGATGCACCAGAATCATATAAGGCATAAGCAGGCACATTATCAACTAGTATAGTACCTACGCATTTAATAACATAAGGCACTACTTGGGTACTTGTTACAGATGGTTAAGTCGATCAAGATTGAAATTGAACAATGAACAACTTACCAGTCATGACATCGTCTCGCCCATCTAGCTCAGCCCGCTCAATCACGTTGAGGCGGCCCCCACGGCTCCTCTGTGGTCCACGACCTCTGTCTGCACCTCGTCCACGCGACGCATTCCCACCAGATGCACCTGAAGTAGATCCCCCTACTCGACCCACCAACTGTGGGCACTGTGGCCTCAAATGTCCTTGCTGTCCGCAATTCCAGCAGTGGGATCCGCCCCTGTACGGTGGCTGTGCATAAGTCTGAGGTCTAGAGGTCTCTCCACCGCTTCTCGGCCTCGGCTGCCCATGTTGTGGTCTACTCGGCCCCCCCGAATCCCTGCGACGAGCGGCCCACAC
>JAOANR010000009.1:15872747-15908785 GCA_030278955.1 Hygrophila difformis
AACATTTTCCACATGATCATAGCCAAGTCCACCATCCTCATGGTACTGTCCACGACCCCCAATAACTGGCCCCGGATTCCTACGAGGCCTACCCCTCCTCCTGGGCTCTCCACCCCTGCGCGGCGACATCCTATATTCATAATATAACGAGATATTCAGTAACATTCGGTAAATAAGAATAATTCTTTACCGAACAGCAATTATTAAGTATAGATCTCCCGGAATATCCCCAAGGATTGATCATGGTTTGATTCACAAACCACAATCCACCCCTATAGGGGACGCAGATATCCAAAAACAATGCAATCTACAAGAATATAAGCAGAACCAGATGCAATTCCTACACTATATGCTTTCCCCCACACACCTCACCACATGCTTGTGTTAGAATTCTAAGCACATACGAGCAGACATGGCTCTGATACCAACCTGTAACGCCCCAAAAATTTAAAACCAAATTTTATGTGACGTCACCGCCGTGTTACCTCTCTTAAACTGTTGGCCAATCAATTTAAGATCAATAACACGAAGCCAAGTAAACAGAAAGCCAATGAATCATAACATCAGAATACAAATCCAGAAAGGAAACCTCACATCATAACAGACGTCCGGCTTACAAGCCTAAATCATGCGACATAACAGTCTCATCTCAACCTGTCAGAGATATTAAGTAAAACCCAAGACAGAACATAGTGTAGCGATCAGTACCACAAACAGTACGAGACAAGGTAATAGAGTCATAGCATAATGTTCAAGACAAGCACATAAGTCCACAACATGCTAATGCATCTCTAGGTAGATCACTCATCCCCAAACCCCACATCGTGCTCAGGCTCTGCGTCCTCCCCGGGAATATCTATACATAGAAACAATTGCAAGGGTCAGTACAAGGTACTGAGCAAGAATAGAAGAATCGGCATAAGGGGAAACAAGAATTAACTTGATTCCATAGAAGTATATTTATACATATATGTGGAGATATATTACGTACATAAACATTTGTTAGGCATAACATAAAAACTGAACAGTGCGAATAAATAAACAGCACACCGTCCCATACCGGTGCTTTAACCACTGCAAATAAGATGAATGATGGATGATGAGATGAAATGTTATGACCTAAAATGTCTATCTACCCTAAATGCAACACATAAGCATGTCTAGCGCGCAACCTAAGTACCATGGTTGGTATTCCCCCCCATATAAGGGTCCACTCCCCTTAATGGTCGGGAGATATACCCACAATGCCCCCGCCGCGGACACTAACAGCTGAGATCGTGGCTTACGGCAAGCGGGTCAGGCTAAGGGTCATGAGCCCTTTATCAGCCAAATTCAGACTAGGATATAAATCCTTATCAGTCTCAATGCCCAGGGTAAGATACTGACTATGCCCAATCGGATACCGACTCGTAAGCATAGGGTATCCAATACCCTCGAAGCATAATTTTTGATTCACCAACGTATCAACACAGATATTCAGAATCAATTCAACACATGTCCATACGTAAATTAACGCATAATGACAAAATAAACAACTCATCGCGAGTTAAGTATAATCAGGGGTGTGCCAAGTCCCACATATCGGCACCAACTCTCACATCAACATAGAAGCGAAACAAGACTCGATCTCAACTAAGGCATAGTAGATCACCGCTAATCGCAACTAAGTTCAAAGATTGTGAGCATAATGATAGTTAAGGCATACTAGAAGCATAAGAAGAACTAAGGAACAAAAAGGAGGAAGAATCGGAAAAACGAGCAAAGAGAATCGCACGAGCAGGAGAGACCGCGCGCTCCCCGCGCGGTCTTTGGTGGTTGGGCGCGCGAAGACCGCGCGCCCTGGACACGGACGGCTGTGCCGTTCGTGTCGCGCGCTGCCCGCGCTAGCGCGTCGGGGGCGCGCCGACGCGACAGAAACGATGGAAATGGCGATTTCCGGCCATTCCACCGAATATGCCCCCATTTAGGCCTATCTCTACCCTTGCCTTGGATGTAGACGAGTCTCCAAGCTTCTCTCCTCAACCTCCAAGCTTCCAATCTACAATTCCAAGCCTATATTGCAAGAATCAAGATCCAAACATTAAAAATTCATCCAAGAACATGAGTTCTTCAACATGAAACCATTGGAAGCTCAAAAACTGAAATTACTTAACCAAAAGCATTACCTTAGCTCCCAAAACTGATTTGGAACCCTTAAACAAGGATTCAAGCTTCCCCACAAACCGATCTACAAAGATTCATCCCAAAAATTGAATTCCCGTCACCAACTTTCATCACTCCAAAACCCACTCAAACATCCTCAAAATCAAGTGTAGAAGCTAGAAAAATACTTACCAAAGGTATAGATACCAATCCCCCAACCGATTTGAGGAAGAAAACACCAATTTCTCACCAAAATGAAGAACCCTATCTTCACCGAGAGAGAGTGACGGGAATGGGAAGGGGAAGGAGGAAGAAATGGGTCTTCCAACCCCAAATCTGATTTTTAACACTCCAAGGGAACCCGGGTCGGGTCATGGGTCTCGGGTCGGGTCGGAATGTGGGTTAAAAAGGTTACACCACTTGTCTTGACCACATTGCACCCATTTGAGCACTTGACTCTTATTATCTTGTGAGTTGAACTCACTTATTCCCCCACTTAAATCTTCATTCTCCTACAAAATAATCCACATACCAAGTCTTTTGTTAATTAACCATAACTAAATTAAATTAATTATGAGTTAATTAAATCGGGGTGTTACAAATAATACGATATAAAATGCGAATATAGTGTTTTTTTTGGATTACATGAGATTCAAAGTCTTTTGCTTATATAGTGGTTGAAATTCATGCAACAAAAAATTAAAAAGGAAAACAAATGAGATAATAAGATTATTGAAGGAAATTCAAACCCATGTGAAAATAATATAAAATAAATTATTTTTACTGTTCAAAAATTAAATATATATAGTTTTCTTTCATATCTAAAAATGATGAGAGTAAGTGGAAAATAAATACCCATTAACTATTCAAAATTAGAAAAAATTACTCAATCCGTCCCACAAATTATGTCTCACTTTCCTTTTTGGTCCGTCCCACTACAATTATCACATTTCCCATTTTAGAAAAAAACATACTTCATAAACATCAACTAAAACATCGAATTAACTGATGGAGTATTACTGTGCCCAAAAGTTTTGGGACGGTATTACCGGAACTGATAGAGTATATTTTTCATTTTTAACGTTTTAAAAAAATATTAGTTTTACTCCCTAATATGTTGTACTTCCTCCGTTTCATTTTAATTGTCACGAACCCATATTTCATGCAATCCGATACGCATTTTCAATCATCAATAACTCAGTTTGTGTACAAGTAAAAATTATGAAACTTTGATATTCTAAATCTATGCGATTAGACGAATCTAACAAGATCTCACTTGACTATTTTTTGTCCTATATAACTGTATTAAAAAGTTGAATCAAAGTTACTCAATGAACAGAAATAAAACTCCTACCGTGTCAAATAAAAGGAACGGAGGAAGTACATTTTTCTATTATCCCTAAAGTTTTTAAAAAAATATTAATTATATTTTTTGTTATCTTTTCATCATTTAAAACTTATATTTTATTACGTAATGTATTTTAAACTTTTTTGTGATTAGTTTTTATGGACTAATACATAATTCTATAAAATAAATTTTAATTATAATTATATTTTGATTATCTGTTAATTTTTTAAATATTATTTTAGTCCATAATATTTTCTCTAATTTTTTCTTTTTCATATTGATTATGAAAAAAATTTGGCTATTAAAATTTTCATATAATTTAATTAAATTTTTATTTTTTGAATTCATTATTATTATAAGCCTTAATATTTAACTTATATTCCAATACCAACTCTTTTAAGGGTATACTCTTATATTCTTTTATAGTACAAATTATTTTAAAAAAAATTATATAACAATTTACTCCAAATTTCATAAACATTTTTATTTTACACTGAAATAGATGAGGATTACTGGATTAAGGATATTATGTCTAATAATTAAAGTATGATGTGTTTTAGTTTTTTTCCCTTTTCTTTCGTGTCTTCATAAAAAAGAAAAAAAATATGTAGAATTTGTTTAGAATGGTATAAAATTTTTTAGGTTATTAATCATTTTACATTAATCAATATTTTTAGGGTCAATTAATGTTTACATCATATTTTTAATGAAATATTTTTATTTAAAATATGATTATTATATTCCTTATATTGATATATGATTATATATTTTTTAGATATAAATTTATAACCTAATTAAATTTATTTAATAATATTATAGTATTAATATTTTTTAAAATATTATGTATACAATTAAATAATTTATATATATATATTTATAATCAATTAATCTTTTTAAAATATATATGAAGATTTTGTCAGGTTTTTGTTATATTAATAGATAGATTTATTTTCTAAATATAGATATTGACGATGTGTCCGATGACGTGTAATTAGTCAGCAGATTATGTGTAAACTTAAGAACCGTTGATCTATAAAGGAGCATATAATGACTGATTAACCCTTTAAAATTAAGAAAGATGAATTAAATTTAATAATGACAAAAGAGTCTGCACAAGCTAAAAGGTATTCAGGATTTATTAGATAGATTGCACGGCATATAGGGGATACTTGGCCTAATGGTCAAGTCTTCTACCTTTCAATTTTAGGTTAGGGTTCGATTCTCCATCCGACTCATACACCTGCCATTTGTTCCTTTGTAATTTATACGGTATGGGCTTTCACCACCACTTTCATCATAGTCTGTTCATTAAAAAAAAATAATAATAAAAATTAGATCTGGCATGCTGCGTCATCTTAGCCACTACCATAACAATCACATTTATGTACTCCAACTTCTTGTCTTTTATACCTTGAGAATAACGCTAATAATTCATTTTCTGATTTCCCTCAAATGAAAAATACAGAGTATTATTTTCATTTCATGTATAATTTCACCTAAAAGTTCGAGACCTATTTATTTATAGTTGAAAATTTATTGGTGTATATAAAATTTCAACAACGTGAATATATATATATATATATATATATTAGTATGTATATATTTTTTGAGGTGAATATGGCTATCTTCATATCTTATTGGCAATACAAGAAAAAAGCAATTTAGCGACCCCAATCTGCGACCGCGCAAAATAGGTCGCTAATCTGCGACCTTAATTTGCGACCAAATTTGCGACCAACTTCTTTTGTTGCAAAATAGCGACTGCATTAGCGACCACTCATTTGCAGTCGCAATGTTTTTTCCATTTTTCTTATTTTTTAGTTATTTTTTTAAAAAAAAATACTCTAGCGACCGCACCAGCAGCCCCCAAGTGCGGTCGCTAAGTTTTTTGTCCATATTTAAATATATAAATAATTATTTTAATAAAATAATTGTATATATAATATAATTAAATAGTTTAAAAAATAATTAAATTTATTTTATTTTATATTGTTATATAAATATTATTATAATAAAATAATTATTTATTTTTATAATTATTAAATAAAATTAATAATATTAATAATATAATTTATAAATTTTATCAATTTTTTAATTTGATATTAATTTTATTCTTTATTTAATATTTTAAATTTAATTATTTATTTAATTATATCTTTTAATACTCTCTTTAATTAAATGTTAAGTAATTTTTAATCGAAATATTTATTTATTTACTCCTATATTCCATATTTACTTTATTTTTAATTTATTATTGAATTTATTTCTCTAAAATTTATTTTATGAAATTAATAATTTATTTTACTTAATCTAAATTGAATTAATTAAAATAATGTATTAAGTAAAATTTATTTAATAAAATTAAATTAGTTTTTTTTTTTGCAGAGCCGAAGCCGGGAAAATATTAAATTAAATTGGTTTAGGGAATTAGTTAATAATTACTTTATTAAATATTAATTAAAATTTTTATTAAATACTAAATCAATACTAGATTAAACTAAATCAAAAAAAAAAATATTAATGTAATACTTTTTTACAGTTCACTTAAATATATAGAAGGCATTGTAAAATATAACATGAAACATTGATTAGCACAGCGGCACAAAGGCATACTTCCTCTATGCTTACCTAGGTTCGAAGCTCCTTGCCGACAATATTTAGGAATGGAGGTTGTTTGTGGTAGTGGGAGGGTCGCTAACGGCGCCGCTGATACAAAATAAACGAAAAATATTTTAAAAAAATTTGTTTTTCACAGTCGCTGAGAAGGTCGCAAAAGCCTTGCGACCTCGTACGCGGTCGCAGACAGCTTCGACCGCTTTACTGAGCGGTTACTGCCCAATTTGTAACCAACTGTATAGCGACCACCATTCTGTGGTCGCAGAGGCCCATAGCTACCTGATCCGTGTCATTTTAATATTTTACCGCATACTCAGAGGTGTTTGGATTAGCGATATAAAATAGATTATTTGATTATTGCGTTTTCAAAACGCAAATAATCAGGTTTGCAGCACCTTTTTTTAGCGGTTAAACTGATTATTTGCGTTTGGAAAACGCAATAAGCAGATAATCCATTTTCTTGCAGCTTATCCAAACATCCTCTCAGAGGATTTGTTTGTGCGTTTTGGGCCAACCAATCCTTAGATTAATATATTCATTGTAAATAAATAAAATTTATAGAAAATTTGACAAATCATTGTTAATAAATAAAATTTATAGAAAAAATTTGAAAAATATAATTTATAAATCTCTTAAATGATTTCCCTAAATAAATGGCGCAGAAGGCGTATTAATGGAATATAAATAGGGGATGCATTGGCTGTATTAGCCTATTAGGCACATAAATAACACAAAATCCTCCCTGTAATCCACTAATTAAACTTAAGAGTTTAAAGAACAGCAAATAAAAAATACTCCTACTATATAAAAATTTTAAAAAAGGAAAAAGAAATAGTAATAGTAAATGGGATCTGACACGTAGTCAGCTTTTGAATAGGCCAATATTCTTCTCGGGATTGGTGGAAAAGACTCCTTCCATTTCTCCTATAAATACACATCCTCCTCATTCTTCCCTTCTTCATTCCCTAAACCTACTTTCCATTCATCATCTTCTCTTTTGTTTTTACTTTTGTTTCCTCCTCCTAATCCCCCTTTCCCCCTTTTCTCTTTTCCTTTCCATGTTTCTCAATTCTTTTCATTCTTAGTATAATAGTATTTGTACACATACATACCCTCAATCTGTTACCAATATTACAATAGATTGGTAGTTTTGATTACCCAATCAACTCGGAGTGGATCCTAACGTTACTTTCTTCAAGGTTGTTAATTTTGGGTTTTCAGAAATGAAATGACCCTCTTTTTATTCTTCCACAGCTTTCTTGAACTGCATAGACAGGAAGGAGGTTGTCCGTCCGCTTAATTAATTAATTAATTGCAGTTCAATAAAGCTGTGGGATGATAGGGTGAGGATCAAATTGCTGCCTTAATTCCCAATTGCCAAGATTCAATCTTTTTCTTCTTCGTTTTTTCAATATACATCAGGCATCATCGGACTGCTCCAAATTTGGGAGCGGAGTCTCAAGATTCAATCCGTGTTAGTGACGACAAATCCTTGTCCGGATTTACAGGCCGGTTGTTTGTCGATCTGTTCTGTGTTGGATTAGATCTGTATCTGTGATTCAAATCACTCTCTTTAGTTTAATTTTAATTGGTGGGCTTGTATTCCTTTTCTTATCTGGTTTAATTTCTCTCTTTAAATTAAAGACCATTCGCATTTTTTTGAGGTTAGGGGAATTTCTGAATATCCTCTCATGGAGGCATGACATACAAGATTCAAATTTTTTTTTTCTCAATTCTAATTGTTTTTGCTTTATTTCGTCCTTTTATTATTATTATTATTTTTAAATCTCTCCTTGAATTAAAATTAAACACCCACATCTGATCTGATAATTTCACACGCTGAAATCGCAATTTTTCTGACCTGATGAGGAGAATATATATTATACTATAGGCTTCTTCATACTGATTTTTGTTGCTTATAATTTAGTACTCCCTCCGTCCCATATAAGACTGCCTGTTTGACTTTTTGACACTGTTCATTATTTAACTTTGACTCAAAATTATTGTAACTATATATTTGAAAAAAATAGTCGAGTTCGGTCTTATTAGATTCGTCTAATTGTATAGTTTTAGAATATATATTTTACATAATTTTCGCTTGTATATATTTTGAGATATTAACAATTAAAAATATGCATTGGATTGTGTGCAGAAGTCAAACGAGACATCTTAGCTGAGACAGGGAGTATTATTTTATTTTGTTTGATTTAAATGTTTGCATATCATATATAGTATAGTGGCAATTTAAATATGAATGAATGGAGTAGGTAGTGAGTGTTCCGTTGTAGTAGTAGCTAGCTAGCTATTTTCATTGATTTTAAGACAGGCTGTATTCGTCAACCAAGAATAATTGTTGCTGGTGTTTTTAAGTTTTTTCTGTTATTGCAGGTTATTTATTTTTATTTTTATTTTATTGTTTTTATGTGAAAGGCAAAAAAATACCCAATTTAAGTTTCGAAAATTAATAATTCTTGGCTATATAGTGTGGTAGTATATGTAGTTGTTGGACCACACAATTTGGTTGCCTTTGTGTTGTGCAACCACCCCCTTACAGCTATTGTATGCATTTATTCTAAAAAAGATTAAATTAACTTATTTTTTGGGAAAAGATATTGAGTGCACAAAATTTTTTAGTTCAATTCTTGGGAAGGAAAATACACAAATTTTGGGAAAAGCTAGGGTTTTTTCCCATTAAACCTACCACCCCACCCTTTTTTCCCTTCTCCCCAAAATACAATGCATATACTTCACACTCATGTACTCCCTCCGTTCATTTTTAGTTGTTTTTTTAGAGATTAAAAAGAGTTCTATAATAGTTATCATTTTTAGGTATTTATAGATAGTTATGTTATGTTTTTACTATATTGTTCTTCACTTTACCTAAATGCTATTTGTTGGCATTTATTAAAAATGAGTTTAGTTGAAATGTAAAAATATAAATTTATGAGTTAATTAATACAAATATTGGTTATTGAAATTGAGCTGAAAGAGATACTCCCTCCTTTCATTTTTAGTTGTCTTTTAGAGATTAAAATAAAAAGTGTTCCACAATAGTTGTCACTTTTAGGTAGTTTACTATATTGTCATTCACTTTACATAAATGCTATTTGTTGATATTTATTAAGAATGAGTTTAGTTGAAGGGTAAAAATGTAAATTTATGAGTTAATTAATGCAAATATTGGTTATTAAAATTGAGTTAAAATAGAAAATTATTTAGGAATGAAGGGAGTAATTATTTAATTAAGAATGGAGGGAGTAGTATAAATTACTCCATATATGAATTAATAATTGAGAAATTAATTAAATACTTTTATATATCATGATGATTCATGAAGCACAACGATATTGTTTTGTCTTGTTAAGGCTACCATGCCTATGTATCAGAACCTAATGTTATCCTTGTCTCCTTTCGTATTTTTGTTGAAACTGTACTACTTCCTTTCGTTCGTAAATACTTGTCTCTTTCAGCTCAATTTTAATAATCAAAGTTTGTATTAATTAATTTATAAATTTACAATTTTACCCTTCAACAAAACGCATTCTTAATAAATATCAACAAATAGGATTTATGTAAAATGAATGGCAATATAGTATAAATATAGCATAACTACATATGACTACCTAAAAACGACAACTATTGCGGAGTACTTTTTAATCTCTAAAAAGACAACTAAAAAGGATCGGAGAGGGTATTGTTTTTCTTCTTCTTGTACTTAAGGCTACTAATGCTTTTATAATCAAAGCTCTTTGTTAATTACAAGACTAATTTGGGCAAATTTTGCATTTGTATTTGTTCAAAGCTGATCAAGAGATCATCACACTTAATGCACGTCTCCCATTTTGAACTTCTAGGCATCCTTGGTGTCTTAAATCAAACAATCAAAACTTAGGGGGATTGTTGAAATATGGGATTATAGTACTACTATTATATAATATTGGGATTGGCAGTACTGGTGATATTATTTTCGTTTAAATGAAAGGTATTTCCCAAGAGTATTAGTACTATAATCTTGCATTATTGTATCTCACAGTAGGGCTGCTGTTGTACTCCCTCCTCCGTTCCTTTTTAGTTGTCTTTTTAGAGAGTAAAAAGTGTTCCAAAATAGTTGTCATTTTTAGGTAGTTATAGGTAGTTATACTATATTTTTACTATATTGCCCTTCACTTTACATAAATGCTATTTGTTGACATTTATTAATAATGAGTTTAGTTGAAGGGTAAAAATGTAAACTTATGAGTTAATTAATGCAAACATTGGTTATTGAAATTGAACTAAAAGAGACAACTAAAAAGGAACGGAGGGAGTATTAGTATTGTCACGCTTATATTTCTTTGACAACATATATATTATTACAATCTCATGGATGCACGCATGTATTCTCTTCAGCTGCAGGTCTGACTGTTTGTATATACTTAGACTTGCACACATTGAATAAGATAATACATACATTGAAATAAATTAAATTGCATAGCTAGAATACATGAACATGATAGATATAATGAAATCACATCTTGGAGATTAATTACAACTCAAACTTAACTCGCAAAGGATGAAATATATAGGAAATTGAATCTGGCATAGAACATCGACAACATATGTCAAATCATGAATAGGAGGACCTAAAATTGATTGATATTATTAAATGGAGTAGCTCATATAATGTGAAATCCAACTCTATAACCAATATGGGAAATACTGGGATGAAAACCTAAACCGATATAGGTTGGGGGTTCGATTCCCCAACCGATCCCATATCCCTCCCTTTAACCCGTTGTAATTTGTGTGGAATTAACTTCCACTACCATTTCCTAGTCTGTATAGGCTGTTTAGCAAAAACAAAAAAAATAAAATAAAATAGAATTGGGGAAAACTCAATATATAGAGGTCGAAGCCGAGTTTAATTTTGGCGCAAATTCAGCAGAATCTGATATTTTATATATTATTGGTCAGCATTTTCTTGGATATAGTGGAATCGTTTTTCTCATCAAAAGGGAATCCACAGGTTCGCAAACACTTCCAAACAAAACAAGTTTAAACTCTATCATCGCAACAACAATAAATGCAATTAGTGACGTTTTTACGAATGCTTTCTAAAACAATAGTAGTAGGAAGAAAAAAAATGTCGCAAAAAGAATTATAAAATCAGACTCAAATTTTACGTTCATTAATGTTTTAATAAGACGTTTAATTTTTGGGACATCTAGTTTTATTTTTGATTTTTGGCATTTCAAGCATGTGTTACGAGAGAGGGTCTTGCATGGTTTTACTAGTTTTTAACCATTTGGCCTTTTCGCTTGGGTCTTGGTTTATCCCTTCCCCATCATTTAATTTAAAACAAATAATGAAAAAAATCTGAATGTGTATACGTACCTTTAAAATGATAGTAGGTATTTTGAATCCAAAACAATATTTTTATTTATTTAAAAAAAAACAATTTTAAAATCAAAATTGGTTAATCAATGAAAAGACAGCAAGTTATGATTGGAAGGAGGCAATCTCGGTCTTGATTTGGTTGTCTCATCTATTCTGTAAGTTAACCAACGCTTTCCCTTCTTTGTACAACACATAACATGAATCAATTAAAGTCTTTCTTTTTATTTTCCTTCTAATTAAAATTTAAGAATCTTACAAACACACAAATATACACACAAACATATATATATATGTATATATAATATCTGAAATGAAAATTAGTTGTAATTTTGTATTATGAAAATGTTCCACCCCCCCCCCCCCCCCCCCCAAACCCAAAACTAGAATTTGATGCTTATATATATGTATGCAATGCAGTACTGTTGCAACTTGAACAAAGTAAGGTAGAAAAAAAAAAGGGGGGGGGGGGGGGGGGGGGGGGGGGGGTGGGGTATCCTTTTCATATTTGTTAGTTGGTATGGTTTTGTTGTGATGTCCAACATGTTGCATATATGTCGTATTATGATCTGTGGATGATAAATGGACCACTCTAGCTACCACATCCATTCATGATAATATCTTTTCAAGATTTTATTACATGTACTATTATATAATAGTATTCGATTTTTCTTCGTTTTTTTGTTGCAATGATTAAATTGAATATCTTTATTATTATTAATAATTTATATTCTTACATGTAATGTAGTAATGGAAATAGAAGTGAGTAGATGACACATAGGACAGGGGGTGAGAGCAGTACCGTTCCCAACACGTCGGGACGGAATTATTAATTTGCTGTCCGTTGCAGACCACCTTTTTCTCCTATTCTGCGGATGCTTGTCCATTTTCCATTACCATTTTCATTCCCTGCCGATGCTCCATATATGTTTGTTTTTTTTCTTTTTATTTCCCACCTTTTTCTTTTTTATTCTTTCTTTATTATTATTTAGATTTTATGTTTTATATAGAATTAGGTCAATCAGCGCACAAATTAGTTAACTGCATACTATATTATGGTACATGAAGCTGCCCAAAATAATGGCAGCTGCCTGCTGCAGGCAACATCATCAACACATTTAGTAGTTTATATGAATTCGATGGATACATCAGTATTTAGTTGAAGCGGCTCTTGACTAGTCATATGCATTGTATATTTATTTTGTAGTGGATCCGATGACCTGAATTCCCCCTACTCCAGATCACAAATATATACTATGTAGTACGTAGGGTCCGTTCTGCAGGTCGAACTGTAGCTGCGGGTTGTAGCTGCGAGTTGCAGCTGTAGGGAGCTGTAGCTGTTGGGAGCTGTGGGAGCTGTAGCTATCAATTTGTATAAGTGTTCGGTATAAGTAGCTGTAGCTGTCAAAAATTATTATTCGAAGAGAAAAATTAATTAAATTTAGAAAATAGCTTCCGAAAGCTCCCAAAAGCTATCTCTTGTAGCTTCAAAAAAAAGCTTCCAAAAACTCTCAAAAGCTAGTATACAGAACGAGGCTTTTGTTTTGAAATAAAAATTAAAGCTACCAAAAAATTCCAAAAGCTTGCAAAATCTGCATGCAGAATTGATCCGAGTGTGTTTGATGGAAATTAATTTTTTGGCATTCAAAGTTGCCATTGAATTAGGCGACAGGGCAAACGCCTACTATTACTACTAGATACCCTATATATGCACCATACACCCTCTACCGTTGAAAGACTATGTAAAATTTAATTTTTAAAAGATTTTTTTTTCCCAACACATATGTTAATTAGCTACTTCATACACCTTGACGATTTGCCCTCTAAGTGCATGCCTTCCAACCATAGGGTTGGGATTCGATTATTCATCCGGTCATTTATTCATTCTATTTATCTTTTTGTAATTTGTATGTCATGTAGACTCTCATCACCCGTTTTCTGACTTCGGCTCCTAAAAAAATAGCTATACACCTCTAGAATCTAGATATCACTATAAGCCTCTAACCGCAATATTCATACATTGCACAATAATACTTCAAAATTAATACTACTACTATACGGTTACAATAATTTAATTTCTCTTACCTTAAATATTTTTTTAAAAAATTGTTTGGGACGTGCAAACTGAATTAGAAGCTTAAAACAAGAAAACAAAATAGTGGGTCCATGGTTTTTTATTTTGAAAAAAAAAAATATTAGTATAGGGTGCTCTAGATGCAACCGCCAAGACAGTGAAATGTTTGCAAGCCTAAAAGAGAGGACAGGGCTGGGGTCCTCCCATCCTGTATCTATTAATAATCATTCATCACTATACTACTATACTTGTACATCTAGCAAGACAAAAAAATTAATTATTTCATCAATAAAAAAAGGCAATTATATAATATTATTCATACTACACATATACATTTATTATAATTTTTATTTTCCTTAGCTTGAACTAAATTAGTTGGCCGGAAGAACTAAATACGGTAGCTGATGTTAGATTTGTCCCAAAAAAAAAAAAAAGAAAAGAAAAGAAAAATTAAAAAAACAACTGTACTAGAAATTACCATACCTCACTGTCCGCACGCTCCAGCAAGCCCAGCAGCTTGTACGGACATGAGTAGCAGTATGATAGCTCTACTAGAATTAATTCACGGACCCCTTTAATTTTAACTGTTGAATCTCAAGATTCAACACCTATTTTTGGACTGAATTGAAAGATGGGCAGTTCTATAAAATTAATCAAGGCAGATTCAACATTCATCTCAGAAAATTCAACTGCCGAACATGAAATGCACCATCCGGAACTGCATTTGTTGAATTCACCATTTAAATTGTTGAATGCTTCTGAAATCTACACTTTGAGCATGCTGACAAAAACCCTCATCTCCACAGCTGGATTATTATTAATTAACAACGTTATGTAATCAAACTCGGCTTCAAAAGCAGCAGTGAACTAAAATTCACAGAATCACAGTTAAATCCACCATCAATTCCTTCCATTCGACACACAGACACATAAGTTCGAAGGCTGTTTTGATTAGGGCTTTGAGAAAAATAATGGGGGACATTAAATTGAGCTCAAGAACAGCAAAGTAGTCAGTCAATTCCCAACTAACTACTACAATTATTGAAAACGGAAATGAATTTTGAAAGAAAGGAGTTGCAAGATGATTGGGGGTAACTAAGTAGTTGCAAATTACAATGCAGTTGTTGGGCAAGCAGCAGAGGGCAGAGAAGACAGACACAGGCAGGCAATAAGCATTAACAGCGCCAGCAGCAGGTTGTCATAGTCACATGAGTTTCAGTGTATACATATAAATACACAGACAGACAGACAATGCGTGGGTGTGGCAGATACACATATATCACGAATCCATATCCAATAGTTGTGTGCCTGTGGTTTAATCTTGTTTAAGTTTAAGCAGTAACAACTAGCAAGTGTGTGAGATGAGAGTAAAAACCCTGGTTTTGGTTTTTAATTTCTTTTTCATTTATTTATGGTAGCACTAATACTAGCACCAGGAGGTAAGTGACAAAAATTTAACCATGTGTATTCACAGAAATGTATGCAATTAAAAATGTGTGTATAAAAAAAAGGAGCAAACAAGAGCAAAGAGTATCAATTATTGATGACAAAGAGGGAAAAGGGACAGGGAATCTTCTCTGTAAACCCTTACCTATCTCCATTTTCACCGCTCTTGCTTCAATTCTACATACAAAGTTTCAAAAAACAAAAATGAAAAAAGTTGAAGCAAAGGCTGTACAATATTAGCAATACACACTAACAAGTAACAACTAGTACAAAAACATACCAGAAAAGGGTTCAAGAGAAGGTGAATTGAGATACCAAATTCTTGAAGAATTTTCCAGGTAAAGAAAAAATATACTTTCATTCACAAGGGAAACAAAGAAAAAAAAAACAAAACTAAATAGTCCATCGAAATAAACAAGAATTCAAGATAAGGATATATGAGAACTAACCATGAAATACCCTTCAATTTGTTTGTGAGATGGAAGAAGACAAATAAACAAAGTAAAAGTCCAGAATTACCATTTTTTCCCACAGCTTTCTTGAACTTAATTAAGCTCAGCAAGATACATACAACATATATATATATATATACATACATATGGTCTTCCGGCAGGTAGAGAAATATGTAAGGGGAAGAATTGAAGAGACAAGTAGTTAAGTTCAAGAAAGCTGTGGAAAAGCATGAGAGGACTTGTTTCTCGAACAACCAGGCCAACTGCAGACGGTGTGGTAACATAAGAAGTAAGAAGTGATGAGGAATTAAATTGGAAAAAATTTTCAGACAAGAGAAAAAATCTCAAAGAGAAAAGCCAAGAAACTCTCAAGATTTGTTCATATCCGGACAGTAAAAATGGGAAGAAAAAAATGAATCCCAGTGACAAATCAAAGTGCAAAGGACCACTCTAGCACAGTGTGTGTGTGGAAAGCAGCTTTATAGAGGGGAGAAGGAAACCAAGTAGGGTTCACTTCACAAACAAGGCCAATTTTGCCCACATGTAGCCTGCTTTACTTGCAAGTGCTCTGTGGGGTATATATATAGAGACACCCACAATCACATACTTCCTCTTCCTCTGTCTCACTACTTTTGTTACAAATCATTTTTTGACACTATTCACTGTTTAACTCTGATTCAAATTTTTATCATAATTATGTAAGAAAAAACATAGTCAAATGAGATCTTGTTAGATTCATCTAATCTTGTAGTTTTAGACAATCAACTTATTATAACTTTTTGTTGTACAAAATTTAAGTTATTAACCGTTAAAAATATGTATCGGCATGCGTGTCGAAATGGTGTGTAACAATTATACTGATACAGAGGAAGTATGTATATACACATGTATGTATATACAGATTTGTGTATCATCTTTCTCAAAATTAATCAAAAATAAAATAGAAAATACACACACACACACATGCCCACATTAGCAAATTATATCAAGGACCTGTATGTACAAGTGTGTACAACTACAGTTAATTATTTCAAACACTGTAAAATGGAGTACTTTGGAACCTTTTTTGGTGAAGTTTCTGTGGGGCTGAACCTATGCTATTGTTAAGCTATCGTATAATACATAATTAATTTGTAAATACTAATTAGAAAAGTATAAGGAAATACTCCCTCCGTTTTTTAATATCTTGACCATTTGAATAGTTGATACTATTCATTAAGTAACTTTGATTCAACTTTTTAGTATAGTTGTGTATGATAAAACATAGTCAATTGAGATCTTGTTGGATTCGTCTAATCGCGTAGATTTATAATATCAATTTTTTATAATTTTTACTTGTATATAATTTGAGTTATTAATGATTAAAAACGTACATTGGATTGTGTGCAGTGAAGAAGTGGAGAAGTTAAAAAAAAACGGAGGGAGTAGCATTAAAGCTGGTTAATGACATGTAATGAGGGTGGTGGGTGTCAAAGTTTCATGTTTAAATCTACTTTAATCCAGATATCGGATTATCTATTTTTAAATGCACTTGATTATATTCTACTTTTGTATTTTTTTTAAAAAAAAAGTTTGTAATAAATTAAAAGAAAACTCAGTACAGAATGTGAACTATAATTATAATCTAATAAACTAAATTATGCTGAAATATATATAAAAAAAAACTAGGAGAGTCAAGTAGTTTTATTTTATTTATTTCCTGTAAAATATATGGGGCAAAAGTTATATACACTACATATTACCTGCAGCACATATTGAATATAACAGAGTATGGGCAGTTAGACATCTTATCTTATTATATACTACTATATGAGTATAATTTTATAATTCAATGAAATGTTACAATTGTCCAAGAGTGTTTTAAAATCTAGCATGACAATTTTATTTAATTTATATGCTGCAAACTATATTGTTTAAACCCTCATATAGCTTTACTTATTTAAATGAAAATTTTGCAAATTATTGTAGTCATCACCACCATGGAAAGAATTTATTATTTTTTCACTATGTTTGCATTTTTATGTGAGTATCAGAGTATCGATATCAGTCTATCATCTATATATATAGAGAGAGAGAGGGGGCAATTAAATTAAAAATTGCCCTATTTTGTATCTTACTGTAGCAAACAAATTAAGGGCCGGGGGTACGTACTCAATTCGACAGCTAGCCTGATGAGAGCAATTTGTAAGATGGAAGGCCTAGAAGTATCTTTAATAATTGTAATAATGTAGGAAGAGATGAGAAGTCAATTAAATACTACTCCCTCCGTCCCGCGAAGATTGAAGCCTTTCTTTTGGGCACGGTAATTTAGGTAGTGGAGTTTAGTAGTTAAAGTGGTGTGGGTATTTGTGTTTAAGATTATAATGAATTTTGATATTGTTTATTGTTTAACTTTGACTTAATATTATCGTAGTGATGTAATTTGAGAAAAATATTCAAATATGGTCTTGTTAGAATCGTTTAATCGTGTAGTTTTAGAATATATATTTTATACAATTTTTATTTGTATCAATTTTGTAATATTAAGAGTTAAAGAAATATAAGGGACTTTGTGTAGGAAAGTAATAATGCATTGGAATTTGTGCAGAATAGTAAAAGTAAGTATTTTTAATAGGATTTGACAATAATTAAGATTCTAATCAAACTTATATTAATTTAATTTTTCTAAAAACGGAAAGGGTTCAAACTTCGTGGGACACCCCAAAAAGGAATAGGGTTCAAACTTCGTGGGACGGAGGGAGTAGTAAATGATGTGTGATCCCATAAAAGAGGGAAAAAATAAAAAGGGGAAAAAAAAAAAAGATAAAAACATCCCATCCCCCATCACATGGTAGCATGTGGGCATGATTTCCCACCAACTTCTATGTAGTAGTAGTATTTGGTATAAAAGGTATGGGGGTTTTTTGGACCCCCGATTTTTATGGCTTTCTTTTCCTGCATCATCATCATGTATACGTTAGTTCTTGCATTATCTATGCTAAAATGTGGACAACTACTGTTTGTGAGGTTGAGATTGCTCATCCCATGTATGTATCTATGTATGTATCGTAGGCTTTTTCAATTATTTCCAAGCGCTTTCGCTGTTACTTCACTAATTATTGGCTTTAACAAGTGATGGTTACAGGTGAGAAAAGCTCGAGGGGTTCTAGCAGAAAATGTTTCGTGTATGTTAGTTTCTTCACTTTGTCCGAATGTCATTGTTGATATGTAGTAGTAGTATATATTCTTGCCAGCGAATAGTTTATCAACCTGCTATTTCTTTTTCTTTCTTTCGTTTTTTCTTTTTATTTATTAATAATTGTGTGGGGGAAAAAAAAAATAAGAACTCCTTTTCTAGAGTGGGAATTGTGATACAGAAATAGATGATTTTGGACAAGAATTGCCAAATGTTAATTAACCCTTTTTAATGGGTTATGTCATCTCATTCAGATTTTGGATCAAATTGCGAATTTAGAACACTAAAAATTGGAAATTATTGAAAGATCGATGAGAGATTGATTGGCAAAAAGAAAAACGATGGAATGACAACTGTTTTTTGTGTTATTCAACATTCTCTTCATAATTGGGAGTTTTTTTCTCGCAGACTTCTAACTGACCAGACCGATTTTTTTGAGAAATGTGGACGAACTAGGTCAAAAAATTCACTTTTTAAACCCTATGATACTCCCCTTTGGTACTAGCTTGGACCATGTTAACAAATTTTTACTTTTTTGTACTAGGTTTGGATGGAAAATGGCAGTAGAGTTGCTGTGCAGAATTGCACTGTGACTCCATATGCAGTGGTGTTCTTAAATCTCATTTTTGTGATCTTTGTATGGTTTAAAACATCACAAATTTTTTTAACATCGTCACAAAAATAATTATATACAGCACAAATTTTTTATATATCACAAATTTTCTGATATTACAAAAATAATAATACACATCACAAAACTCCATGACATCACAAAAAGTGTGTCTCTCCCACTGCCTGCACAGTAGCAGCGCCCTGAAACAGGATGTTTTGGTAAATTTTCTTCGTCTTTGGTATCAGGTGGTTTGGGTGAAAAATATTATGAAAGTATCTAAAAGATCCGTGTTTCGAATGGTTATTGAACTATTCGCGTAGGCAAATTCTGGACCTTCGCTCCACATTCCACAAAACTAATTGAAAACAAAAGTAATGTATTCGAAACACAAATTATTTAGCTTGATCCAAAATCAATTTCTCTTTCCTGTCTTAATCAAGCTTGGAAATGATCATTAAGTTGGATCCCAACATGTAATTAATAAGGAATATTTTTAATTAATTAGTCCCCAAATTGGTTTGAATTTCAAATCCCAATCCCCATATCCCAATTTCAGATTCAATAGTTAATTAGGGCAGCAAAAGGGATGGTGTTGAGTATGTTGGTGATCGAGCTCCATTGCCTCATGATGATCGAACTAGTGCAGCTGGTGCAGACTTTCTACTGGTGTTGATTAATATGTTAATTGGTCTTTGGGCCTTGGGCCTGGTGTCATGTATTATGTAGTTTGGGCTTTATTGGGCCTCGTTCTGTTTGGGTTCTTTGTCTCTTGTATTTATATGTGTTTTGGTGCCTTGATCCATTCTGTAACAAACTATCATTCAAACTTCAATAAAGTGCACCGTTTATTTCGTTGTGTGTTCTTCGTTGATTTCACATAGTATCAGAGCCATAATCGGTTCCAGTGCTCGTCTGCCTCCTCGATTCCGATATTATCTGCTTGCCTCGCTTGCTTTGCTATGTCGAATACCTCCGATCCGACCTCTGATTCGCCTTCTGACTCATCTGCGAGTAAAACTGCAGAATCGCCTGTGTGCAAGGAGTTAAGCCTCACTTCCGCTGATCAACCTCACTTTCAGCTCACTCCTACTCAATTCAATGGTACTAATTGGGCGTCTTGGCGTATAGCTGCTCGGAATTCACTCCGAATCAAGGGTAAAGAGAAATTTATCTACGGTACTTTCCCTGCTCCTCCTGCTGATGATCCATTGTATGAACTTTGGATTCAAGTTGATTGCCTTATCCTCACATGGCTTCGTAACTCTTTAACTACTGAAATATCTGATCAATTTGTGTATACTGAGACTTCGCATGAATTGTGGCGTGAGTTAGAGGATTGTTATGGACAGACTAGCGGTCCACAAGTATCTTGCTTAAGAGGAAATTAGCTGCCTTATCTCAAGGAAACAGATCGGTAACTAGCTATTATGGTGATTTGAAGATTCAATGGCGTAATCTTAGGGCTTTGAAGCCTTTTCCTAAATCCTGTAGTCCAGAGACACTCAAAGCTTTGATAGATGCAGATGAGTACGACCTTCTAGTACAGTTTCTAATGGGATCGAATGATGACTGCTCTCATGTGTCCAACCGAATCCTAATAATGGATCCATTACCTTCTGTGAATAAGGCTTTCAGTATGGTGTGTGCAGTGGAAACTCAGAGAGGAGCCAATGCTTCCAGTGTTGGTGATCCTAATTCTACAGGATTTGTTCTTGGTGTTGTGGACAGACCTAACTTTGAGAAACGTGATAGTATCACCTGTGCCTACTGCAAGAAAGTTGGACACACCAAGGACAAATGTTACCAACTTGCTAATAAGAATGCTACCTGTGACTATTGCAAAAAGAAGGGGCATACCAAGGACAAGTGCTTTCAACTCGCTGGTGTAGTTCCTGAATGGTATAAAGCTCTCCCAGAGAAAGGAAAAGGAAGACCATCTGCTGCCGGTGCTGTTATCTGTGAGCTTGATGCTCAGTCCAAGGGTGGAGCCACTGTATGCACTAATCAAGTTTCTGATTCTGCTAGGATCTCCAAGCTGGAAGAGATGATTGAAAAGCTAGCAAGGACCCAAGGAGCAGCTAGCATCACTCCTGTTGATTGTGTTGGTGGAGTCTTTCATACAGCAGGTAGCTCTCATACTCTTGGTTTCAAACTCTTGAGTGATTGTTGGTTATTAGATTCAGGTGCCAGTTGTAACTTGTGTTCTAAACTTTCCTATCTCATTGATCCCCAGCCTATTACATCCTTTAAAACTTTAACTCTGCCAGATGGCTCTACCAAAGTCCCCTCACATGTTGGCTCTGTTAGAGTTGGTGAGGGTCTCTTGGTTCCAAATGTCTTCTATGTACCTGGGGTTGTCCTTAACCTGTTATCTGTAGGACAAATGACTCATGACTTGCAATGCTTTGTTGTTTTTGATCCTATGTCTTGCATGTTGCAAGACCTGAGAACTAGAAGATGCATATTAAAAGCCCCATTGATTAGCAACCTCTACATAGTTAAGGGTAGTTCAAGTAAGATTCCATCATCACTTCCTATTACTGCTGTTGCTATTGATACTGATAAATCTGCTATGATTTGGCATAATAAGTTGGGTCACCCCTCCTCTTTTGTACTGTCTCATATGGGATTATTGCCTAATAAAGATACATCTTTACTCTGTGATGTCTGTCTAACTTCTAAGATACATCGTTTGCCTTTTCCTCTAAGTACATCTCATGCTTCTTTACATTTTGACCTCATACATTGTGACTTGTGGGGACCTTTCACCCCTTGTGATAGGACTCAATCTAGATACATGCTTACAATTGTAGACGATGCATCTAGAGCAACTTGGATATATCTTCTCAATCATAAGACAGACACTTCAACCCTCTCGTCCCAGTTCTTCAGTCTTATCAAAAACCAATATAATAGGGGTGTGAAAGTGTTAAGATCTGATAATGGGTCTGAGTTTTGTAATCACAAATGTCTCACCCTTTTCCAAAGCCTTGGCATCATACACCAAACTTCTTGTACTTATACTCCTCAACAAAATGGTAGGGTTGAAAGAAAACATCAACACCTCATCCAAGTAGCTAGAAATCTTCTCATTGGTTCTGGGGTTTCATAAATTTATTGGGGTGATGCTCTCTTAACTTCAGCCTATATTATAAATCGGTTGCCTACTAAAGTCTTAGGTTGGAAATCACCCTATGAAATTCTAGTTGGGTCTAAACCAGACTTGTCTACTCTTCACACTTTTGGGTGTCTGTGTTAATGAAAGTTCTTGGACCTCATGTTGGGAAATTAGATCCTAGAGGTGTGAAAGGGATATATTTGGGTACTGCTCAAAACAAAAAGGGTCACAAAGTTCTTGAACTTAGTACTAAAGAGGTCCATGTCTCCAGAGATGTCATATTCTTTGAAGACATCTTTCCCTTCAAGTCTGACTCTGACTGTACACCTAACTTGTGTCCTACTGCTTCTACTCCACCTCCTGTCTTTCCTTCTCCTTATATTCCATATTCCTCTCCCACTGAATTGCCCACTGCAACTCAGTTTAGCTCATCCTCCACTGAGGAGCCCACTGCACCTCAGCATAGAGCCTACTCTCCTTTGGTTCCCACTGAACCATTGAGACATACTTTGGATGCAAACTCTCATGTGTCTCCTACTGAGTCACAGGCTACTCCTTACTCAGGTGAAGCACCTCATGATGCTTCACCATCGACTGCTCTATCTCCTATAGAACAACCTCCTTCCTCTACTCCTGGAATGCAAGTTCCAACAGCACTTAAAGCTTCTATACCTCCAAGACCTCGGAGAGTGATCAAGAGACCTGCTCGATATGATGATTATTACTGTGCTACTATGCTTGATCCCATCTTTGTTCCAAGAACCTTTGATCAGGCCAATGGGGTTCCCCATTGGGATAAAGCTATACAATCCGAACTTGATGCCTTGGAACTTAATGGTACCTGGGATGTGGTGTCTCTGCCTGCTGGTAAACATCTTATAAGATGTAAATGGATCTTTAAGATCAAGCATAATCCGGATGGAAGTATTGGGAAGTATAAAGCCAGGCTGGTGGCCAAGGGATTTAGTCAAAAATTTGGTGAAGATTACACTGATACCTTTGCTGCTGTAGCCAAGACTGGAAGTGTTAGAATTCTGTTTGCTCTTGCAGCCTCGTTCAAGTGGTCTCTCTCTCAATTGGATATCAATAATGCCTTCCTTCATGGGCATCTTGATGAGGAAATATACATGCACTGCCCTCAAGGATTGAGAGCTCCTCTAGGGAGTGTCTGCAAATTAAAAAGGTCTTTTTATGGGCTCAAGCAAGCCCCTAGACAATGGTATGGTGCACTCTCCAAGTTCTTAAAGACTCTGGGGTACTCAGTGGCTCATTGTGATCAGTGTGTGTTCTTTAAGTCCACTACTCTTGGCCTGGTTATCATTGTGGTGTATGTAGATGATATTCTCATTACTGGAGCTGATACTCATGAGATCTCAGAGGTCAAGACAAAGCTACATCAACAATTCACTATCAAGGACCTTGGCAAAGCTGCTTACTTTTTAGGCCAGGAAATTACCACATCTTCCAGAGGCTTCTCTGTTACACAACAGAAATACACAACTGACCTTCTGGAAGAATTTGCAGTTCCTTCAAATCCCAGAGTTCACTCTCCCAGCCCTGCTCACAAGACACTTGGCATTGGTGGTACCTTTTTTAATGATCCTCACTTGTACAGAAAAGCCATAGGTAAATTGCGCTATCTTGGTTTTTCTCGTCCTGATATTTGCTACAGCGTGCAGCAACTTAGTCAGTATATGCATAGCCCCACAGATGATCATTGGACTGCGGTAGTCCAAGTATTGCAGTATCTCCAAAACAATCCCTCTGTTGGTTTGTTTTATCCCTATGGATTGCCACTTGAAGTACAAGGTTTTTGTGATGCCGATTGGGGCAACTGCCCAGTCACTCGTAAGTCACTTACTGGATATTGTGTCTTTATGGGAGGCTCTCTAATTGCCTGGAAAACTAAGAAGCAACACTATGTCTCGAAGAGTTCTACAGAGGCTGAATATCGAAGTCTAGGAGATGTTGCTTCTGAGCTTCTTTGGATTGGCAATCTGCTGTCTGAATTGAGTCTTACTCTTCCCTCTCCATACCCTATCTACTGTGATAATTCCTCCGCTATCCAGCTTGTCAAGAATCCATTACACCATGAGAGGACAAAGCATATAGATGTGGGCTGCGTATATATCCGGGACTACTTCCAACAAGGTTTCATTAATCCTATCTACATTCCTTCAACTCAGCAGATTGCGGACATGTTTACCAAAGGTCTGCCCTCCAAACTCTTTCTCTCGTTTTGCTCCAAGTTGAACCTCTGGCGAGGTTCATCTTGCGGGGGGGATGTTGAGTATGTTGGTGATCGAGCTCCATTGCCTGATGATGATTGAACTAGTGCAGCTGGTGCAGACTTCTCTACTGGTGTTGATTAATATGTTAATTGGTCTTTGGGCCTTTGGGCCTGGTGTCATGTATTCTGTAGTTTGGGCTTTATTGTGCCTCGTTCTGTTTGGGTTCTCTGTCTCTTGTATTTATATGTGTTTTGGTGCCCTGATCCATTCTGTAACAAACTATCATTCAAACTTCAATAAAGTGCACCGTTTATTTCGTTGTGTGTTCTTCGTTGATTTCACAGATGGCAGTATCGAGCATGATACATATATACACATATGCATGAGTTATTTGGGTGGGGGTTGGGGAAATAACTACTACTCCCTCCGTTTTTATAAGATTGAAACATGTGAATAGTAATTACTGTTCACAGTGTAATTTTGATTCAATCTTTAACACAGTTATATAAGATACAACATAGTCAAGTGGGATCTTGTTTGATTCGTCTAATCGCATAGTTTTAGAATATCAAATTTTTATAATTTTTACTTTTACACAATTTGAGATATTAAACATTAAAAATATGCATTGGATTGCGTGAAAAACATGAATGTTACAATTTTTTTGAAACGGAGGAAGTATGAAGTAGTAACTGCATGTGCAAGTGTCTATATGATGTATTCGGATAGCATGATGACCGCGATCATTTTTGTGATGGCGATCATTTTTGTGATGGATGGAATTATGTTAGAAAAATCAACAATTTCCTCTATACATCACATACATGGATGTTTGGGAGCAAGCGGATCGATTAACGGATAACAGATTTAATAAGCAAATTATCTCACAATTCTTTCTCCGAATCTCCCAAATATCTCACATTTCGCATATTACGTCACATACGTAACATGTGTATAACCAATATATTAGTACAAAAATATTTTTGCCATCACCATTGCACATATGCAGTTTTCAATGGAGTTTGTACACTAACTCTTGGGGGCATTGGATCCCCAAAGAATTACTATGATAATAGGTGGTATTCCTAGGAATGAATGGGTGGGTTCCCAATAACCAACTTTGGTTATTACAACATGACAAGAGTGAGGGATGAATATTGCGTATATGGTGGAAGCAAATGTGGTCATAAGCCGACATAACGGCCGCTTATGCGTCAACTGCACTCATTCCTCAATACTCATCATCACTCCCCCGTCAAATATATATCTCCCATCTTAGCTTACGGCTTACCATCCCCCTCCCCTTGTTTAATACTTCCTCCTGTCTCACTATTTTTGTTACGGACCCACCCAGCACGTATGCCGATATACATTTTTAACGATTAATAACTTAAATTGTATACAACGAAAAATTATAAAAAGTTAATTGTCTAAAACTACAAGAGTACACGAATCTAACAAGATCTCACTTGACTATATTTTTTCTTACATAACAATGATAAAAATTCGAATCAAAGTTAAACAGTGAATAGTGCCAAAAAACCATCCGTAACAAATATACTGAGATGGAGGTAGTATATAATATTATACTACAACATCTATGTCTAATGTCTAATGTAAACAACGGTGGAATTGAATACTATATAGTGGAGTAGTATATTTTTACTTAAATACGATCGATGAGTCAACAGTCAACAACATGCATGCGTCCTAGTCATCGTACCTGAATTAAGCAATGCTATTTTAAGCATGCTCATATTTTAATACTACATACGAGTAAATTCTAAAACAAGTTGCATATTTATTAAAATAATAAATACAATAAAATATACTATAATAATTTCCCAGCAGGATCCAATTTCCAAGCCGAGATGGAGTAATTAATTTAATTGGATGCCTAAAATTGAGTATCCTAGCCTAGCTAATCCTCCCATGACCACGTATAGTATACATACGACGTTCAACACAAGCAATCGATCGCCACTCTAGCTATCAGCCAACAAACCAACAATAATAATCATATTTTATTTTCAATTTCTTTATATTTATATTTATATATAAAAGTGTGCTCATCAAGGGCACCCCCAATTGGTGTATGTGTGAGATTAATTGATTAAACAGTGGACTCAAGTCTCAAGTCAAGAATACTGGACCCAATTATTGCAGATTGGACCTCATTCTACTAAAACTACCGGCCTTTTTGTCAATTTCCAATCATATGTTTAGTGTTTGGAAACTCAATGTATCCTCCCTCAAGTCAAGCTGGATTCAAAGTTTAGAGAATATTGGGATGAAATCTTTCATGGACTCAAGTGGGTTTTCCCAAAATATGTCATCAAAACTGGACTGAAGAACTGGAATATTGGGCTAGGTAGAAAAGATGTCCACCATTTCTTATTCTTTTGGGAATTGTTAAACGCAAACTTTTACAAGAATCCCACACTCCCATACCATCGTGTCTCCAATACCTTCAATCAAATAAATAAATAAATGAATTAGGTTTTAACTTGATGGGTTCAACATTTTCAAAAAAGTTTAACCGTGTATTTATATAGATGGATTTGGATTTGGAAAGAAAAAAAAAAAAAAAGTGATTTGAAATGACCCGTTTTAGGAGGGATTTGGTATCACCCAAAATTAGTGCATCATAAGGATTTTTTCGGAAGACAGAGAAAAAAAAGAAAGACAAATGTTTACTGTCTAAAGCTTCGTGGTCTTTCGGATTTCGTTGCTTTATTCATTGTCTCGTGTACCAAGCGGTAGAATCCTTTTAGTGGTAGTATAAATTTAGACAGG
Organism: Hygrophila difformis; assembly: GCA_030278955.1. NCBI lineage: Eukaryota > Viridiplantae > Streptophyta > Magnoliopsida > Lamiales > Acanthaceae > Hygrophila > Hygrophila difformis. The sequence continues at coordinate 15,900,132 of JAOANR010000009.1, forward strand.
TGATCTAAAATCCATCCCAAATCCTTCATTATTCCGTACAAATGTAATCTAAAAATTATTATAAAATGTCGAGTAATGGTTTCTTTTAACAGATATTGTATGGTTCTTGTCTGTAAGGGGTTGTATTCATTGCAACAAGGAGGAGTTCTTTGGTTCTTGTCTGTAAGGGGTTGTAACAAGGAGGAGTTCTTTGGTTCTTGTCTGTAAGGGGTTGTATTCATTAGGAAGGCATTTTGATAGATTATTTTGAGAGAAAATGAGTACTACATGGTTTCAGGGTCAACTACAGAGATTTGAGTTGATTCCAGGTGCAGATTTTTTCGTAGCACACTTTGAAATCTCGTGTGATTATTCATAGGCGGATCCTCATCCCTCATCCCTTTTAGCCGCTCCATCTTTTCCCCTCCTCCAGCCTTGGTCCCGTCAATATTTTAGCCTCTTTGATCCGATACATTGGCTTTGAGTACTATGCAGGGGAGATATGTATTTGCAGCATGTTCTTGGGATTGTATCCATTATGTACCACTCCAATGCTGCTGATGATTTGAAGATATTGGTTTTTTCTACGGGATGACTAATGTGACGTTTTAAAAGAGATCTCTGCCTCCTTACTATAAATTGGATGTTGCTGGTTTGGTTTGGTGCTAAGCAGATGGGCAGCGGATAACACTAGATGAGAGGAACAAGTCGATGCCAGTATTTGTTCATTTGCACGGAGCATTGCTGATTGATCTGTATGGAAGCATTGCATTCTTTTTGACCGATCTAAACGATTTGGTGAGGTAAATGGTTACCTGGGGTAGTTTGGTTGTTTTCTGAGTGTCCTTTTCTCTCATGTTTCTCTGAATGAATGTGAGTTGTAGTGGCAATGTTGCATAGGTTATGCCACTCATTTTTTATTGACTGCTTTTCTTTGGACTTTTGAGTTTTCTTGTAAGGATTGGTTTTTTTGGTGGTTCCAATAAAATCATTTTTTCCCTAAAAAAAAAAAAAAAAAACAGATATTGTATGGTGCGGACACGGGATAATTACCAAATAAGTCCTATAATTTACCATTAATTTTCATTTGGTCCAAAAAGTGTTTGAATTACCGAAATGGTCCTATAAGTTAATTGTTCATAACCAAAAAGTCCATTTATCATATTTATACCCATAACTTTTATTTTACTACAATTTGATCCCAAAATTATAGTTCTTTGTTTAACTAGTTATTTTTTCCAATCTAAATCCACTTTAGACGACCCAATAATGCTTCCGAAAATTAAATAAACATCCAACAAATACATATGTATTATAGAAGTATAAATATGTCATAAGGACAACACAAAATATATACATTCTTTTGGATAAGGCTATGATATTCATCATTTTGTGCTTATATTTTACTCCCTCGTCCCAGCTAACGTGTCCTGTTTGACTTTTTGACACTGTTCATTATTATACTTTGACTCGATTTTATTGCATGTATATATTTGAAAAAAATAGTCGAGTTGGGTCTTGTTAGAATCGGATAATCATGTAGTTTTAGAATATGTAATTTATATAATTTTTTGTTGTACACATTTCGAGATATTAGCGGTTAAAAAAATGCATTGGATTGTGTGCCAAAGTGAAACAAAACAAGTTAAGTGGGACGGAGGGAGTATATGTTTCCATATTGTTGGTTGATGAATATTGATCTATTTCGATGTCTTATTAGAATGTTTTGCATTTCAGGAGTAAGTAGAGCTGTAAATAGAACAAACAGTTCGTGAGCTGAGCTCGTGTCGACTCGTGTTCGTTTGTTAACAGCTCGTTCGGTAAGTTAAACGAACCGAGCTCAAACACATAATTTGGTTTGTGTGTTCGTTCGTTAAGTTCGCGAACAGTTCGGAATTCTTTTTTAATGGAATATATATTATAAAAAATAAAAATTTTATCTAGTTGTTCTTTCCATTTTTCATTTTTATTAATTTTACATTTTTCTAATAAATTATATTACAATATACATTACATTTTCATACATAATTTAATTCTAAAACAAATAAATTTATTAATAAAATAAATGGATCGTTAACTGAGCTCGATTAGGCTCCTGTTCGTTCGTTATTAGCTCGTTCGTAAGGTTAAACGAACAGAGCTCAAACATAAAAATTGGCTCGTTAAGATTTTTGGCTCGGTTCGTGTTCGTTCGTTAAGCTTAACGAACATAGCTCAAACACTTGAAGCTCGGTTCGGTTCGGCTCGTTTACAACTCTAGGAGTAAGCGAGCTTGATTTGAGGAAAACATCAAAATGGTGGCATTTTGGAGAAGTAACAGGTCGTGTGCCCACACACAAGGGCAATGGTCAGTCCTGTTGGCGAGTGTTGATGCTGATGCGTTTCCAGATGGAGTGCTTACATGTCCAGGTGACTTGGCTGATGATGTGGACGAATTTCAAGACTTAATTCAAGAATTATTTAGATCCTGGAAGGCACCTTTTGGCTGGGATACTTGTTTTCAAAAGAGAGATCAAGATTTTGTAAAGAAGGAAACAAATTGGAAGAGAAGGAAACTTGGAGTATTGGATGATTTCTTGCTTGCCACTTCTTGGAGGCTGCTTTGGACGACTTTGAGGGTTTCCACAGAGATTAAAACCATTCAATTTTGCTGTTTGGACGAGACTGGGATACTGGAGATCATCAATGAGGCCTGGAGACAAGAGAAGTTCCCTGGAGACTGAAGATCTTGAAGTTCCATTCTTTCCTGCTGGAATAGTGTTTGTCATGTTTTCTTATTCCTGTTTTGTTCTTGATTTCATGTTTAGTGAGTAGTTTACTTTATCTAGCTTAGGATTGAACCCCGTGTTAGGCTAGTAATTTTAAAAGTCTAGGGACCAAAAAATAATTTGCTAAATGCCTTCACGACTAAATTGGTCGGAAAAATGAAAGTTACAGGACAATCTCGGTAATTCAAAACCTTGCAGGACCATTTTAATTATAAATAATAAACTTACAAGACTATTTTGGTAATTCAAATACTTTCTGGACTAAATGGGAATTAGGGATAAGTTATGGGACCTATTTGGTCATTATCCCGGTGCGGACACCATGTCCGTGCGGACCTGGGACAACGTCTATTACCGTTGATCATTTTCATCATCCAACGGTTGAGATCATTTTCATCATTTTACTTGTTAGGTATTTTATATAGCATGTCGCTGAGAAGTACTATATCAAGTCGGTGAATTGTGTTGGCCTTGTCGCTGAATTGCATAGGCAATGTCGCAGAATTGTGTAGGCTCCGTAGTTGAGCGTTAAAATGTATAGAATTATGTCTCTGAAATGTATAAAATTGTGTTGCTGTAATGAATACAATAATGTTGCTGAATTGCATATGCCATGTCGTAGAATTGTGATGGCTCCGTTGGCTGTCGCTGAGATGTGTTTAAAATCGCAATGAACTTCAAACGGCTCTAACTTCAAAACATCGCTGAGATTAATACAATAATATAGCAAAATTGCATAGGCTGTGCCGCTAAATTGAATTGGCTCCGTCGCTGAGTTGTGTGTGTCATGTCGCTGAATTGTATATCCTATGTAAAATTACGAAACTAACCCTACAAATGATCTCAACCGTTCGATGATGAAAATGATTAACGTTGCGTACGTTGTCCGCACGGACATGGTGTGCGCACCATACCATGCCCCTTCTTTTAATAAAAAAGGAAAAAATCTCAGGTGTTAGTAGTATTTATTAACCTATAAGTTAATTTCTGAACCATTTAATTATTAAGCGGTTTTACAATCAATCCTTTACTTTTTTTTGGGGTAACAAATTATTTCATATGTATGATGTATTCATATATTTGCATGGAGTAGTACACATATCAATATATAGAACACCAAGGAAAGGATGAGGACTTAGCCCAAGTGGTTAAGTCCCTTGACTTCCAACGAAATGTTGGAGGTTCAATTCCCACCGGCCCTTAATTGTGTAGCATGAGCTCCCACCACCCTTTTTACAGTACTTCAATGGCTCCTAAAATATATATATATCTATATCTAATCTAATATATATATATATATGAGAGTTTTGTGATGAATAGTACTCACTTATGAATAGGACTATTCACTCGACCCATTTGATGATGATCCGATCCGGTATTCAAATCGGATCCCATACCCTCATCTCTCTTCGTCTCTCTCAATTTGCGGTCTAGGGCAAACCTGTTCGTCCACACATCCCATTACCTTCATTCTTCATTTACCTCGCTTCCCAGTTCCTTCTTGTCATCTATTGGAATTTGGAGCGCTCGAGAGGGCTTGCCGGGATCGCGTAGGGGCGTCGTCGGCCATAGGAGGGGTCGGCGACCCATGTTGCGGCGTGGTCGGGGCGTCGTCGCGTTGTCATCTGCGGGAATTTGGAGCGCACAGGGGGGGCTCTCCGGGGTCGCGTAGGGGCGACGCCGGGCGGAGGAGGGGCCGGCGACCCATGACGCGGTGTGGTGGGGGCGTCATCGCGCTGCCGTGTAGCAGCCAGGGGCTGCTTCCCGCTGTGAGTAGCAGCGGTCTGTGATGCTGCCCAGGTCGACGGAGCTCGGCTACCCTCCTACGAGGGTTGTGGTGTCATGTTTAGCACTTCACAGTATTCCATAAGACAGTGGCGAGCTAGGCCTCGCGGACGTTTCGCCTTTGATGGGAAACAAGAAAAATCTAATGGATGTACGTCTATGGTCAGTGATGTGGTTTGAATTTGAATTCCTTTTAAGTCATTTGAACTATTTTTGTTGGGTCATTCCTTTATTGAGGTTTCATTTGACATTCTGAGACTTCCGTTCTGCCCTTGATTTCATTATCTCTATGTTGCTAACCGATTAGTGGGTAATTTTGCAGTATCAATTTTACCAATTTGTGTGTTACCCACTTGTGCGTATACAGTGTTCGATCGATTGGCCCTTTGTTTCTCACTTTCAAGAATTTGGGGCTGCCTTTTTGTGTAATTTTTTTCCTCCTTTTAATCTCATTGTTTGAAAAGCTTTGCAGTTGGGTTATGAGACAAGAAGAATGGGTGAGAGTGACGAGGGGGTGACATTATAGCACATATCCAGGTTTCTCCGTTAACCATAATACATTTGCTGTAAGTGAATATTGTGGCGATTTTTTTTTATGCTATTGAGAACTGGAGACTATTGAACGAGCTCATTGAATTTTAGTTTAGAGTTGGGCGCAGATTCAGAATATGGCTTTATCCAATGAACTTAGAGCCTTAGATACTTAATAGGTTGTCAAAAATCTTACAAGCAGACTTTATAGCTGAAAGTATATTTAATTCGGGGGTCAAAGTCCTGATGACGATTGTAACTTATTGCTTTTCTGGTTTCAGAATGTGCACAAGATCCAGAAGCTTAAGATTCACAGGCTTAGGATGCAGAAGCACAGGTATATCAGATGCCAGATTGGAGTTTTTTTGTTTTCTTACTTGGTGGTTCACATTTTCCCGTGTTTCAAATTCCTCTTTTTTTTATTCTGCTATTGCAAACATGGTTGAATCACATATCTAATTCCTCTTCAAAAGGCAGGGGCAATGTACAATTTGCATTGGTAATTGTATTTAAAAATCGAAAAGAACATGGAAGAGGAAAATATCAGGGGCTTTAACCACCAATGCAATGAAAAATAAGAATGAAAAGGTAATTATTGATGTTTTATTTGTTCCTCTGTAAAATACTAGATTGCCTTGAAGTTTTGCCTTGTAGTTGAACTTTAGTTGGTGATTCAACACATTAAGACCTTACGGCATGTTTACTTCAAGGATGTGAAAATAGTTTTAAGTGATTATTTTTTTTAACTGTTTACTACCATCCATTGTTTCACAATTTCATTAAATAAAGGACATTTGATTAGGATCATTATTTTTAACAAGGTCTTAAATCTTAAATGGTAGACATGGGATTTTTCAGATTGACCCTTGGCCCTGCGATTTGGTGTCTCCATAGGCGAAGAAAGCCACTACTTTAAGAGTGCATTTTCCCACTTTCTTTCTTTCTTTCTTTCTTTTTTTTTCCCCTTTCTTTTCCCCTACATTCAATTGAAAAATCAATCCTGCAACTTTACTTTTTTCTCCTTAACCTTGAATATTAGTGTACGTCAATTGTTTCAAAGTAATACTATTTTAGGTGTCACAGAGGCAATGATGCAATTTAGTTTTCGCTTGCAACTGCACAGTTTCAGGTTTGATTGAATAAGTTAATTATGTCAATATTGTGATGCAGTTACGTCTTTGTAAACCCCTTAACAGGACCAATGCTGAATTGGTAATGTACATGGTGTATTGTCTCGTGATTATTCATTTGGAAATTTTCTTATTAAATATGCATTGGGATAGATTTGCTCATGTATTTTCTATGATTTGTTATAAACATCTTTTCAATGATTTTGTATAAGCCCCTGTAAGTTTCACTGTATTCCTCGTACTGATGTGTTTGTGTTGAGTGCCCTTGCTAGAATTCATTTTCTAAATATCCACTGGTTTCGCGACCTGCAGATGCTCTTCAGATCCTCAGTTTGTACTTTGTAGGGTCTGGCATCATAGAATTCGTAGTACGTTACTCAGGTCCTTTGGCCGATGGACCTGTTATTCAGGTATGAATGTAAGGGGATGCCAATATTTGGTAATGTTACATGGTGTTCCCAATTTCACGAATCTGCCAACAATCTCCCTGCATTGATCGCCTCCCTTCTATTATTGCATTGGTGTTCATGGACAAACTATTGGATCTTCTTTGGAATGGTACAAAGATTCCTCTGTTTAACTTTCCAATACACCTATATCAGTCTTTTTCTATCTTTACTCAATTTTTTGGAATACCATATGTGATGTTTTTAATAGCTTTTAGCCCTGTTCAAGCAGGTAATCAGATAGTTTTTAAATAGCATTTTAAACTATTTGTCTTTTAGCCCTTGTTGAAGCAAGTAATCTGAACGCTTATTTAAATAGCATTTCCAGTTGTTTGTTGAATTTTTTGGTTCAAACTGATTATTTTTCTATTTGTAAATAATGATTTGATTTTGTTTTGGTTTTTGGGTTATTTTAATGATTTGAATTTTTAGGTCCGGACCTACCCACCTACCGCTGTACTAATCCTTTTAACTAACAACTGTATGTACACATGTTTTCTGTCTTGGCAGCTGGTCTTCGTTGCTTTTCAAGGTTTGTACTGAAATTGCATTTCTTTAAATGAATAAAACTGATTATTCATATCAGAAGCTGTTAATTAATATCTCATTCCTTGGTCTTAAATTTTCCAGCAAAATTCATTGCATGTCAATATAAAATTTGAAGTGATCTGGTGAGAAATTTAGAGCTTCGTCTTTTCCATTGACTTGGGAATTGTTTCAATCATTTCATTAATAAACTTTTGACTTCAAAGTTCATCTCACTGTAGCTTTAGCCTTTTCCTCATCATACAAATATGTAAATTTCATTAATAAATTTAAATGCCAATATACACATGTGAATCTTATGCTCTATTCAACTTTGATTTGTATTTTCCCCTAATGTGCGCTGTAACGGCATTCTCAAAGAGGGAAAGTGCTATTGTTCATAATGAACCTATTGCTTGAAATACCTAAAAAAAAATATCTGCAACAGGTTTTTCCTCAAGGATGGGACACAGACATATTGCTTCAGATACCTTGATGAATTTACTGAAATCCACTTCTTTGGGGACAAGACCTATAAGGTTTTCTATTTTAGCCCATTATTCCTTATTGTTACAATGTCCTATTTTCTGCTTTTAAAGACAGTTGATTGTGTTGTACAATTGGAACTTATGACCTCAGAATGGAGTGTTTAACATAAGTTTTTGTTCCACCTTGTATCATGTTTAGTGAGGAAATGACTTCGAGATCTATGAATCAGGAAGAACTGTTGGTCACACAGGTCAGATTTATTATCCTCCTACTTTGGACAGATGTGTGAACTTTGAATGGGGCAAACTTTGACCTTGGAACTTCTGTTAGAGACTTTTCTGGTAATGCTAACTTGTGGATTGGCCATCAAATCATGTAACACTGATAGCAAGAATATTTCACATCTATTGTCATCTAAGGATGCATAAAAAACTGTAGTACGAAGTTTGAGGTACTTAAAAATTAAAGTTATTTCTATCTTCCAAAAAATCTAGGATTGAGTGCTTAGTTAAGTGATATTTGGTAATTTTATGACCTTTTTGCTACTATTGTTGTGATTGGATAGTTTTAACAAGATTAATATTCAAATGATTGAGATTTGAGTAGATTTATCAAATTGATCCCATTAAAGGTATGTCAGGTCGGAAATCAAAAGACAAAACAAAGATTCTAACTTATTTTGATGCAGACATGCATTGTACCTCTTATACTTCACATTATTTTCAAATGTCTGCACCTCTTATACTTCACATTATTTTCAATTCATTCTTGGTCATTTTCACTGTAACGGCACCTGATATACATTTTGTAATGTTTATTTCTCTTCAGCTTCCTCTACAATCTTATTATTCTAGAAACATAAGGCAGATATGCTTTTGCTTGTCAATAGATGCTTGCTGGTCTCATCAAATGCAAGATGTGTTCGGCTTTGTTTTTATGATGTTGATAAAATGTCAATTTTCAATACTTTGGTTGGCTTTTGAAAGTGTGTTAAGATTTAT